>JAHNEJ010003003.1:600000-901382 GCA_022559845.1 Amorphophallus konjac | reverse complement strand
TATCAGCGCGCAATGACCAAAATCTTTGATGAATTGCTCTACCACAAGGTAGAGTGCTACATAGATGACCTGGTGGTCAAAACCAGGAGAAAAGAAGATTATCTGCAAGACCTCCGGATTGTTTTTCAGAGGCTGAGGCAGCACGAGCTAAAAATGAATCCTATGAAATGTGCGTTCGGAGTGTTGAGCGGAAAATTCTTGGGCTTCATCATCCGATGTCGGGGAATCGAGATAGACCCCGCAAAGATCAAGGCGATTCAGGGGTTACCTCCGCCAAGGAACATCTCCGAGCTGAGATCGCTACAGGGCCGTTTGGCTTATATCCGGCGTTTCATTTCTAATTTGTCAGGGCGGTGCCAGCCTTTTCACAAGTTGATGATGAAAGATGTCCCCTTTTATTGGGATGAAGATTGCCAGGCAGCCTTCGACAAGCTAAAAGATTACCTGAAAACCCCTCCAGTGTTGGGCGCACCGGTGAAAGGGCGACCATTGATACTGTATATAGCAGCTACACACAATTCTTTGGGGGCGATGCTGGCCCAGAATAATGAAGAAGGGAAAGAACAAGCCCTCTATTACCTCAATCGGAGACTGGTCAGAACTGAAGAGAAATATACTTATATTGAGAAGATCTGTCTGGCGCTGGTCTTCACAGTTAAAAAGCTCCGACACTATATGTTGTCGCATGAAATCAGCTTGGTATCCAAAGAGGATCCCCTGAAGTACATTATGTCTCAACCGGCCCTCAAAGGCCGCCTGGGCAAATGGGCGGTAATCCTTATGGAGTTTGATATCTCCTACGTGCCGCGCAAGGCCGTCAAGGGCCAAGCTATTGCAGACTTCTTCGCTGAGCACCCAGTGCCCGGGGATTGCCCGTTGGAGCCGGAGCTTCCTGAGGATGAAACTTTAGAAGCCGTACAAGTACGCCCTCCTTATGGCAACTATACTTTGACGACGCTTCCAGAATTGACACCTCTGCCACCGGGTCAGCCAGGGTCAGAGCAGGAGCGGGCGTAGTCCTGAAATCCCCAGAAGGAGAAGTGGTGCATACATCCTGTTCCATAAACAAGCAATGCACAAACAATGAAGCAGAATATGAAGCCCTGATAATCGGGTTGCAGATTGCTCTGTCCATGGGAATTCAGATGTTGGAAGCATTCGGAGACTCCATGCTAATTATAAAACAGCTGGAAGGAGAGTTCGAGGTGCGAAAGCAAGAGCTCCTCCCCTATCACCAATTGGCAACTCGCCTGATGTCAAGATTTTACTTCATCAGCATCAAGCACATCAACCGAGGCCGGAATGCTCAGGCAGATGCCCTCGCTAAGCTGGCCAGTTCATTGGCGGTCCCGCCAGACACAAGCCTGAATATAACAGTGATCAACCGCCGACAGGTCCCCAGCGTAACAGAGGTTCTGGCCGACGAACAAGAGATGGAAGTAGCAGTCATCGAAGGGGTTCAGCAGCCCGATTGGCGAGAGCATCTCCTACGTTGGTTTCAACACCAGCAACTTCCAAAAGAAAAGGAACAGAGAATGAAGCTCCTGAGGATCAAGGATTCTTACGAGATGAGAAGCGGGACCTTGTTCCGAATTATGGCAGATGCCCGAAGGAAAGTCCTACTCCGTTGCTTGTCTTCAGCAGAAGCAGGACAGGTGATGCAGGAAGTCCATGCAGGATCAGCTGGAGCACACCAGGCTGGCCCGAAAATGAAAATTGAGATAAAGAAGTTGGGTTACTATTGGCCCACTATATTTGATGATTGCTGCAAGTTTGCCAAAGCTTGTCAGAAATGTCAAGAACATGCTAATGTGGCAAGGAGACCTCCGGTGCCACTGCATCCCACCCTGCCGAGCTGGCCATTTGCTCAGTGGGGCACGGACGTGGTAGGGCCACTGCCAGCATCTTCATCAGGGTGCAAATACATCTTAGCAGCTACAGACTACTTCTCCAGATGGGCAGAAGCAATAGCACTAAGAGATGTGACGGGAGAACTAGTTGCAAGATTCTTCCGGCAGAATGTAATATTTCGGTTCGGGATCCCCAGCCGAATCATCTCTGACAATGGCAGCCATTTTAGAAATCAGAAGATTTATCGGCTGGCCGACAAATACAAAATCGATTGGAGGACATCTTCCCCCTACAACCCTCAGGCCAACGGACTCGCAGAAGCCTTTAACAAGACACTGTGCACGTTGCTGGCAAAGACTGTCAAGTCTAATAAAAAAGATTGGGAGGAAAGGATGTACGAAGCACTTTGGGCCTATCGTACTGTCTACAAGACCCCAACTGGCTGTTCCCCCTTCTCCCTCGTCTACGGGTCAGAAGCTGTGGTGCCAATCGAGCTTGAGGTTCCTTCATTGCGAGTTGCCATCCAGCATGGACTAGTCAATGGTGAGCAGACCAATGCAGAAAGAAGATTGGAAGAGCTCATTGAGCTCGAAGGAAAATGCCTCCGGGCGCAGCAAAACATCCAGCTCTACCAAGCTCGCATGGCCCGTGCTTTTGACAAGCCAGTCAAGGGTCGAGAATTCAAGAAAGGAGACCTGGTAATGGTCAAAAGAAAAGAAGTGATGGCCTCCAACCCCAAAGGGAAGCTGGTTGAAAACTAGGTCGGGCTGTATATCATCCGCCGAGTATATGAAGGGGGTGCCTACGTCCTGGTAGACCACAAAGGGGTTATCCAGTTCTCTCCCCTCAACGGAAAGCATATTAAGCTGTATCATGCAGCGCAGCCAACATTCCCCGAGTAATCAATCGGAATACCTTTTCCCTTGGTTTAATGACATTCCGCCTTAACCGAGCTACCTCCTCCTTGGTTTAGTGGCACTCCGCCTTAACCGAGCTACCTCCTCCTTGATTTAGTGGCACTCCGCCCTAACCGAGCTGCCTTCTCCTTGGTTTAGTGGCACTCTGCCCTAACCGAGCTACCCTCTCCCTTGGTTTAGTGGCACTCCACCCTAACCGAGCTACCCTCTCCCTTGGTTTAGTGGCACTCCGCCCTAAACAAGCTACCTTTCTCCTTGGTTTAGTGACACTCCACCCTAATCGAGCTACCTTTTCCCTTGGTTTAATGGCATTCCGCTTTAACCGAGCTACCTCCTCCTTGGTTTAGTGGCACTCCGCCTTAACCGAGCTACCTCCTCCTTGGTTTAGTGGCACTCCAACCTAACCGAGCTGCCTTCTCCTTGGTTTAGTGGCACTCTGCCCTAACCGAGCTACCCTCTCCCTTGGTTTAGTGGCACTCCGCCCTAACCGAGCTACCCTCCTCCTTGGTTTAGTGGCACTCCGCCCTAAACAAGCTACCTTTCTCCTTGGTTTAATGACACTCCACCCTAACCGAGCTACCTTTTCCCTTGGTTTAATGGCATTCCGCCTTAACCGAGCTACCTCCTCCTTGGTTTAGTGGCACTCCGCCTTAACCGAGCTACCTCCTCCTTGGTTTAGTGGCACTCCGCCCTAACCAAGCTGCCTTCTCCTTGGTTTAGTGGCACTCTACCCTAACCGAGCTACCCTCTCCCTTGGTTTAGTGGCACTCCGCCCTAACCGAGCTACCCTCCTCCTTGGTTTAGTGGCACTCCGCCCTAAACAAGCTACCTTTCTCCTTGGTTTAGTGACACTCCACCCTAACCGAGCTACCTTTTCCCTTGGTTTAATGGCATTCCGCCTTAACCGAGCTACCTCCTCCTTGGTTTAGTGGCACTCCGCCTTAACCGAGCTACCTCCTCTTTGGTTTAGTGGCACTCCGCCCTAACCGAGCTGCCTTCTCCTTGGTTTAGTGGCACTCTGCCCTAACCGAGCTACCCTCTCCCTTGGTTTAGTGGCACTCCGCCCTAACCGAGCTACCCTCTCCCTTGGTTTAGTGGCACTCCGCCCTAATTGAGCTACCATTTTCTTGGTTTAATGGCATCCCGCCTTAACCAAACTACCCTCTCCTTGGTCTAGCGGCACTCCGCCCTGACCAAGCTCCCGAAAGAATACAGCACGCTGTTGCCATTATCGGCCTTACGCCCGAATTGGCAAGGGATCACTCCTTTGCGTTAGCATTCAGCCCTTGCTAACGAATGAACTGTTCTGTCCAGCGCAAGGTCTGATGCTCCGGCCGACAGCCATCTACCGTCAACCAAGGGTCGAATGTCGCACTTCGACCTGCCACCCTATACATATCAAGAAAAGAAGAAAGAAAAGAAAATGGGGTTAAAAATAGTGATACCCCGCCAGACTTGCTCTCATATCGGGACAAGTGCAAAAATGGCTATAACCCGGCTGTGGCGAAAACCCGAAAGGGCGTCGCAGGCAAAATCGGGTACCCCGCCGCGTGAAAACCCGAAAGGGCGCGCGGGCAAAAGCAAGAGGGGGCTGGCTTCGGCGAAAACCCGAAAGGGCGCTTGAGTCAGTAAAGTGGTAATTTCCAAATGCCTCCCCTATTCTCCACCCAATAAAACTCCGAAAGGGACAATTATCAAAGTCCCGCCGGAAATCCTTTAACACACTCTTTGCGACCCTCGTCGTCATCGGCGAGATCGGTCGATCTCTACCCTCAACTCGGACCTTACGTCCCTGTTGACAACCCCATCCTTGTTTCGGCAATAGCATATGCCGATGAACAAACCCTTTTCGACCCTCGTCATCCTCGATGAGATTGGCCGATCTCTACTCTCAACTTGGGCCTTACGTCCCTATTAAACAATCCCGTCCTTGCTAATAAACCCACTTTCGATCCTCGTCATCGTCGGCGAGATCGGTCGATCTTTGCCCATGACACGGATCTGACATCCTCATTAATAGACCATGTCCTTTGCTTCGACGTCTAACCAGTGTCGACGAATCGAAACAGGATTCGAGCCTTGTCATCATTGACAAGGCCAGTCAATATCTTCGCGGTCCAGTTTGTCCGCATCCCGAATCAAAAAAAAAGAGAAGAAAGAAAAGAAATGGGGTTAAAAATAGAGATACCCCGCCAGACTTGCTCCTATGCCAGGACAAGTGCAAAAATGGTCGTAACCCAGCTGTGGCGAAAACCCGAAAGGGCGTCGCGGGCAAAATCAGGTACCCCGCCGCATGAAAACCCGAAAGGGCGCGCGGGCAAAAGCAAGAGGGGGCTGGCCTCGGTGAAAACCCGAAAGGGCGCTTAGGTCAGTAATGTGAATAAAAAATGAATGATGAATAGCGATGGATCACCCTCCGTCCAGAAGGCCATTTACAAGGTCGGCGGGGAATTTTCATCTGATATCCCACCTACATGCATCTACCTATCCGGTTCTTGTCACCATCGGCAAGACCGTCTACCTTTTTGACCCTTGTCACCATCGGCAAGATCGGTCGCTACCTATCCGGTTTTTGTCACCATCGGCAAGACCGTCTACCCCTTTCGACCCTTGTCACCATCGGTAAGATCGGTCGCTACCTATCCGGTTCTTGTCACCATCGGCAAGACCGTCTACCCCTTTCGACCCTTGTCACCATCGGCAAGATCGGTCGCTACCTATCCGGTTTTTGTCACCATCAGCAAGACCGTCTGCCTTTTTGACCCTTGTCACCATCAGCAAGATCGGTCGCTTCCCTTACTCAGTTTTTGTCACCATCGGCAAGACCGTCTACCTTTTCGACCCTTGTCACCATCGGCAAGATCGGTCGCTTCCCTTACTCGATTTTTGTCACCATCGGCAAGACCGTCTACCTTTTCGACCCTTGTCATCATCGGCAAGATCGATCGCTACCCTTACTCGGTTTTTGTCACCATCGGCAAGACCGTCTACCTTTTCGACCCTTGTCACCATCGGCAAGATCGGTCGCTTCCCTTACTCGGTTTTTGTCACCATCGGCAAGACCGTCTACCTTTTCGACCCTTGTCAGCATCGACGAGCCCGGTCGCTACCCTATCCAGTTTTTGTCACCATCGGCAGGACCATCTACCTTTTCGACCCTTGTCACCATCGGCAAGATCAGTCGCTACCCTTACCCGATTTTTGTCACCATCGGCAAGACCGTCTACCTTTTCGACCCTTGTCACCATCAGCAAGATCGGTCGCTACCCTATCCGGTTTTTGTCACCATCGGTAAGACCGTCTACCTTCTCGACCCTTGTCAACATCGACAAGCCCGGTCGACTACCCTCTAACCTGGGCCTCCCGCCCTCATTGACCAACAAAGCAAAATTGCGTCTACAGTGGATCCACGTCAATGGTTACCACACGCCTCTCATCACCAGCGGCAAGATTCGCTAGGTGCATCTGCCTACGCTACCTATGTCCCACATTGGCAAAGGCCCTGTTCCGGGAACGGCTACGTCGCGGTGGAGCGAACACCTCACCCCTTCTCTGAAGGCGTGAGCGCTCTCCTGCGCCATCGGTAAGTATCCCCAGGATCGGGTGATCAGCCAGAAGAAAGAAAAGAAGGAAGGAAAAGAAGTCGTGATCGAGATGACAAAAAGAGATATTTTCATTTAATATGAATTGGCGGAACACATTTCTTTGGCCCGAGACATCCCCCCGGGAGTACATAAGCTCCGAAGACAAAAAGGAGCAAGATTGGATGCAAAAAAGAGAGAAGGAATCAAGGTTACGGCAAAGGACGCCGAAAAATATCTGCCAACTCCAAGAGACCCAGTGAGGAGTGTCGGGTCAATTCTTGCAACCGTGCCTCAGTAGCTGTCAGCTGTGATAACTTCTCGTCCAAAGAGGCAAGTTGTCCTTTGGCCAGATCAGCTTCCTCTCTTGACTGGGCTTCGAGGCGCTCGCCTTCCTGCAGTTCGGCTTCGACCTCGGCAAGTTCAGCGCGCAACTCTGCCTCCCGTGCCGTGAGAAGCAGCCGACGTTCTGAGATGTTGCCAGCAACATTTCTCAGCTGTTCCATGGTCACCCTCAAAGAAGAAGCAACCGTGCGACAATCTGCTCTCTCCAGCTTCACAGCCGTCAGCTGATCAGAAACCTCTCGGCTCAGGAACTCCCGCCTGTTGGCGTGCTTTAATAGCATTACAACCCGCGGAGTCCAATCATCCATGGGGCAGCCGAATGCTAATAACGACTAGGAGAGGTGGTCCACCAAGCTCCTCAGCTGCACATAGGTCAGGTCCGGAGAAGCTAACATGGCTCGCTGGAGATTATCCAGAGACTGTCATACCATGTCACCAGAGAATTGTAGGCCTAATGGCGAAGTCTCGGGGAGCTGAAAGTCTACCCTGCTATCTATCTCGGCCCAAATGTCATCGGCCACCCCGAGGGACGTCGACGGCATAGTCTGCACGACGCCCACACCCGGCCCGATTATTGCAGCGGTAGCGGCTAAAGGGGCCTCCATGGTGACAACTTCCTTGCCCGCCCTTTGAGGCGAGGCTACAGCAGCTGTATCGGCAACGGAAGGCACTTGCTCCTCTTGAGTAGTCTTACCGGCCGCCAAAGGAGGAGAGCCCTCTACGACCGACAAGGTCTGAATGACATCGGCCTCGTCTGTAATAATTTCTCCTGCTTCTATATCCGGAAGACCACTTGGCAACAGCAATGATTCTGCACCGGTCGCCAAGGTTTGAACCCTTGCAACCTCGGTCGGAGCGCTAACTTCGACAGTCACGCCAGGCTCCTTTGAGACTGCTGCAGCAGCATAGGTCCGTGGAAGCCGCAGGGCAATGGGCCGTACAATAGGCGGGAAGGCTGACTGACCCACATCCGCGCCAGGAAGGGGTATGCGGATCATTATAGCTGGCGGTACCACCTCAGCCTGCATTCCATATATGTACATCAGCCAACTGGCTTGAAAATCAAAAGAAGTGCTGCAAGCGGGAATCAGAATGCCTCCTACCTCAACCGGCACTATATTCAGGCCTCCAAGAGTCGCCCCTGAAGATTCTGGCCCTTCTCCTGCAGTCGGGTAGGATGGCCCGTGCTCGGCTCCCAATAGCCTCGGAGGGCTAAACGTTGGCAGGTCGCTCTCATAAGCTGAAGAAGCCCCGGCGTCCTCAGCCTCGGTGTCCGCCATCGGGAACCCCTCGTCATTGCCGGAGCCGCCACCGTAATCAACCTGTTCAGAAGAGGATGACTCTTCTGCTTGTTCTCGAACCTCAAGTACCTGAGCGGGAACTAGGCTGCTAGGAGGAGGCCCTCTATCCAGAGCCTCCTCAGCGATCTCCGCCTCGGGAGCATCCGTTGGCGGAATATCTAAGGGCTGGTCCTTGGAAGCCCTCGCTCTCCGATGACGACCCCTACCGAGGCACCGACCTCAGGGAGCAGTGTGGGCCGAATGTCGACTGGAGTCAAAGGACAATAAACAGTCAGGACTTGACTGAAAACACAACATGCCACTGAGCTCTACGGACGAGCTGCAAATTACCTTCTGTTTCTCGAGGGGGTGTCGGTGAAGGCAAGTCACCCTCAACAGAGGTCAAGGGGGCTTCCTCCCCTCTCTCCTCAGCAGCAGCTCCGGATGTCGCCTCCAACCCAACAACGGCGGGGATAGTGCCGGCAGCTACTGAAAAGAAAGATGGTCAGCCCAGGTGGCCGAAACAAGCAAATAAGCCAATACAAGAATAAGGAGTCACCTTCGCCCTCAGGCCTTTCCGTCCATGAGGCCTCGAATTCGGAGAATGATGGAACCCGAGGAAGTGGAGCGGCGGACTCCTCTTCAGCAGCCTTCCTCCGAAGTGCCCGAGTAGCACGGGACTCTGCCCTCTTGGCTTTCTTGGCCCTACTGACGGCCTCCCTGACCTGGGACCTGGTCCGCTTCCGTGAGTCCCCAGGGGGTAATGGTGTCGTGGTGGGAGCCGGCTCTGGAATATTAAAATATGAAGGCTTCTGCGCCTTAGATATCAACTCCCTACAGTGTCGGGTCGCTTCCATAGAAAGGCGAGCTGCAAAAACACATGAGTAAGAAGATGCACACTGACTATAGAAGAAGCAGCTTCAGGGCTGAAGAAGAAAACAAGCATTACCTGGCAGCCCCGTGTATCGAGGACTGAGTGGCCAGTAAAGCAATACTGGCGCCTTGTCCCGGGAAGCCGCCTCATGGATCAGCCAGCACACATCACCAATTGTTTCACTTTTCTCCGTCAGTTGAGCCAAATCTTCATGGCCACAGGAGGACAAGTGATGATATAAGCTCAAGTGGTCGAATCCCCAGCCGTCGACATACTTGAAGGATATTAGAAGCTGATGGCTCCGAATGGCTTCTAACGGACTGGCAATTGAAAGCCCATGAGAATGAAGCAGGGCGAATATCCAGGGGGTGTTGGTATACAAGTCAGCCCGCCTGTCTTCCCTCCCGATGAAGGTCCGATAGGGATGAAAATGGTCGACTTCTGGGCGCCAGCTCGCCATACTAGGAAGAGGTTCTTCCACCGGAAGGGGGATTGTCTAAAGAGCAATCTGGTCACTGCTAACCCGGCACAGCCCCCAGAGAGTCTTGATATAATCATCCCTCTGGATCTCTGGCATCTTCGGGTCGGCTCGGGACGACTTGCCCTTCGCAGCTTTCCTGGCTTCTACATATGCCATCACCTCAGTGTTGGACCAAGATTTCAGCCTCTTCAAGTAGGCTGGATCAACATCCAGAATGGGCTCCCGCTGGGAGTCTAAAAAATGGCGTTCGGCAGCATGCCAGCAGTCCTTCCGGAAGTTCCGATAAAAGCCCGTTCGTGCATTCCACCACTTGATGAAGTCTGGAGTCACTCGGGGCAGACGAGCCGGGGTTGGCACCCTGAATGATACATCCTCTCGGCGATGGAAGTAGTCCCACCATCCACGGGCTTCATCAGTAGCCGTCTGACCAGCCCGGTGTCTATTCGGCAGATTAAATCGGGCTGAAGAAGAAGGAATTTGCTGGTCGTACCCAAAATTCCGGCTGAAACGAAAAGGATAATACGGCTCCAGCCACAGCAAGCCGCTTTTCCTGAAGACTAGAACACTGGGGTGAATAGACAACGCCCACTCAACCAGTTCCGGCTCCAAGATGGGCCTTGTGCTCTTCGACCCGGTCAGCTGATGAATAAATTCCTCTGTCTCAAATAATCGACATTGCCGCATCCGGTTGACAAGAGGGCTAGAGCTGGCAGCCAAGCTCTAGAAATGCAGAACGCCAGGGGAATCTGTTGGAACTGTAGTCAATTTCCCCCGAATGGCGAAAAGCTGATCCGCCAGTGAGGACGGTTCGGCACTGGCAAATTCGATCATCCGTGGCAAAGGACGATCTGACTGCATTGACCGGGGAGCTGCTTTAGGAAAGAGGGTGCAGACCCAGGCATTGAAAAAGTGGAGGGGACCAACTGTCCGTGAATTTCTGGGGATGCGCGACTTGTGCAAATCCCCCAACATTTTATATATGAGGCATAAAGCCACAGGGCACAGGGACAGCTTCGTCCCCCAAGCCATCAAACAGGCAGGGTAAATCACCTCCGGCCTAATCACCGTCTCGTCTCCTTGAGGAAGGGTGAATGAACAAAGCCAATATGTCAAGTACGCAGCACAGTGTGTAACTGCATCGACTCCCGTGGGATTCGGGCCGGCCTGCCGCCCTCTCCCTGAGACAGCAGGATATGTTGCTTGGCGTCGAGCCCTCTTCTTCCGCGCCACCGCTGTCTGAACCACTGTGGGGAAGTCCTCATAGTGCTGCCCCCCACCAAAGAAATATTGAAGCCACGTGCCCATCCGCACGCGTCTCTTCTCACCAGGTTTTCACGCTTCCCGCGAGTCAAGTGTCAGGCGCAGCAGGGTGCGGTATGCCTTCATCAGATAACGGTAGGCGAAGCCCGTGAAGTATTTGCCCTCACCATCCGTCTGGTCCTTCAGCCAGTCTGGGAAGCAAACTTCTTCATACGGCTCTCCATCTATCGGCAGGCCGCTCAGCTGAGAAAGGCTCCATAGATCCAATGAAGTCTCACCTTCTGCAGTGTAGAAAGTATTGTACTCTGGGCAGAAGACTTCAATCATCCCGCAACATAGACCTCGGGAGATCGGGTATCTATACCGGGAAGCGTATACGCTCTGATAAACTCCGACGTGCACCAGGATGGGGGCGTATTACCGCAACACAAAGTCTGTAAATTCAACCGCTCCCGGTCTGAAGGCGTGAGCATCGGTGGCTTTGAGCTCTCCAAACCACCCCACTGAAATCTGATGTTTGAACCGGACCGCCAAGCAGTCCAAAAGAAAAGGCTCGTCCCGGTATCCCCAATGGAGCGGTGCGAGGAATAGACCATATACGGGTTTCTCCCTGTCAACGCGGCCGGCGGTTTCATTCCAGCGAGCTGGTGTATACTGCGGCGCTCTCGTCAGCATCCCGGCCTCGGGGGATAATTCCTGCACTCCGAGCACGGCCCCCCATTTCCTGGGCTCCCCGGGGATGTACATGGGCATACCTTAGGTGACTGACTCAGTCAGGCTGTCTCGCTCCGCCAATAGCACTCCTTCAGCTCTGCGGACCAGAATTAAATCACGCTTCCTGCCAAGGTTGAAGCGCTCAAGGAACGCCATCAGGTGCTTATCTTTGGGATGGTCCCGTCTGATGTCGTCCCCTCGGTCATACCTGAAGTGGTTGCCGTCAAGAATCAATAAACGGCCGGTGTCGACGGTGTCAGTTTATGAGTCCGAAGACTCAGCCACCACGGCTACATGTCGAAGCCCCCGATCAAGGGAATGGACATTCCCCCATGTCACAGCGACCCGGGATGCGGAAGAAGATGACCCAGATGCCATATTATCTGCAAAATAATGTCCAAAAAAGAACGAGTAAGAGTCAGAAATCAGTTGATTAAATCAAGACTCCTGACAAAATTTCGGCAGCATCTCCTCAGCTCGAGGGCTTGCCAAAAGAGAAGCGGACGCCGTCCACAGAGGGAGCAGCCCCTAAAAGCAGCCATAGGCATTGAGCCGAGGCCGAATGGGACACCCGAGGGATCTAGCTCCGAGGACAAGTCCTACGAGAAGCCTCCCGGGGCCCGAAGAATGGGTTCAGAACCCGAACACAATAACACTCAACTCACCGGCTCACCCGAACCCGGAACCCACTTGGCGCCGCGGAGGGAGGAAAAGGGAGGAGAGAGAAAGAATCTTCACAAATGAGGAGTTGTGAAGAAAAAAAATGAAGAAGAAAAGCATTTATAGGGGGCTCCACCCCTGTTAAAACGGCGCGCCCCGGGGCGCGCCATTTTAAGACATTTGCGCGCCGCTTTTAGCGGCGCCGTTTTAATTCCAAAATGGTCAGGGCGATCCGGATTTAGCCGCGCCGTTTTAACCAATGAGGTGAGGGGCGCGCCGTTTTAAGACATTTGCGCGCCGCTTTTAGCGGCGCCGTTTTAATTCCAAAATGGTCAGGGCGCGCCGGATTTAGCCGCGCCGTTTTAACCAATGAGGTGAGGGGCGCGCCGTTTTAAGTGATGCCGTCAAGCTTCCTGCCTCGCCGGATTAGCATCCAAGCCGGAATTAAAATGCCGTTCAAGCTTCTGTCAGCCAAACGAGGCTCATCCGCAGGCCTTGCCGCATTCCTACCTCACTTGCACCGCCTATGTCTGGGGGGCATTTGTTGGCACTCAAAATATAACCCTTCGGCGACCAAGCCGCAAAGACAAATGATACGGCCCACCGAAGCACAAAACCCGATGAAGGCTGGCTTACTGAAGGCTCTTCAAGCTGCCAGAACCCCAAGCCACCTTGAAGGGAACATCGGGGACTTCGCCTTTGGAGAGTCGAAATGAACCCGCAACCAACTGGCAACGCGATCAAGCCTGCCCAATGATCCGGCATCGACCTCGTCATGCCGCTACCACATATCCGTCGCCCGACCAAGGACGACAGTCTACCCAACAACTCTCCTAAGGAAGAGAAGCGCCCTCGGTTGTCCCCGACAAGAAGCCGAAGGTTCTGTATACGGAAGCCCCCGATCACCCGGCATGGGATCAACTTCTCGCCATAATGAGCCCGTTAGTGGCCGATTGATCGCCGCTCATGGCGGAATTATCCAGAGTCTAAACACCATCCCGCAAAGAAGCTTTGAGCACGAGTCCGTCTCAGCCAGGAGCACAAATCACAATGCCGAAGGATGTACTATCAGGACATCTGTGTGCTCGGACCAGACACACTCGAAGGTCTGATCAAGGCCATTCGTCGTACCGAGAGCTTCGTCAACACCTCGTCAGGGTTTCCGAGGGCCAGGGCGAGAGGAATAGTCAACGGGAGCTTCCAGAATTGTCTCCGGACCCACCGGACCGGGCACCCAAGTGAACAAGTTGAAACGGCGCCGTCAAACCGGCGCGTCAGGGACAACAGGGGATGCGCTCCCTGCGCCGTCGAACCGGCGCGCAAAAACCCAGTGGGGGGAAGGCTTTCCCCGGCACCACCTAATCCGGCGCGCCCCCTTCCCATGGCGCCGGATTAACAACAGGCTATATATGTATAGTCTGCCTAAAAAGGAAAAAAAAACAAGGAGCAGAGAGGAAGGGGCGGAATCGAAAGAAAAAAAAAGAGAATTAGAAAGAGAGGAGAGGGGTCCAGAGAGAGGGATCGGAGGGTTTTCTTCTGTCGACAGAAACCTCCATCTGAGCCTCTCGATGGCCGCCACCCTGCTCCACCCGAGCTTCCCGGAGTCGAAGAAGGAGATCATCCGTTTCTCATTTACTTAGGTGGGTTCCCCGTGTTTTCTCTCGGCGGATTCCCCCTTTTTGTTCTATCTTTGGTTCTCTCTAAACAATGTAAGTGAGTGAGGGGAGGGGCGATGATATGAGCCTGACCTCCCCTCCTTCACCAACATCTCTATTCTTCCTCTCTGTTTGTACCGAGTCCCTTATATTAATGAAAACGGCAGCCGGGCGACAACGCCGGCGCCGAAACGATGCTCTGTGCACTTCCTTGCCCTGTTGCTTATATCATGAATGAATGCTGCTTTCCTTTTCCTATAGATTTTTTTTTTGTTTCCTCTTCTTCCCTGTAGCCGGTGAAGCGGCGTCCGACAATGATGCCGGCGCCGTGGAGGATGAACGCAAAGCATTGTGCATTCCTTTGGCCGAATGATCTTACTTCTGTTCCGTCTTCCCGACGCTTTATGCCCTGCTATGGCAAGGGCTACATCGATTCCCCTCCCCGGGGGTGTTTTTCTCTTCTGATCGAATGCTAGGAATTTTCACCGTGTGAGGTGGGTCAATACGTGGGTTCCTTCAACCTGTCTGGGCCGCCCTCGTAATACCCTTTCTGTTCTCGACCATGAACAGAGGGAAATAAGGGCGTCCCCACATTCCCTTTATTATTTTCTGAACATTCCTTGATGAATATTTCTTTGATTTGTGAACGTGCACATGCATGAACGTATGTATATCTACAGGCATTAGTTTTGGCCTGCTGGTTATGCGAATGATCTCACTGCTCCGTTCTACTGTTTCATTAGTGTGGATCGGTAACCCGGGGAGGGGGAACATCCCCCACTGTTCCGTTGTGATAACACTCTGTCCACCGGGGACCGTCCAGTAGTGACGAATCTCCTATGGATTAGTGAGTAAATAGTAAACGGGTTAATTCCGACATCTCAAATCCACAGTCCCTAATGGACTTTGTGGTGGCCGTGAGATGCGTGTGCCCCTCGTAGGCTGGCCCTCGGGGTTTCCTTCTCTAATCGGTCGTCCCGATTCGAGTGTTGTGGTGACTCGGGTCGCGTGCCCCTCGTAGGCTAGCCCTCGGGGTTTTCGCTCCCATATCGAGTCGCCTCACTCACTCACTGTTACCCACGGACTCGGTACCCCTAGCAGGCTAGCCCTCGGGGTCTTCCTATCCGTTTGGGTCTGCCGGCCGCCGTTGCGCCACCCGACTTTTAGGGGTTTACTCCGCCACGTGAGTATTCCCCGCGTCTCCCCGATAATCCTTTCGGATGGGGAGATGCTGCCGAAATTCTGGCTCGAACGAGTTTAAACTCGGAACAATCGCCGCGCTCGAGTCCGGACTTCGCGCGAGCCCGTGATTTGACCTTTGGATGACTTGGGACCAATCCGATGAATAATCAACTCAATGAATTCTCAAAATCCTCCAAAACCCTTTTATATATATATATATATAAATCCATGAATAAACTAACGAAGCTCCTGTTTCCACGAAATCGGGTTAAATCGGCGCGTTCATGCGCGATAACACCTTAAAACGGTGCGCCCTTCCCGGCGCGCCCTTTCCGGCGCGCCCTTCCCGGCGCGCCCCAGCCAGCCGCGCCGTTTTAACATGGGTTTTCCCCTTTACCTACGGTTCTGGCGCCGTTTTAAGCCTTTTACCTACGTTTCAGGGCGCCGTTTCAAGCGTTTTAGCCCCTTTCTTCGCATGCACTGCACCGGTTTCGTTCCAAATCGTGTCGTCGCGTCATTCCAACCCTTTTCCCACTCATGGGATGATTTCCTATGCTAATCATAGAGGGACGCAAGCTCCTCGACCAAATAAACTGGCTAAATTAGCATGTTCAAGCTTGAATTGATATGCCTCGAATCTTGCCGTCATGCCTTAGTCCAAGCTTTCATATCGCATTAATGCATGCCTAAATAGGTGCATCCTTGGTATATCAAATAACATTGCCAGAAGGTCAGGTTACGCCTGATTGGAGGCTTTGTTACGCGTGAAGGTGGCCTTCGAGCCTAAGTCCTCCGCCATGTACCAGGGTCCACCCTAATAAATCGTGTGTAGTCAATCGTAGCATCTTGCATGATCACTCGCATGCTCTATATCCTTTATTCTGGCTTTGACAGCTCGATATCTCGGCAATTAATCAAAGGTGTTCCCTCCTCGTGGGGGATGTAATTAACGCCATAACCTTTACGGTATGGCGGACTGCTGGTCCCGACCGAACCTCACATTCACCCGACATGGGTCAGAATGAGCGCACAATAAAATCGTCACTCATGTGACTGGCACGCCCGCGTCGTCAATCAGTCAGTTGATTACCAGTTAGTCAAATGGCTGATCGATACGTGAACGAAAAAAGAAAAAAAAGGGTCGCAAACAGTACCCAAGCCATCTTGGGTCCCGAGGGGTTAGCTCTAATATAGACAAGTGTGTTCTTTTTCTTTTTCCTCTCATACCACTCATCGTCGGCCCTCATCATGGTACACTCATCCATGGAATGTCCATTCAGGCCATAGTAAAAAGCGTTTCTTTTCTTGAACTGATTATCATCTTCTTTCATCACATAACAGTCATTCATTACATGTCCAGATTTGCCACAATAATGACATGAAAGATTTTTGTTGACAAACCAATTATCATCATTTTCTTTTGTGGAACAATTTTCAAAAGCATGACCATGCAACCCACAATAAAAGCAATGAATGTTCTGGGTTTTCTTGGTGGGTTTCTCATGGTTCTTAGAGTTGTCACCCATTTTCATTCTTGATTTTAATGCATGTTCATCATCAGATTTCATCATGTAACAGTCATACATGTCATGCCCATAGTTACCATAATAAAAATATGAAAGATTTCTTCTTTTCTTTGATTCATGAACATGTTTACCAATTTGGGAATTTTAATGCATACAAGGAGAATCAACATCATTTTTATCTTTTGAATTTCGTTTATCATACAAACACAAAGACTCGTCCAAGCTCTTAACTTCATTCTTCAATGACAAAATCTGCAATTCAGACTTAGCCATTTCATTTTCACACAATGCAAGTTTCTCATTCAACAAGGAATTGATAGCTTTAAAACTTGCAATTTCTTGTTCTAAAATATGAAGGTTTTCAGAATTATCAACAATGACAAGCTTTCCTTTTTCAAACGTGTGAATTTTATCATTCAACAAATTGTTTTGATTTTTCAAATTATCAATTTCTATAGCAAGCTTTTCGTTCTGTAGAAGTTTATTGAGCAAGACTTGATCACTTTCCGAACAGCTCAATTTACTTCTAGAATCCGTTTCAAGACATTCAAGTTCTGAAAGTTTAGCCAATAAAGATTCATTTTCCTTTTTCAAACAAGTAATGGTTTCTTTATGGCTATCTATCTCATGCACATGCCACGTAACCAATTTCTCAAATTCAGTGCATTTTCCACATGGAGAATTATCTACACACGAATTTTCATTAGTGGAACACTTGACACAAGGAGTGTTAACATGAGAACAATCATCATGTTTCCTTTTGATTTTTCTATTTTCAGATTTTAAAGCTTTGTATCTATCAACTAGTTCATCATAAGCGTCCCTCAATTCATCATAACTCGAATCACTTTCCTCATCAGAGTCAGAGCTAGAGTTTACCTTTGAGCTCTCTTCACTTTGACGCTCAATTTCATCGTTTGCCGCTAGGCAGTCACCGTCGTTGCAACTTTCTTTTTGGGCTTCGATCAGCCTGTCCCAAATTTCTTTGGCTGTCCTACAAGACAAAACAAATGGAAATTGATTAGTATCCAAGGTAGCCTTAAGAGCATTCAAAACAAACAAATTATCCGAATTCATTTTCTTATGTTCATCAGTCCACCTTAATTCATTTTTGGGTAAGACATGTGGACCATGAGAGATTAAGCTCATGAGTTTCGGATCAAAACCACAAATCCAAATACAAAACTTTACTATCCAAGAAGCATAATCAAAACCATTGTAAACAAGAATAGAATTCAAGCTAGCCATCATGAAAATGATCTTTACTCCTAGACCGTGAGGTCCGTTAAAAAATCAGAGACTGGGCTCTGATACCAATTGTTGGCCCAGAGAGATGGCGGACAAGAAGGGGAGTTGAATTGTCCCCTTGCCGAGATGGCGAATTTTTACAACTTTCTTAACAGATGAAGAATTAACAACGTTGATTAACAAAAACTTCAAGTGAGATTAAGATATTCTCTCAATGTTTCCGATCTTACTCGGACACCCAATCCAACAAGCGATGAACGATTACTAATAACAGATAGCAGAGCTAGCGAAGTGTAGTGGTGTAGTGAAATAAAAATCCATAAGATAACCTGTGAAGGGAGATAGGAGAAATGGACAGTCACACAGGCAATCACAATGAAAACAGGGAATTTTAGGTGGTTCGGGACCACGACGGGCTCCCTACATCCACCCCTCACCAAACCCGATGAGGCTTCACTAACACGCTACTGAAGTAGCAACACGGGGACGAACCCCAATCACACACACGCTGCTTCCGCAGCAATACACACACGAGGCCTTGCCTTAATACGCTGCCACTGCAGCACACACACACACGTTCAGGGAACGTACCCCAGACACAACAACCACACGGAGTCGCAGCTTCGTCCACACACCACCAAACACGGGGAAACTTTCCCCACAATAAACCCACACACGCGGAGATACAACTCCGCCCACACACAGTGTATTTCGAGTTCAATAAAGCAAGAGAATATTCAATACATGCTCGTACTCAGAATAGACTGAGGAAGAATCTTCAAGATAAACTAAAGAGGGATGGAGAAGTATATCCTTAATATATGGACGGCCTTGAGATGATCTCTTTGAAGCTTTCAAGGTGACGGAAGGTAGATCTTCTACAGGTATGAAGCCCCATGAACTCGGCTGTAGGTCTAGCTTGTTCCCCACATGAAGGCTTGATAGAATGGGTGTATCTTTGAGTTCCCTTGACGAAGAACGTTCCTACAAGATGAAATAAGAGTGGAGCCCTCAGAAAACATTCTCCCTCTCAACCTTGCGGCCAAACCCTCTTTTCTTTCTATGTTTTCTATGTAGAAATTGCAGCCAACAAATATATGCTAAGACAGAATATGGAAATGAAGAAGCAAGAGATCCCCCTTTAGATTCTTCAATGCAACTCAAAGATAGAATGGAAGGGTGCACTTAGAAAGGATAAACCAAAGAGTAGAAGCAGCCGTCCCTTGTAGATCTGAACGCCTAGGTTGTCGATGGTGGAGAACAGCCGCAGCTGCCACCAGATCTGAGCTCAGGATATTGAACGCGATCCACAACAGTCTCTTCTTCCTCCTCCACAAGTGTGCGATGCCCTCTCCACCGTTCTTGCACAGAATAGAATAATATCAGCCCAAGGGGGTGTGTTCTACGAATGGAAATAGCAAAGGATATATAGGGCATATAATGGATAGACAAAAGACAATAAAACCCATGTATAAACCTCCCATAACCCTTCTATTATATCTATATAAACCCTAGGGGTATAAGGGTAAAAACCCATGGCAATCGGACCCTCTAATGGGGTTTTCGTAGACAATCCGGAAACCACGATCTGGGCGTCCCAGAAAAAGTGTCGACCTCTAGGGTCAACACTCGTATCAACGAGATCAGCCAAAAATACGAAATCCAGAGTTTAAACAAAAGTGTCGACCCATGGGGTCGACCCTTTTTTCATGAGGTTCTGTCCCGAGACAAAATCAGGACCCTAGGTAAAAAGTGTCGGCCTCTGGGGTCGACCTTTTTTACCGGAGGTTCTGTTCTAGTTAAAATAGCATAACCCAACATAAAGTGTTAGCATAACAGAAATCAATACAAAACAGCATACCGTGTAATAAGTGTCGACCTCTAGGGTCGACACTTTTACTGACATAAATGAAAACTCAATAAAACTCAATAGAGACCTTACAAAACCTCTCCCAAACATTAAAAACAATTAACCATGTGTTGAAACATGGTATTGGCATACATTAAGGCACGTTTCAATATAAGCCAATGAAAGTGACAATTATATTGAATTTCAAACCATTAGGTCCTCAACTTTCAAATGAAATCAATTAAAACCAAGAAAAATATTAAGGACCAATAAAACACAATTAAACCCCATTCAAGTACAATCAAATGGCATGCATAAGGGGTTTTAAAACATCAAATCAAATCGGGTCTTGAGAGAAGGAATGGGAATCGAATTGAGCATGATGCATCATGAAGCTCACTTAGTCAAAAGACAATTAAGTAGCCAAATAAATTGAACCCAACTTACCCACTTGGAAACATATACTAAAATGAATTCTTACCATGTTTACAAAGGTTTGTGGGTATCTTGAAACCTGCACTTTCAACCAATTCAATTTCATGAGAATTAAGCCAAGGTGATTCAAGAAATCATTTTTAACCCATTTCAAATCATGACTTGGCCGAAAGAATAGCATGTAGTGAAGATGCTAGAACTATCAAGTCTACATGCAGTGAGGTACATCAACATGGACATGTATCTCTTGTACATGGATCCAAATCAACTCAGATACATGAGAAATAGATTAAGCCTTATCTTCCCATGTCAAAATACATTCCAACACAAACTCTTACCTTGGATCCAAAGCTGTGGATAATATTAACCTGCATATTCTAAAAATTCAAAAGCAAGTCAATATTTAACCAAGGTATTTGAAGAACCCAATTTCAAAACACTTCTCCAACCATGTTTATCTCAACAAATAAGAACCTGCAAATTTGTATATCAAAAATACAGCTGTGAGCACAATACAAACACAATTATCAAATTCAGTCCAAGGACTTCCAAATTCAGTTCAAGACAATTAAGTTCAGTTTCAATCAAGTTCAGTTCTATAATCTCAAGTTGATCATGACAATACCATATGCATGATTGTAAAACACCCAACACAGGGTCGGTGAACATATGAGCAAGGTCAGTGCAAAAACATCAAAGATATGTACCTGTAGGACCATGCTTCATAACAAGGTAGGGACTAAGGCTCAATGAGCTAGGTGTCGACCCTTGGGGTCGACCCATTCCAAGGGAAATGGAAAACTATTTTAGCAGACTAATGCATAGCTATTCAAGTTCAGTCCAATCAGAGATAGGGGAATTTCTAAAACAAGCTGAGAAACCACTATCACTAAACAATCATGAAAAGCAAGCGTAAAGTCATATCCACTAAAACCAATCTTCCCACATTGAAATGTAGACAATATAAGTCTAGGAACATGATAGGGCTTTTAACCCCAATCAAGACAGTATGAACAAGATTCACATGAAAGCTCCAAATCCTCATGCACAGCACGCATGAGTTGACTTCAGAAATGTATTCAGGAAGGACATTTGAATGTCAACCTACAAAACAAGATATCATCATGTTAGCTTGTTTATCACGAAGATGCCATGAAGCATAAAACACACAATATATTAGAATCATCAAAACCATTGTCAAAGATAACGAGGGGGCGCATAGAACCCAACACTCTGCCTCCCGTATCCGTGGATAGGAAGGGAAAGCAAAAGCAGGGTGAGGCTCCACCTCAGCCTTGTCGCACCTCCTCAGCGGATGGGCCGTCCGGTCCTCTCTGCCTACCTATTGACACAATTCGCAGTACAAAGAAGACATCTTCGGAGTCTTCAGCGGCTTCGATTCAAGTCGCGGGCCCACCGCCATAAGGCTCAGCCAGTCCGCAGAGTCAGGATAATTGTGCAGAGTGACAATGCCTTGCGACGCCGTTGGTCGTCGCTAGACCTAGCCATCTGCATGATCACAAAGGCAAGGCTAAGGAGCAGGACAATAATCATGTCTCTCGCCCCGCTCCTCAACAAAAGCCGTCGCCACTGCGGCTAAGGCACGAAACCACGCATACGTCTTCGGACGCCAGTCCTAGCATTCCGACATACCAAGAATTGCCGCTCAAAGTAATCGAGCAGGCAATCAACACCACCTTCCAAATACAACAAGCGGAAGGCGCCTGGATCAAAATTTGGGTGAAGAAGAGTCATCGACCTCGCCCTGCAAAGACACCAGCTCGGAGTTATCCTCATGAGAATTTATCAACTCCGGCCCCAGTACCTCTTTCTCCTACTCCCTTGGAGAACGCTATCGCCAAGAGACAAGAGAGAAATAGGAGAAAGAATCACAGAAGGCGGCTCAAGAAACAAGCTGAACAAGCCGCCACCCTACAATCCCCAACAGAGCCAACGCCTCTCCAAAGGCTCCAGCGGCTCATTGATGACCTAGAAAAATACGTTCCTCATCGTCCTACCGGAGCTCTCCCACTCGATAGCTATATCCCGTGGGAAGAAATGCAGAAACGAGCCCGCCTCAGAAATTGGGTCCAAGAGATGATCCAAAAGCTCAAGGACGGTGAAAGACTCGTGATCCCGAATGAGCTCTCCTTGTGCTATAAGGACAAGGAGATCACCACGAAGCAGCTGGAAGAAATGCATCGGGGCTGTACCTACAACATGGCGGCCATTCCACCTCCGGATAACATCAATGCTTTCCGGTGGGGCGAGCCAGTAGCCTCCCGGACAAGACAAAGAACCATTACCCCTCTTGGGCTACAGCCAGCTCTAGAACACACCGATCGTGGCCGAGGTCGTGGCCGGGGACGTGGCAGAGGCCGTGGGAAAATCCCTGAGCTACCCATCTCTCCATCCACCTTCAACCCGGAGCGAATTATCCTCTTTCGAGGAGAGGAATCGGCTCCCATTCCGGAAGTTGAAATTCGGGGCGGACCCGGTGTCCTCGATCCTTCCGGCATTGACAAGGCTACTACTAGCCTCCCAGCCCCTGCACCAGTACCGACTACCGCAGTAGAACAAGCGGGACCGTCCGGTAGGGGCGAGCCGGCCCGCCAATCACCCCCAGAAGAGTCGTCATTGGCTTCCCTATTGCAGGAGTCCGCTGGCGATCAAAATCAGTCTGATCTCGGTGGTAAGGGCAAGGCAGTGCAACTCCTCGATGGGGAACAGCATGGCAGCTCGCAGAAGGCTCACCCTGACATACTACCCTCCCTGGAGGATGCTCGAGCCCGAGCTGACCGAAAGGTCCTCCACCAGATGAAGCGTTTCCTTGCCAGTATTTCAATTTGGGAAGTCATCGCTTGGAGTAAGGACCTAAGGGAAACCCTTATCAAAATACTCCAAGAGCTGGAAGTCTATGAAGCACATGCCGCGAAAATGAAGGCGGCTGCCTATGGAGCCTTCTCAGTCACCATCTCCTTCACGGAGAAAGACATGTTGTTCTCTCCTCCGTGCCACAATCGTCCTCTCTACATGAAGGGGAAGATCAACGGGCATGACGTGAACTAGATTCTAGTAGACGCCGATGTCGCTGTCAACATCATGCCGCTCAAGACATTCAAGTCTCTATATCTGACCCCGTTCCTCCAAAAGGTTCAAGCGGTCAAGATATCCGGCTTTAACCAGAACACCGAGGACATCCTCGACCGGGTGGACGTCGATCTGGTGCTCGATGATTTCGCCTCCAAGGTGACGTTCTACATCATCGACTCCAACACGTCTTATAAGATGCTACTGGGCAGACCCTGGCTCCATGAAAATTGGGTCGTCCCATCGACTCTCCATCAATGCATCAAGTATGCCAAGGACGGAGAGCAACATAAGGTCTTCACAGACCTGTCGCCGTTCACACCGACAGAATGCAACTTGAATGACGTTGCGCTCTACTTCAAGGGGATTAATCCCTACCCCGTGATTAAGAGCAATAGCAACGGTTGGCTCTCAAAGGAAGACGATGATGATCTCTTCTCTGTTGACGAGGAAAAGGCTAAACTTCATCGGGTGCGCCTCGGATCCAAGTCAACCCCAGATCACCCCGAGAGGCGCCAGATTGGCTTTGAGGCTAATCTTATTAGCTGAGCCATCGGCAAGAGTATATGCTTGCCACCAGACTGCATCCAGCTTCCAGGCACATCCGACGGGCACATCCGACGAGCACAACACCGAGTCGCTGACAACCTTCATTGTCACCTTCAAGCGACAACGTCAAAATAAGAAGAAGGCTAACAGGGTGATGGGGACATCGAAGTAAGACCACTCATATTTTATTTGCATTTATGTCCTTTTATATTTGTATGTATACCCTTGTGTTATATGGGTACACAATTGTGAGTCTTACTAGGTTTTTGTGCAAAATGACGGTAGGACCAGCAAGGGGGCCCTCACTCCTTCCTCATTGGTCCATGTAGCACCATTTGGGTCCATGTGGGGCTGGTCAAAGTCCTAGGTGACATCTAAAAGGTCAATTGACACATGGGGAGACAAGTGGGTTAAAAATTCAAAGGAGGCCACCTACCTTACCTACCATGTCCCCTTGGTCAAGGGGGCGCCCCCCTCCATTTTATTTTTTGGAAAATATGCTATTAGAACTAATTAGTTCTACACCTTGTATATCCCTCCCAACCCTAGATCTGAGGACATTAGTGGTCATTTTCCATTTATTATATAAGGCATGTATTTCCATTTTTCATGAATAAATGAGAAGAAAAAAACTTGTGTAAGCTTGGAGCTTCTTGCGCCCCTCTCCCCCTCCTCTGGTTCTCCTTCTCCATCCTCTACATTTCAGGGTTGTGAACCCTTCTATCTTAGCCCCTCCACATCTGAGTTCATTCTGTGCCGCCTCCGCCGCCGTTCGTGCCGCCATCGAGCCGCCGCGAAGCCGCTTCTAAAGTTCTATCCAAGGGTCTATTTGGCTGGATAGAGTCCCACTCTGGGATTTTAACTCCCACCTCCGACCTAATCTGGAGTTGTGATTTTCAGGGTTGGTTTCACTCTTGATTCCCAACCTCCAGTAAAAAATTCACTTCATTCAAAGTTTGTTTTATATTTTTCTATTTTTGTGTCTTTCTGTCTTCCTGATCTATCCCTTCTCAGATCTGTGTAGCAGAAGTTCAGTTCTTCCACCTTTCGACCCCCTTTTTGATTTTTTTTGGAATCCCCAAATTTATTGGAGGTTCTGTCCTCCCCTTCCTCCACAATTTTTTTCCGAATTTTAAAAGCCCTCTACCTATTTTTAGAAATTCGGTCTTTCTCCCAAAATCTGTTCAGTCCCTGCTGTCTAGATCCGACCCAGGGTCAGTATAAAATCCACACAAAATTGAAAATTCCACCAAACATTTCATAAGATATATCCCCATTTTCCTCTCTTCGGTCTCTACAACTTTCATGAAGGGCTCAAAAGCTGAATCGAAGGTCTACAATGCGGTCAATGCCAACTCTCTGGAAAACTTGGTTCTGCCCTGAGTTTTCTGATCCTGAGAGCCAGCAGCTTTAATATTCGATAAAGGCCATCAATGGGAAATTCAAAATTCTTTCTCTGGCCATAGATCGAAGGATTTTAAGTCAGCTTTCCAGCGGTACCTCTTGTACGTCGATCCGATGTCGGGAGTGACAACATCAGTAGTTCTCGTCCGGTCGCGCGGGTCTGAGATAGAACTCAAATCCGTGGACAGCAACTCCGGCGGGTGACGATCGGAGCCGCCCGGCCTCCGGCCGGCGAACCAGTGCGCCGCCGCCCCAGGGAGCACCCCTCCAGGCGTCCCCACCATAGTGGTGCCACTCTGGTCCCACATGGCACCACCGACTAGCACGTGGGTTCCACGACCGTGAGTACGCGTGCCGCCGAAGCTACAAGAAGCCGCCCGTCAACCCGAACCCGCTACTCCTGGGTCCCACTTGTGCCACCCTTTACCTCCCTGCGTGGAGTGGGCAGTAATTTGTTACTGTAATTATTGTGTAATATTTGTTCCGGGAGTACGAGATCGGCTGGGATCGTCTTCCCCACGCCAGGCGCGTGGAGGTATCGTATTCGCTCCTTTACCCGGCATTTGCTTTATTCGTATATACTTGTTTATGCCGCTACTAGAGATCATGCTAGGATCGTAGCCCACTTTACTTTTATATCATCGATGTTGCTGTGAGAGAGAGAGATACCGTCCCGTGACCCGATCCGGGCACGAAATTGTGAGTTGACCACCCTACCTCTTGCCGGTTTCTCAACCGCGTACGTCCGACGCTTCCCTCGTTAGGGACGATCGCGAGCTTGATTAGAGTTCGAGGATCGCATATCCATTTGGAGTTGAGTCCGTGGTCCGTCCCGCATCAGTTTGGTATCAAAGCGCCAATTTGAGTCTAGGGTGTTTAAAATAAAAAGAAGTGTGACATTTACGTCTAGTCATTGTCTAAGTCAGTCTAGGTTGCATTTGCATCCCTTTACTCAGTATATCAAAAGGTGTTATCCGAACGTTAGGCTACGCCTATCGGGAAGGCCGCACACTTGCGCGAGTGATCTTCGGATCGATTAACTCCGCCACATGCCGAGTCTTAGTTAAGTCTAGGTGCATCATCTTTACTTTAATCCGTGTTTGCATTAGTCGGTGTGTCCGTGTGTCTTTGTATGCCAACTCGTAGAGGTACACAGTACTCACCCCCACCACCACCTATGGCAGATCCCCGAGCCCCTAGTCTCGATGCGTCGTCGGTGGCCGAAATGTTCCAAACCCTTATGGGGTAAATGCAAGGGTTGACTACACGTATGGAAGGGTTGGGTACACGCATGGATGCGTTGACTACACGGGTAGATCGGATGGATGGGTTGAGTACGCAGATGGATGGCCTCGGCACAGATCTGGGAGAAAGGATGAAGATCTTAGAGGATAAGGTCATCGAGTCGGACCAGTCCGTTCGGGGTCTGGTAGGGAGAGTTGCCACATTAGAGAGAGCCCCAGCCGAGGTAGCCCCGAGAGCCCCAGTTGAGGCACCCCCTCCACCTACTCATGGTCAACAAGACCCGGTTCAGCAACCCCCTGCTCCACGGGTTCAAGGGATAGAGGTTAGGAGGCATCACATCCCCGAGGTGCATGACTATGAGTCCGATAACGAGCATAGGGGATATGGTCGTGATCGTCGTCCCACATAGTGGACCCACGATCAAGATGTAAATGAACGGGCCCTTAGGACCGTTCACGCTGACCCTCCCACCTTTGACGGGTCCTTATACCCGAAGGTCTATCTTGATTGGGAGGCTGGCATAGACCGATATTTTGAGTGGTTCGAGATGTCGGATCAACGGAAGGTCAAGTTCACCCGGATGAAACTCTTAGGCTAGGCACAAACCTATTGGAGGAACATGGAGAACCTATTGTTTAATCATCAGGAGCCCCCGATAGAGACTTGGGCCGAGATGAGGGACAAACTTAGGAAGAAGTACCTTCCTGCTACTTACCGCCAGCGTCTCATAGACAGGTGGCAGAGTCTTATCCAAGAAGATCGGTCCGTCTCTGAGTACATCACCGAATTCGATGAATACTATTTGCGATGTGACGCCACGGAGGAGAGCTCCCTTACTGTTTCCTGATTTCGGCGTGGTTTACAACCGCACCTACGGTATGAGCTTCTCTGCCGCAAGGTGGATAAGTTGGAGGATGCATACCAAGTTGCTCTCGAGATGGAGCAATTTGAGGGAGAGTTTGAGTCTATCCAACGGTTGGGCTCCGTCCCTCACCGTAGTGCCGAGTCACGTAGTTCCTTAGGTCCATACCCGAGGGGCCCCATGGCCCGACCTCATGAGCCCGCCTGTCAGGAGCACTTCACTCCTAGACCTCGTCCTCCCCCACCACGTGATCTACCTCCATCCCAACCCCCGGCACCCATTGCCCGCCCTCAGGTACCAGCATCCCCACCCCTATTGCCCACAGCACCTACAGCTCCACCCCTGTTGCCTACACCCCCTGTCCATCGGGAGGATAAGGGTAAGGGCCCTCTCATCGGGGAGAGTAGTAGGTCCCGTCTACAGTGTTTCCATTGTCATGGGTTTGGCCACTTTGCCAACCAATGTCCCACTCGTACCACACTAGCCCTAGGGGTTGGAGAACCCTCACCTTCTGGGCTTGTGTCCGTCAGTTACGAGGCCGATCAGGAACTAGCGGATAAGTACTATGCATCGGAAGGTCTAGAGGAGCCTACCGACGCTCAGGATGCGGCTCTTGGATGATGTCCACTTGGTGGGTGATGACATTGCATGTCATGCATGAGTCAGTATTATCTCTTCTTTGTGTGGTTTGTTTGTGTGGCTTGTTTGTGTGGTTTGCATATGTGTGTTAGTGCATTGTGAGTCTACATGTGTCTTGTGCAAGCTCGTTGTCGGTCTCTTATGAGTGAGAGGTGAGTGGACTCGCTCGATGAGTATGGGATCAGTTCTACATCTATGCCCCGGATCTAGTCACCTACAGGGACCCAGCGGTGATTCCTAGTGAGTCTTCGAGCCGCCTCCTTCCCCTTGAGAGTGACCCCACCCCGGAGTGTTCCACCACAAGCCTCTTCCCATAGCAGCATGTGCATATCGAGTATATACGGAATGGGCAGGTGACGATCACTTGGAGTGGAGCGTACCCGCGCTACTTGGTACGGTGGCGGATCCGTCGGAGCTACTCGAGCAGTCACCCCCTTTACTCGACGGGGTCGAGTTCTTCCCACCTGGGGAGAATTGATGGGGACATCGAAGCAAGACCACTCATATTTTGTTTGCATTTATGTCCTTTTATATTTGTATGTATACCCTTGTGTTATATGGATACACAATTGTGAGTCTTACTGGGTTTTTGTGCAAAATGACAGTAGGACCAGCAAGGGGGCCCTCACTCCTTCCTCATTGGTCCATGTGGCACCATTTGGGTCCATGTGGGGCTGGTCAAAGTCCTAGGTGACATCTAGAAGGTCAATTGACACATGGGGAGACAAGTGGGTTAAAAATTCAAAGGAGGCCACCTACCTTACCTACCATGTCCCCTTGGTCAAGGGGGCGCCCCCCTCCATTTTATTTTTTGGAAAATATGCTATTAGAACTAATTAGTTCTATACCTTGTATATCCCTCCCAACCCTAGGTCTGAGGGCATTAGTGGTCATTTTCCATTTATTATATAAGGCATGTATTTCCATTTTTCATGAATTAATGAGAAGAAAAAAACCTGTGTAAGCTTGGAGCTTCTTGCGCCCCTCTCCCTCTCCTCTGGTTCTCCTTCTCCATCCTCTACATTTCAGGGTTGTGAACCCTTCTATCTTAGCCCCTCCACATCTGAGTTCATTCTGTGCCGCCGCCGCCGCCGTTCGTGCCGCCATCGAGCCGCTGCGAAGCCGCTTCTGAAGTTCTATCCAAGGGTCTGTTTGGCTGGATAGAGTTCCACTCCGGGAATTTTAACTCCCAATGCCGACCTCATCTGGAGTTGATATTCCCCAGTTTTGTTCC
Source organism: Amorphophallus konjac (assembly GCA_022559845.1). Classification (NCBI taxonomy): domain Eukaryota; kingdom Viridiplantae; phylum Streptophyta; class Magnoliopsida; order Alismatales; family Araceae; genus Amorphophallus; species Amorphophallus konjac. Next base: position 872,501 of record JAHNEJ010003003.1, on the reverse strand, counting down.
TCTCTTGATTCCCAACCTCCAGTAAAAAATTCACTTCATTCAGAGTTCGTTTTATATTTTTCTATTTTTGTGTCTTTCTATCTTCCTGATCTGTCCCTTTTCAGATCTGTGTAGTAGAAGTTCAGTTCTTCCACCTTTCGACCCCCTTTTTGATTTTTTGTGGAATCCAAAAATTTATTTCCACCATCCCCTTCCTCCACAATTTTTTTTCGAATTTTAAAAGCCCTCTACCTATTTTTAGAAATCCGGTCTTTCTCCCAAAATCTGTTCAGTCCCTGCTGTCTAGATCCGACCCATGGTCAGTATAAAATCCACACAAAATTGAAACTTCCACCAAACATTTCATAAGATATATCCCCATTTTCCTCTCTTCGGTCTCTACAACTTTCATGAAGGGCTCAAAAGTTGAATCGAAGGTCTACAATGCGGTCAATGCCAACTCTCAGGAAAACTTGGTTCTGCCCTGAGTTTTCTGATCCTGAGAGCTAGCAGCTTTAATATTCGATAAAGGCCATCAACGGGAAATTAAAAATTCTTTCTCCAACCATAGATTGAAGGAGTTTAAGTCAGATTTCTAGCGGTACCCCTTGTGCGTCGATCCGACGTCGGGAGTGACCGCAACAGCAGTTCTCATCTGATCACGCGGGTCTGAGACTGAACTCAAATCCGTGGACATCAACTCCGGCGGGTGACGATCGGAGCCGCCCAGCCTCCGGCCGGTGAACCAGCGCGCCGCCGCCCCAGGGAGCACCCCTCCAAGCGTCCCCACCACAGTGGTGCCACTCTGGTCTCACATGACACCACCGACTAGCACGTGGGTCCCACGACTGTGAGTACGCGTGCCGCCGAAGCTATAAGAAGCCGCCCGTCAACCCGAACCCGCTACTCCCGGGTCCCACTTGTGCCGCCCTTTACCTCCCTGCGTGGAGTGGGCAGTAATTTATTGCTGTAATTATTGTGTAATATTTGTTCCGGGAGTACGAGATCGGCCGGGATCGTCTTCCCCACGCCAGGCGCGTGGAGGTATCGTATTCGCTCCTTTACCCGGCATTTGCTTTATTCGCATATACTTGTTTATGCCGCTGCTAGAGATCATGCTAGGATTGTAGCTCGCTTTACTTTTATATCATCGCTGCTGCGAGAGAGAGAGAGAGAGAGAGAGAGAGAGAGAGAGAGAGACCGTCCCGTGACCCGATCCGGACACAAAATTATGAGTTGACCACCCTAGCTCTTGCCGGTTTCTCAACCGCGCACGTCCGACGCTTCCCTCGTTAGGGACGATCGCGAGCTTGCTTAGAATTCGAGGATCGCATATCCATTTGGAGTCAAGTCCGTGGTCCATCCCGCATCACTGGGATAAACCCATTGTCTTCTATAAGCGAGACATGGTCCCTCTAGCCCCGCCAGATGATGACTTTGGCTGGTCAAGGCGAACCGATGACAACCCTGAAGCAGTTCAAGTGTGGAGCGAGCTGTCCCCGCATATTCAAGAAATGTGTTTAAAGCAACACATTCCCATGTGGCAAACGTCTGCACAATAGAGATACTTTTGTCAGCTGTGGACCCCTTCCCAGGTCCGGGGGCAACCCCCATCCTTCTATAAGGACACGAGGGGGCTTGGCTACGACCAAGACCCGGACTTTTACATCCACTATGCAGTCAACACCATAGGCTTGGCGCAGCCAGCCGACGACAGAGCCATGGTCGAAGCCAAATTTGACAGCTCCGGGGATGAGGAAGTGGAAATTCTGATCCCGATCCCCGTCAAAGCCAGCTCCTCAGCTCAAGTTGTCGAGGAATCTTCCTCGGCTCCCTACCAAGACAAGGGGGCAGAAGAACCTCCTCTGCTCTCTCAGTCTGTCGAAGGACCCAGCTCAACAAACCCTCCCGAGGGAGGGGATATCTCCCGTCCGGGCGGCGGAGGATTGTCAACTTCGCCAGACAACCCCGGGGAGATCCCAACAGCCACAGTTGGCAACCACTTTCCAGGAACCAGCGATCCAGATCAATCCTCGATGGATCCCAGTGACAACCACTCTCCAGCCCCTTCAGCATCAATCGGCGGCTTCGAGAACCAAGAACTACCCGAAGCCGACACTGATGATGAGGATTTCATCGACTTCCAACCAGCTCCTCCCGAGCTGGAGGACGGCGGCCAGGCGACCGTGGATGAGCTCGTTGAAATCAACTTGGGCGAAGATGAAGCCCCTCAGCCTACATTCGTCATTGCTCTCCTTACCGAGGCAGAGAAGCAAGACTATAAGCAACTCTTGCTTGAATACAAAGACTGCTTTGCTTGGACATACAAGGAGATGCCAGGGCTAGACCCCTCCATGGTGGAGCACAATCTAGCCATTTCTCTCTCAGTCGCTTCGGTCAGGCAACCACAGCGGCGCATGCGCCATGAGCTGGAGCTCCAGGTTTCGGCCGAAGTCCATAAAATGGCGGAGGTCAACTTCATCGAGCCGTGCATCTACCCGATTTGGCTCACCAACATAGTTCAAGTCAAGAAGAAGAGTGGTCAAGTCCGCATCTGCGTCGACTTCCGGGACCTCAACAAAGCTTGTCCGAAGGATGACTTTCCGGTCCCAATTACAGAAACGATGGTCGATATGACCACCGGTCATGAAGCCCTGTCTTTCATGGATGGGTCATCGGGTTATAATCAAATCCGGATGTCCCTTAAAGACAAGAACCATACGGCCTTCAGATCCCCCAAGGGGATTTTCAATTATAAGCACATGCCCTTCGGTCTAAAGAATGCTGACGCTACTTACCAAAGGGCCATGACCAAAATATTCGACGATATGCTGAATAACACCGTCTAATGCTATGTCGATGACCTTGTCATCAAAACCAAAAGGCGAGAAGACCATTTGCGCGACCTTCGCCAAGTCTTCGAACGTCTCCGACAATATGGGCTCAAGATGAACCCCATGAAGTGCACCTTCGGCATATCCATCGGCAAATTTCTTGGCTTCGTCGTCAGATACTGAGGAATTGAGGTGGACCCCAGTAAGATCAAAGCGATCCGGGAGCTTCCACCACCCAGCAACATCATCGAACTCAGGTCCTTCCAGGGGAGGCTAACCTACATTCGGAGGTTTATTTCTAACCTCTCCGGTCGATGCACGCCATTCAACAAGCTGATGAAGAAAGACACCCCATTTACGTGGGACTCGGAATGCCAGGTGGCTTTCGAGCAGATCAAGGAGTACCTCTTTACTCCCCCAGTCCTGGGGGCACCAGTCAAGGGTAAACCCCTCATCCTTTACATTGCGGCCATGGACTCTTCCCTAGGAGCTCTGTTGGCACAAACAAATGAGGAAGGTAAAGAGCAACGCCTCTATTACCTCAGCCAGAAGTTAATCGGTGCCGAGTACCGCTACTCCCCCATGGAGAAGGTTTGCTTGGCATTGGTGTTCGTAGTTAAGAAGATGTGGCATTACCTCTTGTCTCATAAAGTCGAGCTTATATCCAAGCATGACCCCCTGAAGTATCTCCTTCGGCGACCTATCCTCTCAAGCAAACTGGGGAGGTGGGCTCTCCTATTGATGGAGTACGACATTACTTATGACCCCAGAAAAGCAATCAAGGGACAGGGTATGGCTGAATTCTTGGCAGCCCATCCAGTGCCAGACGACTCACCCTTCAACTTGGAGCTCCCAGACAAGGAGTCCCTTGTTGCTCAATCACGACAACCAGTTGGACAGAGCGGAGATGTCTTGCATTATTGGCAGCCGAACGCTCTCACAGCCAGTGTGCCTTGCTGGGAGCTCTACTTCGATGGTGCTTCCCGGGGGATTACCCGGAGCAACCAGGATCTAGCTACCACGACGGGTGCTGGCATAATTTTCCTGACTCCTCAGAACGGAGTTTTGTACAACTCCTGCACCCTCATGAAATCCTTGACCAACAATGAAGCTGAGTATGAAGCTCTACTCATTGGGCTCCAGATGGCTCTCCATATGGGCATTAAATGCCTCAAAGCCTACGGGGACTCCTAGCTGATAGTCCGATTGGTCCTCGGCATCTATGACGTGCGAAAGGCAGAATTGGTTCCATACCACACCGCCGTCACCAGATTAACTCGGAAGTTCTATTTCTTCGAAATAGATCATATTCCCAGAAGCAGCAACGCTCAGGCGGATGCCTTAGAAAAATTGGCCGCAACCATCAAGCTTCCGCCCGAGGGTGAGGTCGACATCATCATCAAACACAGAAGGTTGATGCCGAGTTCACTCAAAGGCAACACCGGTCTCACCATCTACGAGGTCCACGACCTTGACTAGAGTGCTCCTCCAGAATAGGATGATTGGCGTGCGCCCATCATCAAATTCAAGAAAGGGTGGCTTCCTCTTGACTGAGCTCAAAGGGTCCAGCTACTCCGCCGAGCAACCTCCTACGAGTTGATCGGCGACTCTCTGTATCGACTCGTCCACGAGAAGGAAAAGTCAATTCTCCTGAGATGTGTCTCCCTTGCCGAAGCTCGAGCCGTTATGTAGGAGGTCCACTCCTGGTTGTGCGGCGCACACCAGGCCAGAGACTGAATGAAGCACAACATCAAACTCAAAGGCTTCTACTGGCCAACCATGTACGTGGACTGCATCCAGTATGCCCATACATGCCATCAGTGCCAAGCTTTTGGTCCAGTACCCAGAAGACCTCCTAACCCACTGCGTCCTACAGCCCCCACCTGGCCATTTGCTGAGTGGGGCATGGACATTGCGGGGCCTTTCCTGCCATCTTCCAAGGGCCATAAATACATTTTAGTCGCCACCGATTACTTCTCTCGTTGGGCGGAGGCTCTCCCTTTGCGCGAAGTCACCGGCGAGGTGGTTGCCAGATTCGTCCAGCACAACATCATATACCGATTCGGTAATCCCAGTCGCATAGTGTCCGACAACGAGACACCATTCAAGAATAAGGCCATATACCAGTTAGCGGCCAAATTTCACATCGACTGGAGAACCTCTTCGGTCTACAACCCCCAGGCAAATGGTTTGGCGGAAGCCTTCAACAAAACCCTCTGCAAGCTCCTGGCTAAGATGGTTAGCCACTGGAAATGCGATTGGGGTGAGAAGGTCTTCGAGGCATTGTGGGCCTATCGGACGGTTTACAAGACCCCTACGGGGTGCTCGCCGTTCTCCCTTACTTACGGGACAGAAGCAGTTATCCCCATCGAAGTCCAGTTAGCCTCTTATCGTGTGGCGATCCACACCGGCCTTGCCGACCCTGATGAAAGTGAGTACCAGAGAAGGCTAGAAGAGCTCGCCGATCTCGAAGGAAAGCGACTCGAAGCCTACAAACACCTACAAGTGTACTAGGCCTGCATGGCCCGGGCCTATGATAAGCTCGTCAAGCAGCGAGCTTTCAAACAAGGCGACCTTGTCATGATTAAGGAAAAGGAAGTCATGGCAGGGCGCTCCAGTGGAAAACTACAGCCAAATTGGCGAGGTCCATACATCATCCAGAATGTCTATGAGGGTGGGGCCTACATGGTCGTTGATCATAAAGGTCATAGACCATTCCTGCCTCTCAACGGCAAACATATGAAGCTATATTATGCACCGGAACACGAGTTCGCGCGCCAGCCAGACTAAGGCGCACGTCCCAGTTACTACCAATAAGGCCGGCCCTTCTCCGTGAAGGATCCAACCGGCCAATCCTCCCAGTCTGCAATTCCCAGTCAACCAACCAGCTCAGCTCTTCGGAATAGCCACCAGGCATCTGCGGGGACTAATTTCTTGCCCTCATTCCCGTCACCACAGGAGTATGGGTGCTTCTGCAGCGGCACCAGCCTAGCCGCCAGGCTCACATGTAAGTAAAAAAAAAACACAACAAAGAAAAATGGGGTTGAAAATAGAGATACCCCGACAGACCTAGACATCCTCACCACAAGGGGGTGACTGGGGGCAAAAAGGCCAGTAACTCGACTGAGGTGGAAACCCGAAGGGGCACCTCAGGCAAAATCGGGAAACCCCTCGACGTGAAAACCTGCATGGGCGCGTCAGAAAAAGCTAAAGGGGGTCGGCTCTAGCAAAAACCCAAAAGGGCGGTAGAGTCGATAACGAGAAAATCTTCTTCTCCCTACCAGTCAGAACAGTCTTCCACCTATTCCTTGGTGGACCGCTAGCCTCATCCAGAACAAGGCTCCAACCCATTTACGCTGCTACGGCGCAAACCCTCCTATCCCCAGTTGACCTTGTATTATTTCCACTCAGTTTGGCCAACCTTTGGCCTTTGCTTCAGCAACACAGATCAACCAGTCCCTGTGACAATCAATCTCTCGGTCACCATCCCAGTAGACTTCAATCCCAGCACGCTCCCAGACACTCATCATTCTCTGCCCCTACATCCTACATCCTCTGCAAATCTAGAGCCTTCAAGTTCATTATAATCCCAGTTCTCCCCGTATAATCCCTGATCCACCGGCCATAACTCCAGTCATATCTTGCCATGGCAAAATGGTCCTTCACCACTACGGCGCGAGGATTTCTAAAAACCCTTGTTAATAGCGGAACAATGGCCGGCTACCCACACCTTCCAGTTTCAGGTTACGTCCCCTGACAGCAACACGCTACGGACGGCAGTCTCAAAACACAAAAAATGAAAAAAAATGGGGTTAAAAATAGAGATACCCCGGCGGCCTCGGTTAATCCCTTTTACAGGATTACTGAGGGTAAGAATAAACATCAACCCAGCTAAGGTGAAAACTCGAAAGGGCGCCTTAGGTAAAATCGGGTATCCCCTCGATGTGAAAACCCGCAAGGGCACACTGGAAAAAGTAAAAGGGGGTCAGCTCTGGAGAAAACCCGCAAGGGCGGTAGGGCTGGTAAAGAGAAAAAAAACTCTCTCTCCCTCTCCACTCTACACTAATGAAAGCCGTCAACTGCGACACCTCGCTGACGGTGACCTTCACATCATTCCACTACAATAATGGCCACTACGCCCTCGAGGGTCAGTCATCTCCAGTGCCAGTCTCCAGTTCCAGTCTCAGCTACAACGCCTTTACAGGCCAGCTACCAGCCTCCAGTCCCAACACTTCGACTACAATGCCTTCACAAGCTAGCCGCCAGCTCCCAGTTCCAGTTCCGGCTACAGCGCCTTCACAGGCTAACCGCCAGCTCCCAGTCCCAGTTCCGGCTACAATGCCTTCACAGGCCAGCCGCCAGCTCCCAGTCCCAGTTCCAACTACAGCGACTTCACAGGCTAGCCGCCAGCTCCCAGTCCCAGTTCCGGCTAAAGCGCCTTCACAGAGTAGCCGCTCGGCTCCCAGGGCCAGTTTATGCCACAACGCCTCTACGGGCCAGTCATCTGGCCCAGCTCCAGCTCCCACCTATCGCACCTTTCCAGGTCACCCAGCTGGCTTCAACTCCGGTCCCCATTTCCAGTTACAGTCCCAGTTTCAATTTCCAGTCCTTCTCCCAGCCCCGGTCTTGGTTGCCATGTCTTCGTAGGCCACCCAACTGGCTCAATCCCAGCTTCCCAGACACATGCGAATCCCATTCTTTAGCTAACAGCCTAATGCTAGCCAATACTCCACCATCCAGTTTAGAGTCAATACACCTTCCAGAGTCACCTCTACAACCCTAAGCCACATAATTTGCCCTGTTCTTATGGGCCTACGGTGGTGCCCTGGCATCTAGGCTTTCATCCTCTAAGAGGGTTGGCCCCCACATATAGCCCTTTCCTTTCATCCACTACCCAGTGCTCAGTCTCCAGTCTCTAACATCGGGTCCCCCGAACCTAGTCCCAATTGTCCCCTATCACCCATACCGATGCATCATAGAACAAGCAAGCACGACTAACGATAAGTGGTCGTCAGTTCACGTGCATCACTCCATTCCATCGGGGAAGGGAGGGAACAACCCAGTAAGCAAAGGATCTGGAGTTTGTCATTAATACTCTTTAAAAGGAGCCCAAGACATGCCCTTGGGGTAACAAAATCCATACACTCCAGACATTAAAAAAAGGGGGGGAGGAAGAGGAAGGGAAAGATACAATCAGCCCCCTCTAGCGCTGCAAGGTGAGAGTCCGCGGCTGTAAGCTCCGCCTCCAAGGTGGACAAAAGCTGGGCGCTGGCTCCGGCCGTCGTCTCAGCCACCTGCCACTCAGCTCGGATGCGCTCGGCGGCTGCCTACTGCTCCTCCCAGGCCTTTCTCAAGGACTCAACCCGGCTCTCCACCTCCCTCAACTGTGTGGCTCGCTCCTGAGATGCTAACGCAGTCGCCTCGGTGCGACTCCTCTGCTCAGTTATGGCTGACACGAGCCGAGCCCGATGCTCCTGCGCCTCTCGGATCGCCACTAGCCTCTGAGCCCTCTGCTCTTGAACCTCACGGAGTCGCAGGTACTCGGCCTAGATCCCAGCTAACCCAGACATCCAGAGCTCGCGTGGGAATCCGAGCGCATGGTAGCCTTGGGTGGACTCCCGCAGCCACTGTCTCAGGTCCTCTGGGGAGGGAAGAGGCTCGCTCTGTGAGTAGCCCTGCGCCTGCTGGAGCAGGGTTGCCCCTGCACTCACCTCTAGGAATGGCTCTGGCGGAGAAGCGAATGTAGGCCACTCGACCCCTAAATCCAGGGAGGGGTCTCCGGACGCAACCAGCACTCCAGTGGAACCTGCGTAGTTCTGACAAATACTAAAGGGAGTAAGCAATACAGTGAAACTTCCTTCGACAAACAAGGTGAAAACCTTGAGAAAAAGAAGGAGACAAGTCTTGACTTATCACCTGAAGCAAATCCAGCTGTCCCGGTGGCATCATCTGTCAGGGTTGGGGAGGGCAACTGCACCTCCGCCTCAAAAGCATCACCTGCCGGAGGCGGAGAGGGCAATGATTCCTCCACCGTCCGGTCATCTCCAGTAAGCATGGGTGGGACAGGGGGCTCCTTCTGCCCGCCCTCGTCAGGAGCCGATGTGCGCTCCTCTCCAGACTCTGATGCTGCGGGTGACCCAAGAACGTCAGCACTCTACCATATACAGCTAATAAGCACCAAATAAGGACAGGAAGGACCGCCACATACCTCCAGAGGTGGCTCCCGTTGGAACCTCCCTACTAGCAGAGGCCCCGAAGGACGAAGAGCTCGAGCTCGAACCCTCCTCGGTCTCCATCTCTGAGCCGCCGTCATCTGGAGAGCTCGACGAATCCCCCGACGAACTCCGGGAAGTGGCCGAATCGGAAGCTCCTGCAAGCCAACGAAGCAAACAAGATCATCACAAGACCCAGCTTCATACAAGGGTGGTTCTCTAACTAAGAGTTGCAAACAGAAAACTCACCAGCTGGAGCGCTCCCCTCTGAAACCTTTTCGATGTCGACGATCTCCTCGTCGCCCTCAACCGGAGCCACTTCCGTGGGTCCCTCTTCTACCACTTCAGCCCCGTTATGGGGTAGCTCACCCTCTTCCAGAGGCGAAGATACACCTGTAAACAATGCCAACATGATCTCAGCATTAGAAGACAATCAACACAAAAGGTTTCACAGAAATGATTAAGTCCCCAGCTACGTACCTGAGGGTCCCATGCTCAAAGACCCGACCAGCCCCACAGTGCAGGCCGACACTACGGCTGGCAGGGAAATATGCTCCACCCCCGCCAACAGTTGTGGCAACAGGCTAGACACTTCTTCAGCCGTGGTCGGCATCGAGGCACCCTTCAGGCTCCCCCTCAAAGGAGGGAAGGGACACTGATGGGCCAGTACGGACCAGCTCCTGAATCATCTCCAGAGTAGCGGCTGGATCCTCACCTGGCAAATGACATCATAAAGCCAGTCAGTATTGGCGTCCCCGCAACTTTACAATGAAAGGGCTATACCCTCCGCAACGATTAAGTACTTACCCAAGCTACCCTAGGTCGCAACGGGCTCCTGCCCGTCAACAGATAGGGGCACCTCGCCTTGCATCTCGGAGGGAGCTGCGGTCTCTGATATCCCGGCCACCTCTGCATGACGCCAGCAACTATGTCAACTCTCAAAATCAAGTACAGCCATAAACACAACGTGCTCGGTCCTAGAATTATTTACCTAGATGAGCATCCTTTGAAGCCTTCCATGGCTCAAAATCGGGGAAGGTCTCAACATTAGGGGTGGTCTCGTCCATCATATGAAGAAGCCCCTCCATATCTATCTCATAATCGACCCCCTCGTCAGGAAGTGGGTCGACCTTCTGAGGCGGTGAGAAGGCCGCGTCAGCCCCGGTCTCCAGTGGCGCTGTGAAAAGCAAACCCAATTGCACAAGGTTAGCCGATCGTCAAGGCTGAATCAATGTAAAGCAAACGGGCAGATACAACACTTACTCAGAGCCGGTTCCGCCTCGATGTGTTCCCTGGCAGCGGGTCCCCGAGAGGACTCACCAACCTCCCTGACTCCGGTCTCCACCCAGTGACGTTTCCTCCGGGGCTGGAGGGCCCCGTCACCTTCCCCAGAAGACGTCCCCATGGAGGGGTGATCCCTGTCCGCCGCAGAGCCTGCCAATAAATACAGCAACACAAGATCTCTCAGTCAGGTACCCTAGAAAACAACAAAGTGGGGGCAATAGGCTAATGAAGAGATCCTACCTGAAGCCATAAAGGGGGTTAGCGGCAGAGGAGCCAACTGCTCCGGCTTCAAGCCCACGACCCGTGCGGCCTTCATGATCGCTTCGTTCACATCCCTCAGAGTGTAGGTGAACTCGATAAGGGACACGAGCTCTACGAGTCCAGCCGACCCGATCGCATGGGCGATATGACGCCTCCAGTCATCAAACACTGTGTCGGCAAAGCTCCCCTCAGATAGCACTCGATCCAGTGAGCCCCTCTGCTCGAACCCGCAGTCAGCCAGGAATTGGGTCCACCAAGTCCTCGACATCCCGCGTCGAGACGCCCTAGGTCCAGTACCTCCAGGCGCTGCCCGCGCCTGCCAAAGGGGCTTCAGCGCCCTGTTGCCACTCCGCCCCATAGACAGTGAGCCTCGGCTCCTCCAGGGTGCCTGCTGCACCAGCCGCTCCACCTCCCGACGGATCTGAGAGAAGCGAGTCCGTAGGAACCCATCATCTAGTGCGATGAGGGGCAGATCCTCCCTCAGGAGGTGAGTCTCCTCAGCTTTCCAGACCGCCGAGGCCTTCTGCCGATACTGGTGGCTGTGCTCAAACCACCACCTAGCATAGTGGACGTCAAACTGTCCCCTGCGTCCCGGCGCAGGTGTCGGCAGTCGCCCTGGCTCTCGGTGATAGTAGAAGTCCCACCACACCGCGGTTAGCAAATGTGTATCCCGGCCTCTGTACTGACGGCCCGCCAAAGGGAACTCCTAGTTCAGCGGGATCCTTTGGTCGTACCCAAAGTTCTAAGCGAACCTGTGTGAGTAGTACGGCTCTAAGAAGCTCGTCACAGACCGGTGTAGAGGCAGCACCGCTAGCCGGGTGCTCATCACCCACTCTGTGTACAATGCCGCATCCGACTCCTGCTGATAAGGAAGGGCGCAGGCAGCCCCGCCATTTGAAGGCACCATAACCAGGTGGGAGTCTCTGGTGGCGCCGTCAAAGGGAACACCCTCCTCGCCCCTGCCGGGCAAGTAACACAAGACTCTTCTGGCTTCCTCCAGCTGTATGACTACGTCCCCGTCCGGCTGCCCGGTAAAGCTAAACAACAGTGGTGCCGCCTGGTTCATCACGGACCCACGAGACACCAATCCTGGAAACAGTAGGCCAGCCCACGCACTGAGGTAGTGGGTCGGCAGAAGCAGGCTCCGCTCGCGTGGCACAGGGTGCGCCGCCAGTACCCCCAGTCCCTGATAAACATTGGCCAGAGCCGCCGGGGCTAAGGCCAGCCTCCATGCCTCTGCCAGTTGGCACGTAGGCCACAACAACTCCACCCTCAACTGACCATCCTCCCTGTGGGGGACCACGAACGTCGCCAACCAGTATGCCAAGTACGCGGCCAGGTGGGTCACGTCTGGCAATCTATTGGGTTCCACCCCTCCTCTGGTGCATAGATATACCTACTATAAGTCTGGAAACGCAGCTCCACCTCTGTGTACTCCTCCCAGGGGGTCTGGACCCTCGCGAACTCCTGGTGAAAGCAAAAAGGTCCGTCATGGAAGTGGCAGACCCACGCGTTCAATGGCACCCTAGGAATCTGTGTTGCCCTCTCTCTCCCAGCCAAGGCTAGGTCCCTCCAGGTCTTCAGCAAATACCGGTAACTATAAGAAACCCGGTATCTCCCATGTCCGTCAGTATGGCTACGATGGAGGTCATCCAACACTACCTCCTCGTACCCCTCAATACTGATCGGCAGCCCAGAGATCCTGTACAGAGACCATAGATCTAGCGAAGTCTCTCCCTCAGCCGTTGCCATGGTGTTCCACCTGCGGTTGAAGCGCTCTGCCAGTGCCTGTAGAAGCCCCGTGTAGCAGGGGTACCCGTACAAAGCCACAGTCACGACATATCTGATATCAGCTCGGTCCAGCAGCACCCTGTAGTGGTGCACTATGCCCATCAACCACTCAGTATCTCCCTGGCGGTATCGGTGTGACGAAATCACCGCCCAGCGGCCATACCAGCTGACGGCAGTCTGTCGCAGTATCCTGGATAGAAGGCTGTGGTCATCGTAGCCTTCCCCGGCATACTCCAGCCCTGATGGCTCCAGTACTAACCCGGGGCTGCCCTCTGTCTCTACCCGATGATGCCCGTGCAAATCCCATAAAGTGGGACCCATCACTCGAGCGCGGACCCTGAACTGGTTTGCTTGGCTAAAGAAGCCCAGGCACTCGGTGCTGGGAAACTGACTCTGCCTCCAGTAGTCGATAGAAAAACTCAGGAAGCCGTAAAGGATGACTCCGTGCAAACTGTCTCGGCCCACCAAGATCGCCCGCTCCAACCGGCGACGGGCTCCAGCAACCCGAGAGTTGCTCTCCTCCATGTCTGGCGGGACAAAGCGCCCAATAAACTCTAACAAGTGGCGGTCCAAAGGAAACTCCACCGGGTATCCACCACTGCGATCATAAGTGTAAAGCCCGCTAGCCTCTGACGCATGGGCTAGCTCCACAACCCCAACTTCGCTACCACGCTTGCCAATGGGGCCCTCTGCCATAGCCATGTGCCCCCAGTCGAGCTGCTCCACATTAGCCACAGTAATGACGGGCGGACCCAAAGGGGGCATGGGCCGCTCGGTCCTCCTCACCCATTGGTCCTCCTCCCGGACCACGCGCCTCAGGACTCGCTCGTCCCTACCAAATCGTGCCATAGCTGCGAGACATAGCACCAAAAATGGTCAGCATGCCAGAAATTCAACACATACAATACAATAAAGCACAGGTATATGAAGTGTCAAGATGCAACTACAAAAACCCAGAAGGAGAGGTTCACGGGCCGTACGCCTTCGTCTCCGCCTCCGATGCATGACCCGTGGGGGGCATTTTTTGTACCCGAACAATTTCCCCAGTAAAATACCCAGAAATAAGGGTTCGAGAATTTTCCCGAACACCTTCAAGGCATGGGCTACCCGGCCTCTCCGACAACCCAGTGGGCCTGACCAACGGCCCCAACCCGCTAGCCGAGGTATACGGTGGCACTAGCAATCAATCGGGACCACTCCCTACTCATAAGTTGCAGACTTTGCCCGCAATCTACACAACCACCCGGGCCATCCCGGGGACACTCCGACTACAAGCCACGCCACATGGCATCCAGTGAAAAGGCCAGGGGCGTACTCTGAGACACTTCTTTCAACCCTCCAAGGTCAAAGGGAGACCTAAATAGGTCAACCATAGGCTCGGGAGGCCCGCAGTACGTATGTACGGCTCACACATGTGTGTTCGGAATTCTGTCGAACACCTGGTGGGTGCACATGTTTCAACCCCTCTACACCAACCCACGGGCCATCTCGTGGTTCCAGGACACTGATTGGGTCCTACAACAACCCCCCAGCAAGCCGGGGCCACCCTCGACCCTCAGACACGTGGCAACATGCCACTCAACTTTAGCTCTCGGGCCAACCCGAGGCTACTCTGCCAACCCGCGGTAGAACGTGGCACGTAGCCGGAGAACGGGCACGCATACCCAAGGTGCCTCCTCCCAGCCCCTACGGACTTTTACCCTTGGCCCTAGATCAATTCCAAAGCCCGTCGGTCACTTACACGGCTCGTTCGGCGATCCGGGGTGTGTCGGGCATTCGCCCGAACACCTTGTGAGCGGCCACCATGACTCGAAGAACAAAGACCCCCATGGGCCATTTCAATATCCCGGAACCCCGTATCCTTCAAAGGATACCGCCAGACGACGAAGGAAGACCCCCGGGGGACATCCCTCGGGGTTGCGACTCGCCCGGGGCCAGTTCGCCCCAGGGTATGGCCGCGCCCCCGGAGAGGGCGAACTCCCTGGGGGCCGCGCCCTCTCCTCAGCTCGGAGGCCCGACGGCACTCCTCAGTCCCAGTTCGTGGAAATTCCTAACTTCACGGTCCAAGGTTCGTGCAAAGTTCGTTCATCGTACCCGTGTGAGGAAGAATTCGTGAAGATGGAGCTTGGGATTACGTCGAGTCACACACATCAATCCCTCGGTCTTCGCGCACAAACATCCAGTTTGCCAGTCCAAGCCCGTATCCTTTGTCTTCTAGCGTTCAAACTGAGTCAAACTGGGGCAAAAATTACCAAAAAATCAAATTTTATAGAGGTGGGGCCACTCCCCCCTCTCTCTTCAATCCGGTCCGCCCAAACCCCCCCTGGGGAGGGGTTTACCTAGGCTGGTCCGCCTAAACCCCCCAAGGGGGGGTTAGGCCGACCTGCCTGGACCCCCAGGCTGGTCCGCCTAAACCCCTTGGATAATAATAAAAAAGTATTTTAAATTAAAAAAAAAGTGGCCACTTTGATCCGCCCAAACCCCCCCTAGGGGTTTAGGCGGACCAGCCTGGACCCCTAGGCTGGTCCGCCTAAACCCCATCAAAAATCAAAAAAAAAGTTTTTCTCCCTCCGAAGAGGGGTTTAGGCGGACCAGACCAGCCCCTTGGGCTCGTCCGCCTAAACCCCATCCCCTCCACTCCGATACACACACCAAAAAAACACACAAAAATATAAAAAATAAAATGTTACTATTTGGGGGGTTTACCCGGACCAAGTTGAACCCTCAACTTGGTCCGCCTAAACCCCACCCCCACCCCTTCAACTTCCTATAAATTACCCCCCTTACTAACAAGCTTATGCATGCATGCAAGCAAGGAAGCAACACAAGGACACACGGACGGACGAGCAAACTCCCCCGGCCTAATTGTCGCACCCTCGGGCTCCCGAGGCCTTCGGCAAGGGTCGGGAACGTAAGAGGACAAGTGCGCGTGCGGTTGGCTTGCTAGTCGGCTCACACACGCCGAGGGTATGTCTCACGTACTCCCCTCACGCGGTGTTTAGCCGTCTCAGATCAAGTCCATCCCCACCACATGTAAGATGACTACGCCAATGGCAAATGCGCCCGCATCCCGGATCCGCCCGTGTATGTCAACTTACGATGGTGACGAAGGGCACTTCATAATGCCGTGCCAGAACCCGACACAGAATCGCGTGCCCACCGTTCACCTCCCAGTCGGCCGTTGACCCCTCAGATTAACAAATCAAGTCTAGTCGGACCTCTGGCCCGGGAATCATAGTCCCGGGGCCGACCTCGACTCTCCGGCATGACAGCACTCGCCGTCTGAGACCCGGACCCGACCACTCACCTCGAGCCGCGTCCGACCTCCACCAGGTGCCAGTCCGTGTCCACTCTGGCCACCAAGGTAGTCGGACTCACACCAACTCCTCTGTAAAGAGTCTCTGTAAAACACGCGATTATCTGCTTTGTCACGCATTGACCCGGGGACCGACCCACGTGTCGGAATTGTCCCGCGGCTTGCGCCCGTTGTAATTTGGCCCTCTAGGCCCATATGTAAAGCGCACGTGGCTCACCATCAAGCCAGTAAAATACAAGCGCCCGCATTCAGGCCCCCAGCTTCCTACCTACACCACTCGGCATCCGTGCCCGACACCCTAACCCCAGGAAACACATCCCTCAGTCTAATGCGCACCCCTAGCAGCTGAATGCCCCCATGGCTTCAGACTTGTATATAGACTTTTCTTCAGCTCGGAACGAAAGTATTCAGATTCAATCCGATGTAAATAAACACCGGTTGCTTGCGGCAGGTGGGGAAAGACATCCAGTACATGATTCCTGCAATCGCCTAATGCACTCGCACCCATGGAACCCCTTCTCTCCACGTGTCGTTGGATCGCCCAAGCCTACATGCCGTGCCCTGGTGGCGCTTCCCCGGTCAACCCTAGGTTCCATGAGTGATTGTCGAGAAATCGACTGGCACGCTCGCACCCTTTCCGGTTAGCCCTTATCCCGACATTGCCGTGCCATTCGACCCCTTTCGACTTTCCGTAAAAGGAGAGTGCCCGGTACCACCGTGAGAGGCATGCAACTGTGAGGGGAATACCTGAGATACATCAAACTCCCGTATTTTCCTCCCCCGCTGTATCCCTTCCTTCACCCCAGTAATCGGCATAAAAACCCGCGCAACACTCTCACACGGTTCTTATACGTGGCGGAGTTTACACTCACGCATAGTGAGTGTAACGTCCCAGGTTTTTCAGATATTTATCGGATTACTTTTGTGGGTCCCGGATAGCGTTTCGTGGTTTACGTGTGTTGTTCCCTGATGAGCCTTCGGAACTCTGTGCAGGGTGAACCGTTGCGTTCTCTGACTCGGGAATATACGGCGCGTTGTGTTGTTTTCGAGGATCACGGAGGTAATTTTTTTCATATTTTTCTAATTTTTTGAAATTTCGTGCCAAAAGTCGGATTTCTGAAATACTAATATGTTTTCTTTTTCTTTTAACCCCCCTTACCCTCTCTCTTTCTCTCCCTCATGTCTCTCACTCTCTGCCCATCCATTTTTCTCTTCCTCTCCCTCACTTCTCCTCGGGCGTCTAACCGCAGCAGGCAGGGGTGAGGTGGCGATGGCGCGGCGGCGAGGACGGCGAGAATGGGTCAAGGATAGAGGGATGGTGGCACGGCGAAGCTTGGCCGTGAGTTCAGGGCGCCGACAGCGGCTCGAATGGCATTTTCTTGGTGGATCGGCATCCTCAGCGCGCGGAATCTTAGGTGGAGGTAGGAGGATGGTTCCCTAGCCCGAGAACTTTATTTCTCGCGAGTTTGGTAGCCCGAGGCGAGCCGAGTGAGTTTATTTCTCCGTCAGGGTATAAATGCATGATTTTGGGGTGTGAGCCTAATCTTGCGTTTTGATAGTGTTTTGGGGGATTAAATGGGTCCTCTCGGTGCTAGAGAGGTTGGGAACTAGTTTCCCCTTGTTTTCCCCTTCACATGGGTGTGAACGGGGCATGGAATGGGATTTTCTACAGCTTCTGCCGTTTTTGCGCTCGGGATGACCTAGCGGCCCTTCCAAGGACCACTAGGCTACCTGGAGGTCATGTGGAGACCGCCAAGGGTCCTCTATGTTGGTTTGAGCCTTGCGGTCGCGCGATAGACCGCCACCGGGAGTAGCGGTCTCGAGGAGACCGCAAGGTAGGGCTTAGCGGTCAAGGTATGACTGTTTTCATGCCTTAGTCGTTCGAGTGTTTCTGGGGCTTAGCGTGTTGAGTCTCTCCAGGTGATTTTGATGATAACAAAACCCTAGAAATTACAACCTAAGTAATAACTGGCTGAAATCACTCCCAAGCCTCCCTTAAGCCAGCAAATGCCTAAATTCATCTTGGCTCAATGTATTGCCCAAGATAAGCTCAACCAACTCATTTTGATTGGAACAGGACGTGGTCATAAAATAAACTATTCACATATCATGTTTTATTGGCTAACTCTTCTAAAATGCAGGCTTTCCAGGTGGCGGTCGACCGCCGATCATGGGCCGGTCGACCGGTTTTCCCAGCGTTGAAAAGCCTCATTCCTGTAAAATTCCAGTCGACCGCCCCCTCCTGCCGGTCGACCGCCAACTTCGAGGCAGCTTTTGTTGACTTGTGTTCTTCAACGTGGGAAGGCCCTTTCATTGGATTTGTTTAATCCCAAAGTGACCAGACTTGCCATGATTTGTGGATTTGGTTCCTGGCTTGTCCCTTGACCATCCAAGATCTATAAATACATCATATTTGGGTCAAAAACCCTAATTACAAGGAGATAAAAGAGGCTAACAAGGGGAGAAAGAGTGCTGCCACTGTAGCTCCGTGAACAGTGTTTCGGGGAAGAACTTCTTCATCCATCTCCAAGTTTTCAAGATCATCTGCAAGCCATTCGAGTGAAGATCAAGCTGTGGAGGAAGCTTCATCCAAGATCATCTTCATCTATTAAGGGGGAGCTTAAATCTGAGTTTTTCATCTTGTGTTTCTCCCTTGTTTTCATCAAGCTTCAAGTGTGTGATCTTGTACTTTTAAACACTTGTGTGTGTGTGGATCTACGTAGATCCGTGTGTGCGTGTGTGTGTTTCTTCTAGTTTTCACATATCTTTGTGATTCGGTGCTTGTGCACCTTCGTGGGAGTTCCAACTTCTCACGTGTGAGTGTGTGTAACGACCCGAGAATCCGATTACCGAGAAGGCCCGATAATCTGAGACTCGAACCGCCGCCCACGAGCCGGGAGTGCTCGAAAGGGCTAAAAGGAGTGTGGAGGCACAAAGAAATAGGAAATAAAGCAGGACAATACAACAATTAACAGAAATAAAGAAACAACTACAACAACAGAGTCTAGTCCAACAGAAAGTACAGTCTAAAGCAGTAAAAACGTATCAAATGCCGAGTGAACACTCGGCCCAGCGAGCTGGCAACTAAGAACCTCTGAACAGCAACCTCGTACCTCGAGGATGAACCGCCACACCTGAAAAGCAGGGGTGAGCCTCCTGTCACTGACCCAGTAGGGATCCCGCGGAACCCCAAATGAGAACAACGGCGGCACGGAAAGCTGCAACTACAAGAACAACAGTAACAGCAGGAACAGAAAACCAAGTGGCCGGTCAAAACTCGGCACTACAACTACTCCTACTGTACCGGTCAAGCAGAAAGAGAAGTCCTGATCTCACAGTCGAGAACTGGAGCACACTAGCACCACTTACCAAAGTAAAAACCAACGGCAACCACGCCGTAGAGGCCTGTCTCCCAGAACAAGACCAAGCTGGACACGCTGTCTAAAGTGCAAACCCGACCGTCCGGTCGCGGGTACCGCACAACAAGACGCCACCTCGGTAAAGCTACTAGCACCGTCAAATGGCACGAGAACCGACACACGCGCCACGGCGAAACACCTGGAACTCAATGGTCAACATGACCAAAACCTGAAGGTCGAAGTCACACGACTGACAATCTGTCACTCCCGACTCGACAGGAGTACCTGCCACAAGAAGCACATTCGGTTGCGTCCCCTGACGACTTACACCGCACCGCAGGTGAACTGCCTAGCGTGGTAGCGCCTACCAGAGACACGGACACCGCACAAGTAACAACAAAGCAAGTGACTAGATGGGGTCACGCCCGTCAGTGTGGGTCCAACCACCCCCAACCACGTGTGCACACACAGACCATGCGTCCTAGGTCTGGCCTCTAACTGGTTTTCCCATGGAGCTGGACTCTGGCTACCGACGAGGGGCCCGATGGAAACTAGTCTAAAACCGTCCTCAAGGTAGCCTCTCCACCACTCCCTGGTGGGTCCACTCACGTGCAGGCAGGCTACGACTAGTGGAGGGTCATTGAAGGAGTAGACTCTCAAGTCAACGAAAAATAACGTTCGAACCCGATGAAGTACGGGGACCACCCCACGTACCAGCACCATCGCATGGTGACCACGGTCGGAGAAGAAATGGGACTCACAGTTCACGGGCCACACACTCGGCCATGCAGAAAGCGCAAAAGCATGATTCCCAGGGCAGCACACAAGTCACCACGCCGATTCCCCATCCCAGGGAAAGCGGGAAAACTCCAGCCCTAAGCCGGATAACTGGACTCGCTGTCCAAGGCCAAACACATGGCCCACACGGGAATCACCTTCCAAAAAAACTCACGACATGCGGGGGAGACCCCACCGCACACACACCGATACATGGTGACTCGATCGAGCATAACACGAAAGCCCAAAACACGTGGGGTCACCCGGACCCACCACACCTATGGGCATGCTAATCGAGGTAACACGGTCCTCCTGACACCCACAAAACACGGAGATAGAACTCTCAGGGTCTAGGTTACTCACGAGACCGCAATTCGACCACTGGGTCCCAACCGGGTCGACCAGGGACCTACACAACGCGAAACAATCACTGAAAGCACGAAGAACCACTTTGGTGCAACACAGTGCCTAGCGGTCTACTTTTGGGCCGTCACAGTTGTAACGGTCCAAGACTAGACCGTCACAGCACTCTAATGGTCCAACACATGAGCGTCACGCGAGAGGGGCAACACGGACTGTGACGCACCCACCTCGGGACGTCACAGTCTCTAACGTACCAAGCTTGGTGCGTTAGAAGACAGAATGAAACAGGAAGTGATGCACACACCTCGGGGCGTCACAGCCTCTGACGGTCCTACCCAGGCGCGTCAGAAGAATGGGTTGCGTCAGCTCTAACGCTCCCATTCAGGGGCGTCACAGCGCTCTGACGATCCTACCCAGGCGCGTCAGATGACTCGTGACCCCCAACGGTCCGAAAGCATGAAAATAGATGTAGCGGTCGAACCCAGGCACGTCACACCCTCTGGCGGTTTATCGTAAGACCGCCAGAGCAACCGACGCCCTGTCGACAGAACAGGGGCGTCACAGCACGTAATGCACCCACCCTGGGGCGTTACAGACTGTGACGATCACTGGAAGGACCGTCACACCGTCCCGAGAACGCTACGGTGGGAAACGACCCAAAAATTGTCCCACGCCCCCATACCTTCACGGGAGAGGGGGAAAACAAGGGGGAAGCCCCCAAATAGCCTCTAGCATGTATGGCCTCGGATCAGCCAAAAACGCAATGAAACATCGGATCAACGCTCAACCCTAAAAATATGGATTTTTACCAAAATCCCTAAATACGCTCGCTCAGCTCACCACGGCCTACAAAACTGGCGGGAAAGGAAGTGCACGAGTTTGGGGTCCATCTCCCTACCTCCACTGAAGATTTCGCGCCCCGGGCTCGTCGATCCGCGAAGAAAACGCCGTTGAAGCCTCGTCGTTCCACGAACTCGCGGTCGAGCTTCACCACGTCTCCACCGTCTCGATCCTCATCCATCATCGCTCGTGCCTCACCCGCGCCGTCCCCACCTCGCCCGCGCTCCACCCCATCGGCCGCTGGAGAGAGAGGGAGAGAGGAGAGAGCGTGAGAAGAGAGAGGGAGAGAAGAGAGAAATGAGAGATGGGGAGAGAGAAAAGGGAGGGGGGTTATATAGAAAATCCGGAAATTTTATAAAATACCAAAAAATAGAAAAATACACCCCCGCGATCCTCGGATCACGCTGATCACTGTGGTAACGTCTCGGCATCGGAGAACGCAATGGTTCACCCTGTACGGGGTTCCGAAGGTCCTACAGACGGAAAACATGCGTAAAACCCAAAACGTAACCCGGGACCCACAAAGGCACTCCGAAAATTACAGAAAATTACCGGCGTGCTCCTCACAACACCACGGACCCAATGAAACTCACGGGCACACCACTAGTGGGTCTGACAATCCGGTAAAAAAAATAGTTCGAAGCCCAATCGGACTCAATCCGAAACACACAGAAAGACGATCCGAAACCCACGGATCCAGATCCAAAAAATCTGGGGCATTATAGCCCTCCCCCTTAAAGGAATTTCATCCTCAAAATTCAGGACTAGCACCAAGACACAGGGGAAGAACACTGAACCAACTGACAACGACGTTAGTGCCCCAGCACAGAAAACCTCGATTTGCACGAAGAGCTCTCAACCTGAGGGACACAGCCAGACTACTAACATGAAGAAAACCTCGCTCCGCACGCCGCACACACCGGCCATCAGAGTAGGCACCACACAAGAGCACAAGTCTGGCATCACCTCAGCCAACATAAGAACCACTCATGGCACCGCTGCCACAATCTCGCTCACCGAGGGAACATAACCCTTATCACGAGAAACAGCTACCGATCCACCCAATGGTCAACAGACAAAACGCACATCAGCTTCACAACCAGCTGACCGGTCGCATACCCTTCTCAAGGGAACAACCAATACAGAGCCTCCACCAGCTCACACAGCCATCTCAAGAAGCCGCAAACAAATCACCGGCTCAGCACCAAGGATCACCTCGCACTTGGCAAGCTGAAAGCCAACAACAGCATGGGACCAACTCTGTCAGAACTCAGATGACAAACTTCGACAAAGCCCAGATCCCATCCGGAAAGGCACATCACAGGAATGACCACCAAAGGTCTTACTGATACAAGGCTCCCACCAATCCCGATACGCAACCACCAGCATCTTCTATCTGTGAAAAGACCATCCACTGGTCGCCAGATACACGTCAACGGGAAACCTCCATCGGCCTAACGGGCACGATCCAACTCACAGCCGACCATCCGTTGACTCACACACAGACAATTACCATATCTCGAGCTGCACTACTCTCGGACACCGCGTCCGAACTCAATCATCGCACCAACTCGACCCTCTCGGGAAGCACGATGAAACCAAATGACAAGATCTTGGCGTCTTCAATCATCACCTCACTTGACTCACACTTACAGAGGAATCATCCCATGCTGGTCACCAAAATAGGGATAACCATTGCGACACCAACGTCCCATCAAGGACCTCCAATCTGACACCAATCTCACTGCAACCTGGTCACCGACACCACGACCAATGCACACGGGTCCCCAAGCAATACACATCTTACCGTGGTCGACCACGAGACTAGCCTTACCAGTCACTCGCAGCTACCAACCGGAACCCAAAATCTCTCAGAGATCACATCCTCTAGACACGACCTCATCCGACGACACGACTGGTAACACAAGCCGGGCACCAAGCCAATGACTCTGACCAACAGGTCCTCGACCTCCATCAGGCGACATCCTCAATAACCCCATCCAGGTTCAACACCGACGCCTGACACGGCTTCCATCACATGAATAGGGTACTCATGCGGCGCACTAGCCAGCACATTCCCCAACACTCCATCCTGCCAGTGCCAAGAATCATGATACCTTGAGCAACGGCACGGCAACAACACGTTTCACATCAAGGAACCAATCCTCTGATGCTCAACGCAACCTCAGGAATCCGCACGTAGCAACTAATGCTACGATCCTGAGACCTGTGGGTCACAAGCCCACCACGCTTCCGCAGCGCACTCTGATCCACATGCGCACAGCCAAGAATGCGGATGCCGCCCAACCATCACTCGTCCTTTCAGAAAAGCACCAGCACCCTCACACAACAAGAGAATTGGGCATAGCTCTCGCAGGCAACCACCTTGCCAAAACACAGGTCACGCCTCGCACGGACCTAATGGCACACGAAGGCCAACCAATCCGAACACACAATGCAAGATGACGAACCTTAGCTAAACATAATCTCTCCAACCAAAGGAGAAATCGATCGCACTTCTGACCAATGGAAAACTCCACGCCTGACTTGACCTCGAATCTCACGCATGCTGAGAGCAACACCTTCCAGCACCGAGAAAACCATCGCTTCTGTCAAGTCAGCGCCTCCGACACACTCGATGAGTGTCACATCGGACCACGATCACAGCATCTCTCGATGCCCACCACTGCAATTCCTCGAACTACAGCACGCCATGCCAAGAGCCGCAACACGAGCCACAATCGACAACCATCACGCTCATCCTCGAGTCCCGAAACCACTGCGGAACCTTCACATCTCTAGCCAAATCCAAGGCGAATACAACCCATTCACACACAAGAGCGCAGGAGCAAAACTTACTGGGACACCACAGCCCAATCCTGCCTCGAAATCCATAAGAATAACCGGGACCGACATGTCATTTCTGACGCCACATAGCACGACAAGAACATCAGGCTCGACGAAACAGCAGCTCACTGAGAAGATCCCCCGCTCTCCTGAGCGCACTTCTCGACCAGAGCACCCGCTCTGCAACCTCAAACCACGACTTCAACGCCTCAGGGGCTGGATAAAACCAACGCTGGAGTGGCCAAATGCAAGAACAGCTCCCTCAGAGCACACTCACGACCACTTAACCACAAGCAATCCTCACCAGCCACCTGACCTCGGTGAAAACACCTCAAACGAAGCACCGTAGCAACGCACCTGCCGGCAACCTCTGCCCAATGCAGCACAATCGGGGCCACCACCGATGAGGGAGAAAGCCCTCGACCTCGATCCGCAGACCCCGTGCCGGCACGAAAGCCGCGAACAGCAACCATCTTCTCAGCGCCACACAACGCACTCAAGCTCTCAAGCGAGAAACTAGGCAGAAAGCAAACACAAAATCCTAAGCCAGCTGCCGACTGTACTGGATCTTATGGACTCTGATCACTGCAATATCTCGAATTCCTATGTACGTCCACAACCACCGTTCTGATACCAACTGTAACGACCTGAGAATCCGATTACCGGGAAGGCCCGATAATCCGAGACTCGAACCGCCGCCCACGAGCCGAGAGGGCTCGGAAGGGCTAAAAGGAGTGTAGAGGCACAAAGAAATAGGAAATAAAGCAGGATAATACAATAATTAACAGAAATAAAGAAACAACTACAACAACAGAGTCCAGTCCAACAGAAAGTATAGTCTAAAGTAGAAAAAATGTACCACATGCCGAGTGAACACTCGGCCCGGTGAGCTGGCAACTAAGAACCTCTGAACAGCAACCTCGTACCTCGAGGATGAACCGCCACACCTGAAAAGCAGGGGTAAGCCTCCTGTCACTGGCTCAGTAGGGATCCCGCGGAACCCCAACTGAGAACAACGGCGGCACGAAAAGCTGCAACTACAAGAGCAACAGTAACAGTAGGAACAGTAAACCCGGTGGCCGATCGAAATGCGACACTACAACTACTCCTATTGTACCGGTCAAGCAGAAAGAGAAGTCCCGATCTCACAGTCGGGAACCGGAGCACACTAGCACCACTTACCGAAGTAAAAACCCACGGCAACCACGCCGTAGAGGCCTGTCTTTCAGAACAAGACCAAGCTGGACACGCTGTACAAAGTGCAACCCCGACCATCCGATCGTGGGTACCGTACAACAAGACGCAACCTCGGTAAAGCTACTAGCACCCGTCAAATGACACGAGAACCGACACACGCGCCACGGTGAAACACCTGGAACTCAACGGTCAACACGACCAAAACCCGAAGGTCAAAGTCACGCGACTGACAGTCTGTCACTCCCGACTCGACAGGAGTACCTCCCACAGGAAGCACAGTCGGTTGCGTCCCCTGACGACTTACACCGCACCGCAGGTGAACTGCCTAGCGTGGTAGCGCCTACCAGAGGCACAGACACCGCACAAGTAACAACAAAGCAAGTGACTAGCTGGGGTCACACCCGTCAGCGTGGGTCCAACCATCCCCAACCACGTGTGCACACACAGACCATGCGTCCTAGGTTTGGCCTCTAACTGGTTTTCCCCTGGAGCCGGACTCTGGCTACCGATGAGGGGCCCCACGGAAACCAGTCTAGAAACCATCCTCAGGGTAGCCTCTCCACCACTCCCTGGTGGGTCCACTCGCGTGCAGGCAGGTTATGACTAGTGGAGAGTCACTGAAGGAGTAGACTCTCAAGTCAATGGAAAACAATGTCCGAACCCGACGAAGTACGAGGACCACCCCACGTACCAGCACCGTCGCACGGTGACCACGGTCGGAGAAGAAATGGGACTCACAGTTCACGGGCCACACACTCGGCCATGCAAAAAGCGCAGAAGCATGATTCCCAGGGAAGCACACAAGCCGCCACGGCGATTCCCCATCGCAGGGAAAGCAGGAAACCTCCATCCCTAGGCCGGATAACTAGACTCGATGTCCAAGGCCAAACATATGGCCCACACGGGAATCACCTTCCAAAGAAACTCACGACATGCGGGGGAGACCCCACCGCACACACACTAATACACGGTGACTCGATCGAGCATAACACGAAAGCCCGGAACACATGGGGTCACCCAGACCCACCACACCTATGGGCACGCTAATCAAGGTAACACGGTCCTCCTGACACCCTCAAAACACAGACACATAACTCTCGGGGTGTCTAGGATACTCACGAGACCGCAAGTCAATCACTGGGTCCCAACCGGGTCGACCAGGGACCTACACAACGCGAAACAATCGCAGCAAGCACGAAGAACCACTTCGGCGCAACACAGTGCCTGACGGTCTACCTTTGGGCCGTCACAGCTATAACGGTCCAAGGCAAGACCGTCACAGCACTCTAACGGTCCAACACAGGAGCGTCACGCGAGAGGGGCAACACTGACTATAACGCACCCACCCCGGGACGTCACAGTCTCTAACGGACCAAGCCTGGTGCGTTAGAAGACAGAATGAAACAGGTTGTGACGCACACAGCTCAGGGCGTCACAGCCTCTGACGGTCCTACCCAGGCGCGTCAGAAGAATGGGCTGCGTCAGCTCTGACGCTCCCATTCAGGGGCGTCACAGCGCTCTGACGGTCCTACCCAGGTGCGTCAGAAGACTCGTGACCCCCAACGGTCCGAAAACATGAAAGCAGACGTAGTAGTCGAACCCAGGCGCGTCACACCCTCTGGTGGTTTATCGTAAGATCGCCAGAGCAACCGACGCCCTGCCGACAGAACAGGACCCTGTGACACAGCCTCCCCGGGGCGTCACAGCACGTAACGCACCCACCCTGGGGCGTTACAGACTGTGACGGTCACTGGAAGGACCGTCACACTGTCCCGAGAACGCTACGGCGGGAAACGACCCAAAAATTGGCCCACACCCCCATACCTCCACGGGAGAGGGGGAAAACAAGGGGGAAGCCCCCAAATAGTCCCTAGCATGCATCTATGGCCTCGGATCGGCCAAAAATGCAATGAAACAGCGGATCGACGCTCAACCCCAAAAACATGGATTTTTCCCAAAATCCTCAAATACGCCCGCTCGGCTCACCACGGCCTACAAAACTCACGGGAAAGGAAGTGCACGAGCTGGGCGTCCATCTCCCTACCTCCACTAAAGATTTCGCGCCCCGAGCTCGCCGATCCACGAAGAAAATGCCGTTGAAGCCTCGCCTTTCCACGAACTCGCGGCCGAGCTTCACCGCGCCTCCACTGTCTCGATCCTCATCCATCCTCGCTCGTGCCTCACCCGCGCCATCCCCACCTCGCCTGCGCTCCAGCCCGTCGGCCGCCGGAGAGAGAGGGAGAGAGGTGAGAGCGTGAGATGAGAGAGGGAGAGAAGAGAGAAATGAGAGATAAGAGATGGGGAGAGAGAAAAGGGAGGGGGGTTTATATAGAAAATCCAAAAATTCCAAAAAATACCAAAAAATAAAAAAATACACCCCCGCGATCCTCGGAACACGCTGATCACTGTGGTAACGTCCCGGCGTTGGAGAATGCAACGGTTCACCCTGTACGGGGTTCCGAAGGTCCTACAGACGGAAAACACGCGTAAAATCTAAAACGCGACCCGGGACCCACAAAGGCCCTTGGAAAATTACAGAAAATTACCGGCGTGCTCCTCACAACACCACGGACACAAGGAAACTCACGGGCACACCACCAGTGGGTCCGAAAATCCGGTAAAAAAAATAGTCTGAAGCCCTATCGGACTCAATCCGAAACACACGGAAAGACGATCCGAAACCCACGGATCCAGATCTGAAAAATCCGGGGCATTACAGTGTGTGTTTTGTGTTAGGTTCGGTGCTAGTATTCAGAGGGGGGGTTGAATGAATATGACCTATAAAAACTTTCTCCCAATATAAAAATTCGCTCAAGTAGAATTTCGCTCACTCAACAGATTAACCACTTAGAACAAAATCTGATCAAATCATCTAAAGAACCTGTGATCAAACACTTGGAGCGCCCCTATGCAAACATCTAGCGGAAGCAAACCATAAGCAATCAAACCACAATGCAAAAGGGGGTTTTAGGTGGTTCGGTCCTGCAGACCTACATCCACCCCACACTCAACCCGAGTGTGGCTTCACTAACAGCTGGGCAACACAGCTTGCCAACAGACGCTGATACACAGCTTACCCAGGGGAACAACCTCCCCTCTTCCTCCTATACGGAGGGAACCTCTAGCAACCCACGATCACTAGAAACCAGATACTCACGTCTCTCTTCCTCTATACCAAGAGGGAATCCCACTAGTAGCAGCCCCGCTACCAGTGAACCAGCCAGTAGCACTCAGCTACCAGCAAACCACCAGAGGCCTAGCCTCTCTTCCTCCTAGCCCGGAGGGAACCTACAAGCAGCCTCGCCTGCTGCTTGTAAACCGGAGGAACCAGCCTCCCTTCCTCCACACAGGAGGGACTATCACCAGTAGCATTCTGCTACCAGCACACACCGGAGACACACTCGTCTCCCTACTCCTGACTCACCAGGAGGAACCCGACCTCAGACCAGAGGATCGGAAGAACAAAGATAACCAAATGAAACAAAAAAATAAGAAATGGAAAATACACAGCGATCGGAAGGCTGTAATTGAAAAGCAAGAATGTAGCTCTCAAAGGAGCAGATCTGGCTTGGATTTAATCCAGACACCAGAGGACAGATCTTCAATAGCTTCTTCCTTCTTCTCCACGAACTCTCTCTCTATCTATCTTTCTTTCTCCTCTGCTCTCCTTTTCTCTCACGCTATTCTCTCCTTCTCTTCTCTACTCTCACTCTCTTTCTTTCCTTTACTCTTTTCCTTTTTCTTCTTTTTTTCTGGATCGAAGGCTTTCTGCTCTCCAGGCTTCTTCTTTCGATCAGTCTTCTACAGAGGATGAAGACTCGTATATATAGCAGCAGCAGCAGCACACTGGGCGAGTGTGGCTTCCACGTTTCTTGCCCTAGAAATTAGGACCACGTGGCAGCATCTTGGTTCACGAGCCAGGCACCTCGGATCACGTGCCCGTCAATTCAACGACATTCGACCAGCAGGACTCAAGTCTGCTGCGTTGACTCCATCAGCCTGGTGCGTTGACGCATCTGTGATCCAGTGGTCAAGTCTTCAACAGATGGGCGTGCTGCGTCGACGCTGTCTTGCAATGGCGTTGATGCTCTGCAGTATTCCAGTGAGCTATGGACTCAGCCTTATCAACTACTGCGTCGATGCTGCTGTAGCATGGAGTTGACGCAGCCAGGTGAAGCTCTGAAATCCTCTTCAACTGAAGCGTGGACGCATTGAACTCCCAGCGTCGACCCTGTTCTTCATTGTTGTCATCATCTGAGAACAGTGTATAGACTTTATCAGCAGCAGATGAGCATGTGTGAGCACTGAGTGAGTGTATAGACTTTGTAGGCATTCAGCTCGTGTAATGTATATACATCATGCAATGTAGAGACTTCGCTGAATGAGAATGCAGAGTACATACTTTGAAGCACAAAGGCAATGTACAAACTTTGCCTTAAAAATTAATGTAGACTTAGAATCAAAGAGGCGTTGTGTAGACTATGGATTTCACTGTGGATGTACAGACTCTGAGGAAATAAAACGAGTCAGTGTACAGACTTCAAATTCCACTGTGGATGTACATACTTTAGGGACATGAAGCGAGTCAGTGTACAGGCTTGTTGAAGCGAAGCCAATGTACAGACTTCATGCCGTGAGACGCTGAGCAAGACGCTCCAATGAATAGACTTTGGCTAATGCATGAAGACAGACGCTGTATGGACTTGGATAGCGTGAGACGCTGGAAGAGTCAGTCCAATGTACAGACTTATGAAGCCTTCGACTCATACATGCTACAGTCCAATGTATGGACTTATGACGAAGTGAAGCAGTGTATAGACTTCTCGTAAAAACCAGTGTACAGACCTTGAGGCGATTGACGGATGTATACTTAGCCTTTGAGGAATGCTGTATAGAGTCTGACGTGAAGGCAGACTTGATGTTGATCAAAAGACCTTTGGACATCAGCCCAAGGCGTCAACGCTTCCATCGAGCAGCGTCGCCTCAGCTCCTCAAGCGAGATGCTCACGCCCTTGGCAACTGGCCAATGTGCAGACTTTGGCTTGGAACGAAGGTAAAGATGAGGCTGTATAGACTTGGCCAGAACGTAGGGAAAAGCACCAATGTGCAGACATGAACATGCAGCAGTGTATAGACTTCCACACAAAAAAATAGACAAAGCAGCATGGCGTCATCCCAGCTTGTTCCATTGCGTCAACGCAGCAAGTAAACCAGCAACTACTGCGTCAACGCAGTGTCCTTGTAGCGTCAACGCACTGCATGAACAATTAGCCACTACGTTAACCCAATCTCCAACTTGCGTCAACGCACTGCATGAACAATTAGATATTTAAGCAGTCAAACAGTCATCTAAATTAATTAGCACAGCTCAGTGTGACTCATGGTGTGTCAGCCATCATCAAAACCACACAGGGGTACAACATTTTGATCTTGTAATCCTTTACAAGATAGTGTGAAATCCTCACAGATCGTGAAAGGTGGACGTAGGTTGCCGTTGTTGCATCCGAACCACCTAAAAATCTCTATCCATTGTGTGATTTGTTCCTTTTCTTCTATCTCCATTCTGTGCAGCACACACGTAAATTTCTTTGGTTGTATTATTTATGTTAGATCTAGCATAATTTATCATTCTCTTATTAGATCTTGGGTATATTAAAAGGTGGGTTCGGATCGGCAAGGCAAACCTTGTCAAGAAGATAACATCTTGCGTGAGTTGAATCTTCGGATTTTTACCTCCGCCACCGTACCTAAGATCGATTGAGTGTGATAGATTTTATTAGATCTAAGTGTTTACATATGGATCTAAATTTTCATTACGGCTATTCTTCACACTTGTTTCATTTGGACAAGACTTTTTTAAAAATTTGAAAACACCCAATTCACCCCCCTCTTGGGTGTCATTGATCACGGGACTTCAATTGGTATCAAAGCAAAGGCTCTAACTTTCACAGATCTAACGATCTAGAGAAAGATCCAGATCATTGGCCAGCAAGGGGATGATGCCTGAGGGTCATTCCATTAATCGTCCTCCATTCTTTGACGGTTCAAATTACTCCTATTGGAAAAATAGAATGCATGTTTTTCTAAGGGCTCAGGAGTACGAAGTCTGGAGGGTTGTGGACAAGGGTCTGTATAAACTCTCGGATGATGAAGAAAAATGGACACCCGAGGAAATTAAGAAATGCATTGTAAATTTTAATGCTATGAATATTATGCAATGTGCCATACATCCTAATGAGTTCTCTCGTGTATCCATGTGCAGTTCAGCCAAGGAGAAGTGGGACAAGTTGCGGCTCATATATGAGGGAACCTTCGAGGTCAAGGAGACCAAGGCAAACTTTCTTATTAGAGATTATGAGCTGTTCAAAATGAAGCCTGAAGAAACCATCTCAGAAATGTTCATGAGATTAACGAAGATCACAAATGGTCTCAAAAGCCTCGGGAAGGAGTACATAAACTCTGATCTTGTGAGGAAAGTTCTGAGATCGCTTTCGTCAGTGTGGCACACAAAAGCCACAGTAATTGAGGATTCGAAAAATTTGTCCACACTCACTTTGGACGAGCTCATAGGGTCACTCATGACCTATGAGATAAACATGAAGAGAATAGCCGAGGAAGATACGAAGAAGAAGAAAGTGATTGGACTGAAAGCTTACCAATCCGATGATGATTTCCAAGAAGAAGAATCCAATGAGGGAAGCAATGAAGAAGAAGACTTGGCCATGATAACTCGCCAAGTAAAGAGATTTTTGAGAAAGAAGAGAAATTTCCAAGGCAATTTCAGAGAGGGGCAAAGGAAGCCTTTTCAGACCAAGGGTGAGCCTAGCAAGCCCAATAATGTCACTTGTTATGAATGCAAGAAGCCCAGGCACATGAAAGGAGAGTGTCCAGATCTAAAGAGGAAATTCAAGAAGGACAAACTCAAGAAACCCCAAGCAATGGTCGCCACATGGAGCGACGAAGAGGATGAACCGTCCGACGAGGAGATCCAAGAGCTAGTCGAGAGCTTGTGCCTCATGGCACACGAAGATGATTCAACTGACGTAAATTCTGGCCCTGATTTTATTTCAAATGAATAATAGGAGTCGGAATATGAAAAATTGTATACAAAATACAAAAAAATCAGATCTGAAAATAAAACTCTCAAAAAGAAGATTGATGATTTGACACATGAGGATATCTATGTCAAGTTTGAGAAACTGGAATAGGAATGGTTCGAGTTAACTGAAGAAAAAGAAAGTTTGTTACAAACAATCTCAGCTAGTGAGAAAAATCAAGAGGAATTGATGTGCAAATTATCTGAAATGGAAAAATGAAGAAGAGGTTCTGAAATTCACAAATTCAGAACTTGAAAAGAAACACGTGAGTTTAGTTGAAGAAGTGGCTGAACTTCAGTCCACTCAATCTAGGTTTGTCAAAGGCAAACAAAACTTAGATAATTTGTTGGGAGTTAAAGTTAACTTCCAGAAGGAAGGATTGGGATATACTCCCCAAAATAAAAAATCCTTTGAGCATAAGATAACTACATCCTATGTGCATGAAAAAGGAAATGATTGTGCTTCATGTTCATACTCTAAGCCAATACATGTTCAACCAAAATCACGTCAATTTCCAAGAAGGTCCTCAAATGTCAATTACTTTCATTGTGGTCGTTTTGGTCATGTTATTGCTCATTGTTAGTTTAGATAAAACTCACCAAGAAATCATGTATTTTGGACCAAGAAAAGATATGCACAGAATTGTACTAACTCCCATGGACCCAAATTCGTTTGGGTACCAAAAATAATTGCTTGAGAATGTTGTCTTTTGCAGATATGCCTTGAAGCCAGGGGGAGCAAATGGTATCTGGACAGCCGTTGTTCAAGGCATATGATAGGGGACAAGAAGGTGATCTCTTCACTGCAAGACAAGGATGGAGGTTCAGTTGTCTTTGGAGGCAAAGATAAAGGTAAAATCATTGGGATCGGCAACATAGGTAAGAATTCTTAAATTCTTATTGAAGATGTGCTTTTGGTGAAAGGTCTAAATCACAATCTGTTGAGCGTAAGTCAATTGTGCGATAAGGGTTTTAAAATTATTTTTGATGAAACCTGTCATGAATAAGAACACAAATGAGATCAAATTCATTGGAAAAAGAAATAGCAATGTCTATACTGTTGATATTGATGATGTCAATTGTGATGATTTGTGCTTGGTTGCAAACAATCATAAAAATGCATGGCTATGGCACCGAAGATTGGGTCATACTAGTTTTGGAGTAATCTCCAAGTTGTCTAGACATGATTTAGTGAATGGATTGCCAAAATTAAAGTTGGAAAGTGATAAAATCTATGAAGCTTGCACAAAAGGCAAGCAAACGCGCATTTCCTTCAAAAATAAGATCTGATTTCTACCTCCCGGCCTTTGGAATTACTGCATCTTGACTTGTTTGGACCAACTAGGGCATCCTGCCTAGGAGGGAAATTCTATGGTTTTGTGATTGTTGACGATTACTCCAGATTTACATGGATGTTATTTCTATCCAATAAAAATGGTGCATTGATAGAGTTTCAAGTGTTTTGCAAGAAAATCCAAAATGATAGAGGTTATCTCATCACTACCATTCAAAGTGATCATGGTGGTGAGTTTGAGAATCATGACTTCACCAATTTTTGTGAAGAGCAGGGATACACGCATAATTTTTCATCACCAATGATGTCTCAACAGAATGGAGTGGTGGAGAGGAAAAACAGAACCCTGGTAGACATGGCACAGACCATGTTAAGTGAGAACTCCCTACCCAAATACTTTTGGGCCGAGGCGATAAGTACAGCATGCTAGATCATCAACAGGGCAATGGTAAGGCCCATCCTGAAGAAAACTCCTTATGAGCTGTACAAGGGTAAGAAATCAAATATTTCTCATCTTAAACCCTTTGGATGCCCATGTTTCATCTTGAATAATGGTAAGTCTAACCTAGGTAAGTTTGATGAGAAAAGTGACTATTGTACCCGGACTATTTCCTAGACAAAATAACAAGGAATAAGGGTTCGGACATTTTCCTGAACACCTTCAAGGCACGGGCTATCTAGCCCTTTCTACAACCCTGCGGGTCCCTACAAGGGTCCCGACCAACTTGCCGTGACACGCGGCGACACAAACAATTGCCCGGGGTCAACCCCGGCCACTCACATACGAGCTTTGTCCGTACCCTACATGGCTGCCCAAGACCACCCGGGGGCGCCCCGACACTAAGCTACGCCACGTGGCACCCAGTAAAAGGGCCACGGGCCCACTCCGAGACACTTCTTTTAACCCTCCAAGGTTAAAGGGAGACCCGAGCAAGTCAACCATAGGCTTTGGAGGCCCGCAGCACGTGCATACGGCCCACACACGCATGTTCGGCATGTTTCCGAACACCTTGTAGGCGCATATGTTCTAACCCTTATACACAAAACCACGGGCCACCCCATGGTTCCAGCACACTAATGGGGTCCTACAACGATCCCCCAGCAAGTCGGGGCCACCCCCAACCCTCAGATACGTGGCAACGAGACACTCAACTTTAGCACTCGGGCCAACCCGAGGCTACCCTGTCAACCCGCCGTGCAACGCGGCACATAGTCCGAGACATCACCCACGTCTACAAACTGCCCCCTCTTGGCTCTCACGAGCTCCTATCCTCAATCCAAGGCCCGCCGTGCTGCCCCTCAGCCATCTACTCAAGCCGCTCGGTAATTTGGGGTGTATCAGGCATTTACTCGAACACCTTGCGAGCGGCTGTGACTACCCGAAGAACAATGGCCCCCCGGGCCCATGCTCGCCTCCCAAAGTTCAAAGTCCATCAAAGGACATCTCCAGGCAACACAAGAAGACCCCCGGGGGCCATCCCCCGGGGTTACAGCCTGCCCGGGGCCAGTTCTCCCCGGGGCATGGCCGCGCGCCCCCGGGAGGGTGAACTCCCTGGGAGTCGCGCCCTCCCTCTAGCTCGATGGTCCCACAACCCCACTCAGCCCAGTTCGTCCGGTCTACGGTCCTACGACGTGGTTCGTGTGCCGTACCAGTTCGAGAAGCCGACACGTGGACGCGGGAGTGCGAAGCGACAGCACGCAGGGATTCCGCAAGTCGATGGGCACACAAGCCTCCGCAAGCTCCACGTATCCTTCCACCCAGTTATCCTTTTCTTTCTTAGTCAATTTAGGAAGAAAAAAGACCAAAAAAATCAATTTTATAGGGTGGGGACCGCACCCCCTTCTCTCCTTGGCGCCAGTCTGCCTAAACCCCCCTGGGGGGGTTTAGGCAGACCAGCTAATCCCCCCTGGCTGGTCCGGGTAAACCTCCATTCAATTAAAAAAAATTAATTTTTCGAAAAAGAAAAAGACCATAACCGGCCCGCCTAAACCCCCTTGGGGAGGGGGTTTAGGCGGACCAGCCCAGCCCCCTGGGCTGGTCCGCGTAAACCCCTTCCCCCTCTCTCAACTCATGTAACCCAAGCGTCACTATTCATTTGGGTTTATGCGGACCAGCTCACCCCCCTTAGTTGGTCCACGTAAACCTCTTGTTACCCTTCAACTTCCCCTATAAAAACCCCGTAGGAGCTCAAGGGGTGGGACATGTTCATCCATCCAAGGTCCAGCATCCAGCAAGCACCGAGCATCCAGGACTTCAAGATCGGCTCCTAGCAGCGAGCTAAGGAGAATTGTGCGTGTGACTTGTTCGTCGGCCTAATTCGCCGGGGGTATGTCGTTCGCACTCCCCTCACGCCGTATATAGCCGTCACACACAAGTCGACACCCACCGTATGTGAGACGCTACGATATGGGCTGATGTCCCCTCATGCAGGGATTTCCCCTCCCGTGCCCGTCGGTTGCAAGCACACGTGTACCATGACATCATGCTCTCTCGCAGTCCCGAGGCCGTGTTCGACCACTCAACTCGAGTCGTGATCGACCCTCGCCCAGATACCGGGTCGATGTATCCCTCCAGTCATCCAGTCATAGGCCCCCTGTTCGGCATCACGGCCCTGGCCCACGCCACGGGAGGAGCCCCCTATAAAACGCATGTGTGTTCATTCATCACGCATCGACCTGGGGACCTACCAGCACGTCGGAGGTGTCCCGTGGCATGCGCCAGTTGTACCTTGGCCATTGCGGCTTTCCTGTAAAGAAGTATACACCTTAGTATAACACCGCCGATTGGACGAGTGCTCTCGCACCCATGTTCAGGCCCTCAGTTTTCTATCTACACCACTTGGCATATGTTCCTAACACCCTAACCCCAGTAAACACCCCTCAGTCTAACGCGCACCCATAGCTATTGAATGCCCCAGCCCTCTACCCATGGCTTCAGACACATATACAGACTTTTCTTTAGCTTAGAACAAAGATATTCGGATTCAATCCGATGTAAATAAACACCGGTTGCTTGTGGTCGGTGGGGAAAGACATCCAGTACATAATTCCCGCAATCGCCTATGCACTCGCACCCATGGAACCTCTTCTCTCCACGTGTCGCCCGATCACCCGAGCCCACGTGCCGCGCCCTGGTGGCGCTTCTCCGGTCAACCCTTGGTTCCATGAGTGATTGTCGAGAAATCGACTGGCACGCCCGCACCCTATCCGGTTAACTCTTATCCCGACATTTCCGTGCCATTCGACCCTTTTCGACTTTCCGTGAAAGGAGAGTGCCTGATACTGCCGTGAGAGGCATACAACCGTGAGGAGGATACCCGAGATATATCAAACTCCCGTATTTTCCTTTCCCGTTGTATCCCTTCTTTCACCCCAGATAATCGGCATAAAAAACCCGCAGCAACAGTGACAAAGGAATTTTTCTAGGTTATGCACTTAACTCTAGAGCTTATCGATTGTTTAATAAACGGACTTTGTGATGCGGGACGGATGACCGACTCGGGCTAAGACGTACGACCGACTCGATGTGCGGCCAGCACTAGCACACTAAGGCAAGCCGGGTGGCTGACCACCGTGGTATTCTCCGGGTGGAGACGTCTCTCAACAGCGACTCTCTTGAGCCCGACGATCGTCCCTTGCGAGGGAAACGTGGGGATCGCGGCGATTAAGAAACCACCGTCGCCTAGGGTGCTAATCCGCGCTCGGTGCTCGATTGGAGCTACGGAACGGGCACTCACAACTCACAATCGCGGTGAAATTTGGAACTAGCTAACGGCCCTAATCTCACAAACGCAGCAATATAGAAAGTATACTAAATAGCAATGTGAGTGAGGAACGAATCGCATACCTCCACGCCTAGGCGTGGGGAAGACTCCCGGCCGATTTCCGAACAACCCCGATATACAAATGCAATAAGATTACACTTTCAGAAATATTTGCCCACTCCACGCAGGGAGGTATAGGGCTACAAATGCCAATTTTGGGGTTGCTGGAACCCGGGTTGACGGGCCACACTCGCAGGAGGCGAGGGACGCGTGCCGGAGCCGCTCGGGTACGCCGACGGAAAGCCAACTCGGTTCTGCCCGCGCTGGTCACCCTGCGCAGCGAGCTTGCGGAGGTTGGTACGACCAGATCCGATGCCCGATCGGAGCACCGTTTGTTGGAGAATGTCGGCGACTGGATGTAGTATTTTCACTCCGAAGATTGCGAACAGATGCCTTCAGATCTAGGCGCAGTGATGAATCTTCTGAGGTTCTGGTTGTGTGCTCACAGAACTGCACAGAAACACAATAAAATGTTGGAAAAATAGTTTCTAATGTCGGATCGGGGCGTTCCTTGTTGGAGATGGTAGGTGACGTCCATAGGAAGAAATGTTCTGAAGACCCCTTACACAGATCTTGGCCGGATGAAGGTGGGGTAGGCTCTGCAAGTTGGTTCTAGTTCACAGCCGGACCTGCTCAGACCAGCCCGCGTGATCCCACGAGAACTGTCGGCACGATCAGCACCGATCCCTGATCGAGGCGAAACCAGTGGCAACGCGAAGAGGACTTGAAACACTACGACTTCTCTTTAGAAAGCAACTGCATATGGTGTCGGCGTTGGGCTTCAAGAATTAATACACAGACATCTTCAGATCTGGACTACACTCTGGGATAGATCTGTGCGCCGCCACGAGGAAAATCGCCACCGCTGCTCACAAACTCGGATCGACACGAAACTAATTCTGAATCCTTGCTAACTTGTAGTAGTATCAGGGATAAATCAGGTGGAACCAGAAGATAAGAGGAAGAGAGGGGTAGAGGGTCGAGTCTCACGACCTGAATGCTGTTGGGAGTCACACCCAAAGAAGGAGAAGTGAATCACTCACTTAAGGCAATTTCTCACAAAATATTTTCATTAGCTTCTACAACAACACTATACATGCCTTCTTATAGGGAAATGGAAGGGGTAGGGGGTTGGGAATTCGTGGATACAAGTAGGGGGAGGTAGTGTTCATAGATTATGACCTTGATGAAAGGGAAAGGGGGACAAGGGGACATGGTTGCTCACCTACCTTTGAAATTCAAGGTAAAAGGGTAGGTGGCAGCCATTCCACCCTTGGACCAGCAGCCTTCTAATACTCCTCATGTGGTAAATGGGGAGGGGAAGAAGAAAATTCAAAGTTGCTAGCCTAATACAACAAGGAAGGGGGCGCCCCCCTTATTGGGCTATGAATGGGCCACTTGGAGGCCTTGGCTTAAGCAAGCCCAACCAGCCAATATGGCTTAAGGCCATTCCCATCTTAAGAACCCAAGAGTAAAAGAAACCCATTTTAGAATGAGGCCTCTCCCACTTAGGGAGCCCATATAGAAAGGGAGCCCAATTGGGCCTTGCTAGGCTAATGGGTACTTCATATTGGTCCAAGGCCTTTCCTTTCTTATGGAAAGCTTAAGGGCCTTTAACCACTTGGCCTTTTAAGGGTCTAGCAACCAGCCCAATATGAAAACCCATATATAATCTTCAATACAAGCCCAAATTACATGCTAAAAGTGTCCAAATTGAAGCCAAATGATCCCCAATTCGATGGGAAGCCGATGTAGTCCACTTGGCGCTCCGCGTATGGCACCGTCGGGTCGCCGACGTCTCACGTGATCGCCCTGGTGTCCGCACCACTTTGGTTGTTGAAGAAAGTCCTCATGTGATTTTTGATGAATCGGAGTTAAGACTAACCAATCAATCTATTCCTATTTTGGATGCATATGAAGATCCTAAATGTTCAATTAACACTAAGGCCAAGGATGAACCAACAGAAGGGATACCTAGCAAGAGTGAAGAGGATGAAGATCCTTCAATTGAAACACTTCAAGAGCCACGAGTGCAACACCCTGACTTGCCCAGCACTTCTACGTTCTTAAAGGACCATCCAGCTGAAAATATAATCAGTAATCCACAAGATGGGGTAAGAACTAGATCATCACTAAGGCAAGTAGAAGAAGAGGATTTGATTACCTTAATTTCACAAGAAGAGCCTAAGGACATTCTTGAAACTCTTCAAAATGAATCCTAGATTCAGGCTATGCATGAAGAGCTACACCAGTTCGAAAGGAATAAAGTGTGGACTCTCGTGCCGCATCCTAAGAATCATCCCACAATTGGAACCCATTGGGTTTTTAGAAACAAGTTGAATGATACGGGACTGGTTGTTAGGAACAAGGCCCGGCTTGTGGCCAAAGGGTATAGCCAGGAGATGGGTATTGATTTTGATGAGTCTTTTGCACCGGTTGCTAGACTAGAAGCAGTCTGGATTTTACTGTCTTATGCTTGCTCATTGAACTTTAAACTATTTCAAATGGATGTTAAATCTGCATTTCTTAACGGTTACATCAAGGAGGATATTTTTGTAGAGCAACCTCCAGATTTTAAAGATTCAAAGCATCCAAAGCATGTGTACAAGTTACAGAAGGCCTTGTACGGATTAAAGCAAGTACCAAGGACATGGTATGAAAGGCTCACCTCATTCCTCGTGAAAAATGGCATCAAAAGAGGTAAGGTTGACCAAACACACTTCACGAGGAAATCAGGTAAAGACATATTAGTAGTTCAAGTATATGTGGATTACATTATTTTTGGAGCTACTAACAATGTCTTATGTGAAGAATTTACAGAAATCATGCAAGGAGAATTTGAGATGAGCTTAATGGGTGAACTGAATTTCTTTCTTGGATTGCAGGTGAAGCAAACACCCGAGGGCATTTTCATCAATCAAGTTAAGTACACACTGGAGTTGTTAAAGAAATTCGGGATGGCTGAAGCAAAATCTTTGTCAACACCAATGACCACAACCTTGAAGTTAGACAAAGATGAAAATGGTAAAACAGTAGAACCTACACTATTTAGAGGTATGATCGGATCACTACTATATCTCACAGCATGCCGCCCTGACATTCAATTCAGTGTATGTCTATGTGCTCATTTTCAGTCATGTCCTAAAGAATCTCATCTAATGGCTGTTAAAAGCATCTTTCGATATTTAATTGGCACCATAGACTTTGGCTTGTGGTTTCCCATCGGTAGTTCATTTGATTTGATTGCTTACACCGATGCGGATTATGCCGGATTCATTGTAGATCGCAAGAGTACTAGTGGGTACTGTCAGTTTCTTGGTGGGTGTCTAGTCTCATGGGCCTCCAAGAAACAACATTCAGTAGCTCTCTCAACGGCCAAGGCTGAATATGTAGCCGCCGGAAGTTGCGGAGCCCAAGTACTTTGGATCAAAAATCAATTGCTTGATTTGGATGTTGAAATGAAATGTGTGCCAATCTTGTGTGATAATACTAGTGCAATTAGCTTGTCAAAAAATCCTGTTCAACATTCTAGGACAAAGCATATTGACATTTGACATCATTTTCTGAGAGATCATGTAGGAAAAGGGGTCTTTGAATTGAATTTCATTGACACACACAATCAACTAGCTGACATTTTCACAAAACCCCTAAACCAGGATCAATTTAGCAAGATAAGAAGAGAACTTGGGATGTGCAAGGGTGAGAGCATACATACATAGGTCTGCACTTAGGATAAGAATTGCACTTGTAGAAACTCACATGCATCAAGGGTAGATTAACATGCATATTGTATATATTTACTTTTAATACCTTGTGTGTTCACATACACTCATGCATGCTTGAATGTATTTATATGTATAGCCCTCCTTGAAATATTGTGCATGCTTGAATGTATTTATATATATAGCCCTCCTTGAAAAATATTTCTAAGGCCAGACATTCCTTGGTTAAATAATTGTGGACTCGATGATGTCAGACCTAAGGAAACTTCTGAGGGGGAGTTAGAGAACTTTTCTCAAATCTCCATCTCTTCTCTTTCTCTCCAATTCATGATGATGGTTCCAATCAGAAGGTCGGATGATGGTTCCCCATATTAAAAAAAAGAAAGAAAAATGAAAAAGAACAGAACAGAAAAAGAAATAAAAAATAAAAAATGGGGATTTTTTGGCCCTAGCGGTTGACCGCCGCTCCCGCACCAGTCGACCAGTGGCGAAAAATCGGCCCGGTCGGACCACATCCGAACCCTTTTTTTAAGGGGTCCTAAAACCCCTTTCTCTCATTCTACCACTCCCATTCACTATCCAACACCTCCCCCCAACCCTAGAACACCCAAACTCCACCTTCTAAGCCCCTAAACCTCATCTTTCCTCTACCTGCAGAAGATCCGACGTGTTTGTCGCGGTCTCGGGATGAACTCCATTCGGCCGTTCGTGCATTCGTGGAGCTACTTCCTAGGCTCCAGGTTGTGGAGAAGGCTATTGCAAGCCCTTGGAGTGTCTTCTGGTCTACCTTCATCCCCCAGGACGAGAGTCATCTTTTCAAGGGTTTCCACCAGGCTTGCTAGTTCGGGATGCCGCCTAGACAGAACTCTCGATGTTCTGCCCAAGGGGAAGCTAGTGGTCAGAGGTGAGAGGCCCCGGCTCCTCCACCTCAGCGAGCTCATGCACCACCTCGAGCACCTCGCTTGCCTCCATGGCCGATTATCGACCCTCGACTGGTCGACTTTAATGAGGTGAATGAACTTCTGCCTGATTTATGTGCTCTGTTTGAGATTCAAGACGGTTGGACAGACTTGTCACTAGGTATACCAGATCCTATCCCCATCTAGTGCAGTAATTTTATAGCAATTTGATTGAGAGAAATGAAGAGCTATATACAGTTGTCCAAGGAGTTGAGTTACATATTACGCCCAATCTTTTTCGACGAGCTTTAGGAGTCTCGGCTTGGGATGCTGACCGGACTTTTGGTCATGGTGAAGTTGAGGCTACTTTCCTTGCCATGACAAACTGTGATTATGTGTATGGTGTGAGTGACTTAATCACATTGAATGTAAATTATTTTCCACCACTGCAAAGGATTTTACACCACATGTTCACTTCACCCATCTATCCCAAGGTTGGTAGTCGAAATGAAGTCATAGAGGTTAAGAGGTTTCTGTTTTACAATGTCATGAATGGGATTACCATTAACATGGGTCGGCTCATGGCAGACCTGATTGGGACTTGACGTACCTATCTGTAGAAACCCGATAATTAAAAATGAGAAATAAAAAATTTCAATTTCATTATGTAATTAAAAGTTTCATGAAATAATTAAATTACATTTTTACTACATGAAATAAACTAGTTTATTGAATTTACTTGAATTAACTAGAAGTAAATAGAGATTAAATGCGTTACACCTTAGATAAATCATAGTAAGCCCAATAAAAGTCCATATAATGGATTAGGATTACAATTGGCCCATTGGATAATCCATAATGGGCTGAATTAGTGGTTAAAGGATTCAATAAAGGTTAAAATAACCTTAAATTTGTAACATGTGTTTAATATGATATTTAAGGGATTAAAATAACCTCATTTCTAGAAGATTGACTCAAGAATCAACCCTTACCTAACAGCTCACCTTGGACCAGCCGTTTTTACATTATTTTCACACCTAAGATGGGCTAGATTAAGAGGAGAAATGACATTTTTCTTCTAATTCGGACTTAATGGGTTTGGTGGAATTAGGTGAGGAATCTTGACAAATTTAGCCAAGTTTTTACTATAAATAGAACCTCATTCGACCCTCAAATCATCCCTGGAGGTTAAGGTTATGTTGCTGCGAAGATTGGTGGAGATTTGAAGGAAGATTTGGAAGATCAAAGGGTTTTCTTATATTTGGAGATATTTCTTTAGATCCATCTAAAGGTAGGTGTCTCTCAGGCTAAACTCTGATTAAATCATGCCATCTTGTTCATTTTTCTGTCCTCTTTCCATTGATAGCTCATTTATTAAATTACGTTATGAAATGAGCAAGTTATGGTCATTTTATTGGAGTGGTATTCTCGTTTTTTCATCAGATCCAGAACGTGCTATACCTCAGTAGCGCGTTCTGAACGCGCTGGCCCCAGAACGTGCTATACCTCAGTAGCGCGTTCTGAACGCGCTGGCCCGACATAGCGCGTTCATACATAAGTATTTTCCCGCCTTTCGGGGGTCATTTTAAAATTTTGCCGCCTTTCTGGTAGCGCGATCTTCAGATCGCGCTAGCATAAGCTAGCGCGTTCAAGAAATTAGAAGACCATAAAAAATAATTAAAATATGGATATTTCCCAGAATGCGCTACCTGAGGGTAGCGCGATCTTCAAGGTCACGCTAGCATACGCTAGCACGTTCAAAAAAAATAATAAATATTATTTTTGGATATAAAAATATATATATCAACCGCACCTCATCGCAGCTCATCTCATCTCGGCTCGCACGGCACGGCACAAACAAATAAATATATATATATTACTAGTTTTGTATCCACACATAACTCGAGCCCACATCCTATGTCCCTTGGGTCCTGACCCAAGGGTGAGCTCTCCAACATATATAGCCAATGAAGTTTTTGTAACTTCCAA
This sequence comes from Amorphophallus konjac, assembly GCA_022559845.1. Taxonomy (NCBI): domain Eukaryota; kingdom Viridiplantae; phylum Streptophyta; class Magnoliopsida; order Alismatales; family Araceae; genus Amorphophallus; species Amorphophallus konjac. The sequence goes on along the minus strand of JAHNEJ010003003.1, from coordinate 828,617 downwards.
TGTGGGATTAAACTTAAGTCACTATCCAATATGAACTATATCACTTGGAAATCCACATTAATTATATGTATATAGTCACCAAAAGTAAGAAAAGGTAATATTAGCATGTTTTGATTCTTACAGCATGTTAAAAATTATTTTGTAGAATAAAATTATTTTTGCATGTAAAAATCTATTTTTTTACCATATTAGTAAATTATAACCATATTAGTAAATCAATGCATGAAAAATATTTCCAGCATGTTAAAAATGACTTCCAACATGATCAAATTATTTTATACATACTGAGATGTAAAAACTATTTTCATCATGTTAAAAGCTATTTAAAACTACCTTTTGTGGATGCTAAACCTAATTTCCTATTAAATAATTAGTAAAATGATGCATGAAAATTACTTCCAACATGATAAAATTTCTTCCAGTATGGTAAAATTATTTCAACATGTTATAATTATTTTTAGCATGTTAGAATTATTTTCAGTGTATTAAAATTATTTTTTTAACATGATAATTCTATTTTCCTATCAAATAATTAGCAAATAAATATATAAAAATAATTTTTAGCATGATAAAATTTATGTTGTTATCAGAGAATTTTTGTAATCAGCATGGTAAACTTATCTTATCATCCTATCAGTAAGTTAATGTATGAGAATTATTTTAGCATGTTAAGTATTAATTTTAACATGTTAAATATTAATTTCTAGTATGTTAAAAATTAAATCCAGCATGAAAATTTTATTTTTATCATCTTATTAGTAAAGTAACATATGAAAATCATTGTCAGCATGTTAAGATTATTTTCAGCGAGTTAGAGTTATTTTTGACATAAAATTCTATTTTCTTATCATATGGTTAATTAATGTATGATTAAATACTAATATCTAAACTCATGATTGTAATTCATAAAGCATATATTTTCATAACTAAAACTTTATGTTTTATGATTATGAGATTAAGCTAAGATATTTAAAAATAATAATAATTGTAATAAAATTACTATCTTAAATTTTCTTCCTACTTACCGTTCATTTTTGAACTCCACGACTTAATGTCGTTAAACATGATGCCTTAAATTATTATCTACTTTTCTTGCAACTTCTGAAATTTTGTCAAATCTGTGCTTATTACAAACAGCATTTTCTTGAAAATCATTGGCCATATACATTAAAGTGGATGTCTAAACGTACTTGGGATCTTCGGATCCATATGACTCAATGCTTGGCATTAATGGGGCCCGGTATGGTCTTGGGGGGAGCGCCCGAAAGTACTTATGCCCATGGGAGTTGATTGACCAACGGTGTGGCATTGCACCGAAGTGCATGATAGATTTAGTTGATACGGCATTCCACTATTCGTACTTGTTTACTTCTTACTTGTTTACTTAAAAATTACATGAATTACTTGACTTGCGTGAAAATGGCCAATTACATGAAATTCTTTACTTGTTCAAAGTCATTACTTGAAAATTCATCTTGATATCATATTATCTCAATTACTTGGAAATTCCATTCATGTTTATACACTTCCCGATACAAGTTAGAAAATTGTTTAAATTGTTAATACTTAAAGATTGCCTGGTTCATAGAGATATAAAATCCTACTGAGCTTTTTAGCTCACACTATGTTTTGGTTAATTATTGCAGGAAATGAAAATGAACAAGGGAATGGACAAGAGTAAAAGAGTGATTTTTCTTTTTATCTAGGTTTATGTAGATCATTAGTGTTTTTACAAGAATGATGTACTTTGGGATTAAAAGTTTGTAATTACCTTTATGTCTTATGAATTAGTGATGTAAACTTCATTTTGATAACATAAAAGTATTATTTTCTCAATCATTTCTGACTTTAGAAATAAAATTGTACATGCTCTGATCGACACGCGTGTTTACGACTCGTCGCGCCCTCGATATTCCGCGTCCGGGCGTGACCGTCTTTGTGGTATCAGAGCCTATGTTACATAAAATCCTAGGTTTCACAATTATAGGTTCATTCTTAAAACATAGTTTTCCCTCAAGTGATAGATCTTGAACTTTCCCGGTAAGATTTGGGTAGAAACACGGGTTAAGTTTTAAGAAAAAAGGAATTATCAGGAAATAAATACCAAAACAAAAATAATAAACCTTGGAATTATGGTTTCAGGCTAATTCTCACAAATGGCCGCCGAGAGAGCTCAATGGCGCGAGATGCAGTGCATTGTTCAAGGCTTAACCCAAGCCCTCCAACAGGTTGCTCAGGGAGGAGCAAACCGAGGAGCCGGAGATTTGCATAGAAATTTTCGAAGCATGAACCCTCCCAAGTTCGCTGGATCTACGGATCCGGATGAAGCCGAACACTGGATTAAGGAGATCGAGAGGATATTCTGAGTCATGCAATGCGCTGACGAGGAAAAGGTCCTACTCGCTACTTTCCAACTGGAAAGGGATGCACGTGCCTGGTGAGAATCGGTCGAAGCTACTTTACCGCATGACCAAGTATTATGGGAAGAGTTCATGGAACACTTCAATAGTAAATATGGTGCGGACACCCGAGCGATCGAGAAGCACGAGCCGCCGAGCCACCGGTACCGTATGCGGAGCACCACGCGGGCTACAACGACTTCTATCTGACTCGGAGACAACCTCGAGACTCCCCCTTGAGTCTTAGTATTTATCATGTTTTGGGGGATTTCATTTATGTGCAATGTGTGTTTATTTCATTTTATTTGGATTGTAATTCGGATTGTACTAAGGGTTTTTGTGCAAATTGGGACCTCTGGGTCCCACGGGCCCCCCACCCCTCCTCCCATTGATCCACCTCACCCCTAGGGCCCATGTGGGGTCAGTCAACCTTCCAATGGTGGGCTTCTAGAAGAGTGGGCCAAGTGGGGGACAAGTGACTTAAAATGCCAAGGTTGGCCACCAACCTTAACCACCTAGTCAAGGGGGCGCCCCCCTCTCTTTATTATCCTTTTTAATTTTTCTAAAATGTGTGTTAGAACTAATTAGTTCTATTCCCCTTTTATTCCCCCAAAACCTAGATCTAGGGTTATTTTATGTCTTTTGGCATTTCATATAAATACCTTGTATTAACATTTTTAGTGGAATTAATGCATACAAAATTTGAGAATTTGGTTGGAGCAGCAAGGGCTGCCCCCTTCTTCCTCTCCTCTCTCTTCTTATTGCAGCTGGGAAGGTTGTATTCTGAGGTGGGAAGCCTCACATATCAGTTCCGGTGATCGCCGCCGCCGCCATCGTGCCGCCATCGCACCACCACAGTTGTCGTCGGAGTTTTGTCCACTCAGGATAGCAGGCCCTTCCACGATTTTTAGCTCTCAGCCACGAGCTCATCTGGAGTCCTAAATTTTATGGTGTCTTCTCGAGGTTCCCTCCATCTCTCAAAAAAATAGGTTTGGCTTCCAGAGCTCGTTTGATATTTTCCCATTTTCGTTCTTCATCTTCTCCCAGATCTGTCAGCTTTCTGTTCACTGTGACAGCAAGCCTGAGTTTCCCATATTCGAACCTTTTTTCGATTTTTCATGGAGCTCCCAAATTTACTAGAAGTGCTATCCACCAACACCTCCATCCATGAATTTTCGTGGAATTTCGAAAGGCCATCTCATATTTTGTAAAAATCCTTTTCAGATCCCATTCAATCCTGTCTGCCCCAGTCCAGATCCGACCACCTGCCAGTCTAAAATACGTTTCCCCACCCAAATATCAACAAAACCTTTCACAAAAATTATTGCCGTCTTCCTCTCTCTCCCCTCTACAACTTTTATGACGAGCCCATGGTCTGAATTTGAGGTCTACCCCGCGGTCAAAGGTGATGCGGGACGAGACCACGGACACGACAAGCTCGCGATTGTCCCTTAACGAGGGAAGCGTCGGACGTGCACGGTTGAGAAACCGGCAGTGAGCTAGGGTGGTCGGCTCTCTCGTGTGCCCAGATCGGGTCACGGAACGGTCACGCTTTCTCTCGCAGCAGCGGTGATATGAAAATATATAGCAAGCTAGGTCCTAAAACATGCTCTCTAGCAGCGGCATATAAAGCATATATGAAAATAAGTGAAATGCCAAGCAAGGAGCGAATACGATACCTCCACGCGCTCGGCGTGGGGAAGACAGTCCCGACCGAAACTCGTACTCCCGGAACAATGCTACACAATATTACAGCAATACAAGTCGCTGCCCACTCCACGCAGGGAGGTAAAGGGCTACACAATGGGGCCCGGGAGGACCGAATTCGGGTTGACGGGCGGCTTCTCGCGTTGATTCGGCAACACCTGAACTAGGGACGGTGGGGCCCACGTGCTGTCCGGAGGGGCCGTGTGGGACCCGGTGGCACCGCTGTAGTGGGGACACTTAGGGAAGCGCTCCCTGGGCTGGCGGCACGCTGGTTCATCGGCCGGAGGCCGGACGGCTCCGTTCGGCGCCGGTCGGAATAACCGGCCACGGATCTGCAGCTTCTGGTTTTCAGCGCGCGCTCCGGCGAGAATGGACGCTGCGATCAGCCCCGATGTCGGATCGACACGAAACTGGCGCCGTTGGAAAGCTCTCTTCAAATAATTAAATCTAGGCCTAGAGATCAGACCTGGATCTGCACGGATCTTAGCTTTAATGAATTTTTATGTTGCTGTTATACAGTGATCGAACTCTCAGATCTGCAAAAAACTTGTCTGAGAACTACCTTTGATCGATATGTTAACGTCCGAATCTAAAGTTATGGTCTTCAGCAAAGTTGTATGAAATCAAGCTATGAAACTGGGACTATTTGTTATGAAGGGTTTGGAGGTGGCTATAATTTGTTATGATTTTTGAACTGTAAGGTGGTCGGATCTGGGAACAGACTGGCAGAACTGTAGATAGGAACTTGAACGAATTTTAGAAAATATGTGGAGGGTTGAACAAAAATCAAAAAAATATGTGGAGAAAGGGAAAGGTATACAGAATCTCCAGTAAAATTGGGGACTCCTGGGAAAATCAAAAGATGGGTCAAATATGAGAAACTCAGGCGGACTGTTACAGTGGCCAGACAGCATACAGATCTGGGAAGGGGTTGAAGACTGAAAATGGGAAAATATAAAAAGAAGGAATTTGGACATGAAATTTGTTTTGGAGAAGGGGATACAAGATAGGAACAACCTCTGAAAATTTCAGATCAAGAGGATGTCGGAGTTGAGTGTAGGAATTCTCGAAGTGGCCTTCTATCTAGTAGGACAGAACCTGGACAGAACTTCCGACGGTGGCTCGATGGCGGCACGAACGGCGGCGGCGGCGGCACAGATGATTACCGGAGGTGAAGAGGGGATGATAGAAGGGATACCACTCTAGAAATGGGGTTGGGGATGAAGAAAACCAGAGGGAGAGAGAGAGAGGGTCGAAATTCTCACAAGGGGGGGCTCTTGCACAATGCTTTTTCTCATTTCATTAATTCTAGAATAATAGAAATACATGACTTATATAATAAATAAAAAAAGACCATGAATACCCTTAGATCTAAGATCTGGAGGGGCATTTAAGGGATTTCATATTTGATCCAAATAAAATAAAAAAAAAACAAAATTCCTAATTAATTCTAATAGGGGGACAATGTATGTGAGGTAGGTAGCCTACCTTTGAATTTTTAATCCACTTGTCTCCCATGTGGTCAATTGAAATTCCAACCTTCTAGATGGCCATCTAAGATGGTTGACCAGCCCCACTTGGTCTAAGTGGACCAATGGGAAAGGGGTGAGGGCCCCCTTGCTTGGGCCTACTGGAATTTTACATATAAACCCACTAAGACTTACAATTATGTACCCATATAACACAAGGGTATACATACAAATATGAAAGGACATAAATGCAAACAAAATGCGGACGGTCTTGCCTCGATGTCCCCATCAATTCTCCCCGGGTGGGAGGAACTCGACCACGTCGAGTAGGGGTATGGATGCTCGAGTACTCCGGCGGATCCGTCACCGTGCCGAGTAACGCGGGTATGCTCCACTCCAAGTGACCGTCACCTGCTCATTCCATATATACTCGATATGCACGCACTGCTATGGGCTAAAGGTGGACACTCTGGGTGGGGCACTCTCAAAAGGGAAGGAAGCAGCTCGAAGACTCACTAGGAATCACCGCTGAGTCCATGTAGGTGACTGATCCGGGTATAGATGTAGAACCGATCCCATACTCATCGAGTGGGTCCAATCGCCTCTTACTCATAAGAGAATGACAACGAGCTTACACAAGACACATGCAGACTCTCAAACTACACACAAACCATGCAAACAAACCACACAAGGAAAACACACGGACTCATCTATGACCCTAGACACACCTAATGTTAGTCCGACCCGTACATGGATGACGGCGGACCAGGACACCCGAACGTGTGCCATGCATGCATTTGACGTAACCGGAGGTTGAAGCCATGGGGAACTCCTGGACACCCTACGATGCACCAATCATGGACATTGGGCTTGGATGTGGGAAGTTCGGGAGGTGCGGGTGGTTTGGATGGATCGGAGAAACCAAAGTTTTCATTACCCCCATATGAAAATTCGGACCTATGGCTATGTGGAGGTTGCTTGGCCCGAGTGAAAAAGGTGTGATAGTGAACTCCGCGGAGGAAGTGGAATGAAGATGGGGGCTCGGGAGATTCACTAGTGAGGGGGTCAAAAGGGTCGAAGAAGGTATGACCCCGTGAGGTGGGTTCCAACATGACATGGTCCCAAGTTTGGAATTCATAATCACCGCCATACATTATGATCGGTGGGATGACGGACATGTGTAGAAAATAGGACTCCTCCCTTGGGCAAAAGGGAATGAAGTCGGACTCGGCCGGCATCGGGAGGAGTAGAAGAATCTCCGTGGTGACACACCCCACGGTGCACACGGAGGTAATGGACCCCAAGGCCGGATGGGTGAAGCTAAGACTAGCGGGTTGGTCAAAGCCTCGGGCCAGTAGGTGCGTCAACTTCCATTGTGAATCTAATCCCATGACAAGATCATCCAACGTGTCAACATGGTGACTAGATCGAAAAGTTGTGTGGTAGGAGTTGAAGGGTACCAATGGTAGTGTGGGGTCCATAGATAGAAAGGGAGGTGGGACCAATCCATCCTTGTGCCAACTAAAAAGTGGCTCGGCGATGTATAGCGTTCCCGTAAGAAACACGGGTGGCTCGGGGTGAGATGGCTCCAAGCATAATGGTTCCGAATGTGGAGTGGACCGCTGGGGTTGGGTGGCTGGACATGTGAGGGTGATCTTGCCGGGTAGGTAAGGTGGGTATAAGGTGCAAGTCCTCTTGCCCCAGTCAAGATTGGCTCTTCGTTCTCCTAACCATGTTTGCCCTAAAATGATGCATGAACCAGCAAGTGTGCCGATCCTGCACCATGCGCCATCGGTGTAGAGAACAGAGCCGATCCTCTTATAGAACTCAACACAAGCAAAGTCACCATCACGGACAATCTCGCCTGTCTTGGAGAGAGACTCCACGATGTCAAGAGACACCCAATTATCCGACTCCCTATCGGTGAAATGGAGTTCCGTTGTGGACCCGTTGGGTAGAGCGACTTTCATAGTGAGAGGGGTAAAACCAAGGGCTCGGTCCATGAGGACATTGACTTTGGCCACAAAGGTTGACCACTCGGATGTATGGTCTTGGGGAACGGCCATGGGTAGCGGATATGGACATGCATACACACGGTGACAAGACACTAGACCGACTATGCAAGTTTGGAATGCATGCACACTAAGGACCCTAGACGTAAACCAAGACTCGGTACGGGGTGGAGTTAATCGATCCGAAGATCACTCACGCAAGTGTGCGGCCTTCCCGATAGGCGTAGCCTAACGTTCGGACAACACCTTTTTATATACCGACTAATGGTATGCAAATGCGACCCAAAAGACACTTTTTTTTGTTTGTTTTAAAACAATGATGACCCTAAACATGACTTAGACGTAAATGACTAATGAATGACACTCTTTTTTTTTTACATCCTAGACTCAACCTGGCTCTGATACCAAATTGATGTGGGACGAGACCACGGACACGACAAGCTCGCGATTGTCCCTTAACGAGGGAAGCGTCGGACGTGCACGGTTGAGAAACCGGCAGTGAGCTAGGGTGGTCGGCTCTCTCGTGTGCCCGGATCGGGTCACGGGACGGTCACGCTCTCTCTCGCAGCAGTGGTGATCTGAAAATATATAGCAAGCTAGGTCCTAAAACATGCTCTCTAGCAGCGGCATATAAAGCATATATGAAAATAAGCGAAATGCCAAGCAAGGAGCGAATACGATACCTCCATGCGCTCGGCGTGGGGAAGACGGTCCCGACCGAAACTCGTACTCCCGGAACAATGCTACACAATATTACAGCAATACAAGTCGCTGCCCACTCCACGCAGGGAGGTAAAGGGCTACACAATGGGGCCCGGGAGTACCGAATTCGGGTTGACGGGCGGCTTCTCGCGTTGATTCGGCAACACCTGAACTAGGGACGGTGGGGCCCATGTGTTGTCCGGAGGGGCCGTGTGGGACCCGGTGGCACCGCTGTAGTGGGGACACTTAGGGAAGCGCTCCCCGGGCCGACGGCACGCTGGTTCGTCGGTCGGAGGCCGGACGGCTCCGTTCGGCGCCGGTCGGAATAACCGGCCACGGATCTGCAGCTTCTGGTTTTCAGCGCGCGCTCCGGCGAGAATGGACGCTGCGATCAGCCCCGATGTCGGATCGACACGAAACTGGCGCCGTTGGAAAGCTCTCTTCAAATAATTCAACCTAGGCTTGGAGATCAGACCTGGATCTGCACGGATCTTGGCTTTAATGAATTTTTGAGTTACTGTTGTATAGTGACCGGACTCTCAGATCTTCAGAGAACTTGTCTGAGAATTGCCTTTGACCGATATGGGAAAGTCCGAATCTGAAGTTATGGTCCTCAGCAAAGTTGTAGGTAATCAAGCTATAAAACTGGGACTATTTTTTATGAAGAGTTTGGAGGTGGCTGTAATTTGTTCTGATTTTTGAACTGGAAGGTGGTCGGATCTGGGAACAGACTGCCAGAACTGTAGATAGGAACTTGGACGAATTTTAGAAAATATGTGGAGGGTTGAAAAAAAAATAAAAAAAAAATTGGAGAAAGGGAAAGGTATACAGAATCTCCAGTAAAATTGGGGACTCCTGGGAAAATCAAAAGATGGGTCGAATATGAGAAACTCAGGCAGACTGTTACAGTGGACAGACAGTAGACAGATCTAGGAAGGGGTTGAAGACCGAAAATGGGAAAATATAAAAAGAAGGAATTTGGATGTGAAATTGTTTTTGGAGAAGAGGATACAAGATAGGAACAACCTCTGAAAATTTCAGATCAAGAGGATGTCGGAGTTGAGTGCAGGAATTCTGGAAGTGGCCTTCTGTCTAGTAGGTCAGAACCTTGACAGAACTTCCGACGGTGGCTCGATGGCGGCACGAACGGCGGCGGCGGTGGCGGCGGCACAGATGATTACCGGAGGTGAAGAGGGGATGATAGAAGGGATACCACTCTAGAAATGGGGTTGGGGATGAAGAAAACCAGAGGGAGAGAGAGAGAGGGTCGAAATTCTCACAAGGGGGGGGGGGGCTCTTGCACAATGCTTTTTCTCATTTCATTAATTCTAGAATAATTGAAGTACATGACTTATATAATAAATAAAAAAAGACCATGAATACCCTTAGATCTAGGATCTGGAGGGGCATTTAAGGGACTTCATATTTGATCCAAATAAAATAAAAAAAATGAAATTCCTAATTAATTCTAATGGGGGGACAAGGTAGGTGAGGTAGGTAGCCTACCTTTGAATTTTTAATCCACTTGTCTCTCATGTGGTCAATTGAAATTCCAACCTTCTAGATGGCCATCTAGGATGGTTGACCAGCCCCACTTGGTCTAGGTGGACCAATGGGAAAGGGGTGAGGGCCCCCTTGCTTGGGCCTACTGGAATTTTACATATAAACCCACTAAGACTTACAATTGCGTACCCATATAACACAAGGGTATATATACAAATATGAAAGGACATAAATGCAAATAAAATGCGGACGGTCTTGCCTCGATGTCCCCATCAAAAGGTAGTTCTCAGGAAACTTCCCTGCTGCCTTGAGGTTTCAGGCCCTGTCCAACAGCAACTTCAAAAATCGACAAAGGCCAGATCCGTGCCGATTAAGTTAATCTCTCTAGCCCTAAATCGAAGTACCTCAAAAGAGCTTTCCAAAGATACCTTCTGTGCTTCGATCCAACATCAGGATTGATCGCAGAAGCCGATCTCGCCGGATCACGCGCTGTAAAACAGAAGCACAAGTCTGTGGGCAGCAACTCCCAAGTTTGGAGATCGAAGCCGACCGGCCTCCGACCGGTGTTTCCGGCCGATCGCCATCCCGGGGGACGCGCCACCAGGGGTCTCCAACACAGCGGGACCCACCCCATCAGATCCGGAGGATAGAGCGGCTCGTGGGCCCCACGGACCCATAGATCGCACCGTCCAGATAGCACCAAAACGCGGGTTCGACACCGCCGGGACGACGTCAAGATGCTGCCCGTCAACCCAATTGTCGCGACTCCCGGGCCCCACATGTGACCTGTTACCTCCCTGCGTGGAGTGGGTCAAAATTATTGTACTGCTGTAAAAGTGTTTAACCGGGAGTTCGTGATTGGCCGGGGTTGTCTTCCCCACGTCGGGAGCGTGGAGGTAACGATCATAACTTCTTGGCATTCATTTGCTAGTTTAGTATATGATCTTAGGCCGCTGCCGAGTGCGATAGGAACTAGCCCGTGAGTCCATGTCACCGCTGTGAGTGTGAGAGTGACCCGTCCCGTGGCTTGATCCGAGCACGAAAGTTGAGTCGGACTACCCTTAACTTTGCCGGTTCTTCAACCGCGCACGATCCGCGTTTCCCTCACTTGGGACGACGAGTGAGCTTGCGTTTCTGTTAGCGACGTATAGCCCATAGGAACTCCTAGTGTCGGGCCGAAGTCTCTCCAATTTGTGTGTTGCTGGTCGCATCCGCATTTAGAGTCCCTAGTCCGCGTCACTTAGAGTCGGTCCCCGTGTCCGTCCCGCATCAAAATACTTCTCCGATCGAGTACAAGAAAGGAAGGCCGCCGAGTTTGCCGCTTTGAAGCAAAGGGGTTTATCAGTTGCGGAATATGAAGCTCTATTTTCAAGGTTATCTCGGTACGCTCCACATCTCGTGGGTACTGACAAAATGAAGGCACGTAGATTTCTTAATGGCCTTAAGCCTCAATATATTACTCAACTGGCCCCGATGGATATCCAAATTTATTCTGATGCGGTACGGAGAGCACAACTCCTAGAAGATGCAACGGAGTTATCGGATCTCATCCGAGGAAGAGAAGCCAAGAGAGAGCAAGTCACTGGGTCCGGAAGCTTCAAACCTTCCTTTGGGAAGAAAAGGCCCAATGACGGGCGTAATTTCATCAAGGATGGGTGAAATTTCAACAAAGGCGGACGTAATTTTCATGGGGACAAGAAGCCGAGGACATTCGATAAGCAAATTGTCCCTATATCGGCAACATCAAAAGAATTATGTAAATTCTGCGAGAAGCCCGGACACAAAGCCGAGGAATGTTGGAGAAAGCTCGGTGCATGTCTTCGATGCGGGAGTCGGGAGCATAGGATCCCGAATTACCCTCTTCTCGACGAGCAAGCTCCATCACCGACAAAGCTTCCTATTATCGCCAAGAAGCCAGGAAGACTTCAAGCCCTTATGGGTACGGAACCTACCGAGGAAGGAGGCATCATGGAAGGTACTCTTTTCATATACGTCAAGCCTGCCTCTGTCTTATTTGACACCGGAGCTACGCATTCATTTATATCTAGAAGATTTGCTGGTCTTTTACCTATGAAGCATGTTCCGTTAGATTCTACACTCACTATCACTACCCCTATTGGAACGGGAACCGAGATTAAACACTTCTATCCTGATAGTGAAATTCTAATTAGTGGTTATAACTTACCCGCTGATTTGGTATGCATGGAGATGGAAGGATATGATGTTATTTTGGGTGCCGACTGGCTATCTACACATGGAGCTAGTGTCAATTACAAGTTGGGTACGGTAACTTTTATGGGTTACCCTGACCTTCTATTTTCTGGCATCAAGCATTCTAGACACATATCTCTCATTTCGGCCGTCAAACCTGAGAAATTATTACGGAAGGGTTGTGTCGGTTTCTTAGTTTCTATCACTATGACCGAGCACATAGAACCCGTTCTAAAGGACATTCCTATCGTTCAGGATTATTCTGATGTATTTCCAGATGAGTTGCCTGGTATTCCTCCCGAGAGAGAAGTGGTTTTCTCTATTAATTTAATTCTGGGAGCGGCACCAGTTTCTAAAGCTCCATATCGGATGTCTATTGTTGAAATGAAGGAGTTAAAGGAACAACTATTGGAGTTATTGGAAAAGGGGTTTATCCGACCAAGTACTTCACCTTGGGGAGCCCCGATCCTCTTTGTTAAAAAGAAGGATTGTTCGATGAGGTTATGTGTTGATTATTTACAATTGAATCAACTTACCATCAAGAATAAATATCCATTGCCGAGGATTGATGAATTATTCGACCAGATTTCTGGAGCTCAATATTTATCAAAGATAGATCTTCGATCTGGTTATCATCAATTAAAGATCAAAGAAAGTGATATTCACAAGACTGCATTCCGGAGTAGGTATGGACATTACGAGTTCACCGTTATGCCTTTTGGCTTAACAAATGCACCTGCTGCATTCATGCAATTAATGAACAACGTATTCAGGCCATACCTCGATCAATTTATGGTTGTCTTCATTGACGACATTTTGATCTACTCCAAGTCAAAGGAAGAACATGAGGAACATCTTAAGAAGGCCCTTCAATTATTAAGAGATCACAAGCTTTATGCCAAATTGAGCAAGTGTGATTTCTGGTTGGAGGAAGTTTCTTTTCTCGGTCACATAATTTTCCGGAACGGTATCACCGTCGATCCTTCAAAGGTCGAGACCCTAAAGAACTGGAAAAGACCTACTAGTGTGACGAAAATCCGAAGCTTCTTGGGATTGGCTGGATATTATCAAAAATTTATCAAGGATTTCTCAAAGATCGCAGTATCTTTAACAAGATTGACAAGGAAGGAGAATCCTTTTATATGGTCCGAGGAATGCGAGAAAAGCTTTCAAACTTTAAAGGATTGTCTGACGACTGCTCCTATTCTCACATTACCTACGGAAAGAGGAGGATTCGAAGTGTATGCTGATGCATCTGGAATTGGCCTAGGTTGCGTATTAATGCAACACGGCAAGGTCATAGCTTATTCTTCACGGCAATTGAAGAAACACGAGGAAAATTCTCCCATACATGACCTAGAGCTGGCAGCTGTGGTCTTTGCTTTAAAGATCTGGCGACATTATCTCTATGGTGAAGCCTTAACGGTGTATTCTGATCACAAGAGTCTCAAATATTTATTCTCTCAAAAGGTGCTCAATATGAGACAAAGACGGTGGTTGGAATATTTAAAGGATTTCGACTTCTTTATACAATATCACCCAGGAAAAGGCAATGTTGTAGCTGATGTACTTAGCCGAAAACCAATGGCTTTATTATCAAGCATGATGGTTAAAGAATGGCATCTACTTGAAGAAATGGCCAACTTAAACCTCAATATGGAGGAGAAGGAAGGCGGAGTTTTTATTGCAAATATTCGACTCCAACCCGAGTTACTCTCGGAAATCAAGGAACGGCAAGTTGATGATCCGTTGATCGTGGAAATTAAAGACAAATTAGATCAACGATCGGATTTCCTTCTGGCTGATGATGGAAGGCTATTATTCAAAGGAAGAACTTGTATACCCGATTGTTCTACTGTCAAGGGTAAAATCCTGGAGGAAGCACATCGGTCAAGGTATACTATTCACCCTGGTGCTACAAAAATGTACCAAGACCTCAAGAGAACATTCTGGTGGTCGAATATGAAGAGAGAGGTAGCCGAGTTCGTAAGCCGATGTTTGGTTTGTCAACAAGTCAATGCCAAACACCTCAAACCGGCTGGCAAGCTCAAGCCTCTCGAAATACCGGAATGGAAATGGGATAGTATCGGTATGGACTTCATTGTTGGATTACCGAAGATCCGAAGTGGTTTTGATGCTATATGGGTAATTGTGGATCGGCTAACAAAGTCCGCTCACTTTTTACTTATCAAGACTAGATGGACCGTGGATGTTCTAGCCGCTTTATATATCAAGGAGATCATAAGGCTGCATGGTATTCCAAGCTCTATTATTTCGGACCGAGATCCGAGATTCACCTCTCATTTCTGGAAGAGTTTACAATCATCTATGGGTACTAGACTAAGGTTTAGTACGGCTTTTCACCCTCAGACGGATGGACAAACCGAGAGGACAAATCAAATTATTGAAGATATGTTGAGAGCCTACATGATTGACTTCGGTGGTACTTGGCATGAACACTTACCGCTGACTGACTTCGCTTATAACAATAGCTATCAGTCGAGTATTCAAATGGCACCATTAGAAGCACTTTATGGCCGAAGTTGCAGATCGCCTCTATGCTGGAGCGAGGTTGGTGACAAGGGATTGCTTGGTCCCGACATTGTACAAGACACAACCGACAAAATCCAGTTAATACAAGAAAGGCTAAAGGTCGCCCAATCAAGGTAAAAGAGCTATGCTGACAATCGGAGGAGAGACCTTGAATTCCAAGTGGGGGAGCATGTCTTCTTAAAGATCTCACCCACCCGTGGAATCAGAAGATTCGGCATCAAAGGAAAGCTAAGTCCGAGATTTATCGGCCCTTTCGAGATTCTGGAGAGAATCGGCGAGGTAGCATACAAGCTGGCCTTACCTCCTCAACTGGCCGGTGTACACGACGTATTCTATGTATCCATGTTAAGGAAATACGTCTATGATCCTTCACATGTGATTCAATTTGAAGAATTGAAACTCCAAAAGGACTTATCTTATGAAGAAAGACCGATCAAGATACTGGATCGAAAATTACACCAACTAAGAAATCGGGCCATACCGATGGTGAAAGTCCAATGGAGCAACCGTGGATTCGAGGAAGTAACCTGAGAATTGGAATAATTCATCATGAAGAAATACCTGGATTTAATCTCAGGTTGGAAATTTGACCTTTCTACTCGAATCTTTGACTTTTAGTTATATAATGTGAATTTGGAGGACCAAATTCTTTTAAGTGGGGGAAGATGTAGAAATCCGATAATTAAAAATGAGAAATAAAATTTTTCAATTTCATTATGTAATTAAATTTTTCATGAAATAATTAAATTACATTTTTACTATATGAAATAAACTAGTTTATTAAATTTACTTGAATTAACTAGAAGTAAATAGAGATTAAATACTTTACACCTTAGATAAATCATAGTAAGCCCAATAAAAGTCCATATAATGGATTAGGATTACAATTGGCTCATTGGATAATCCATAATGGGCTGAATTAATGGTTAAAGGATTCAATAAAGGTTAAAATAACCTTAAATTCGTAACATATGTTTAATATGATATTTAAGGGATTAAAATACTCCCATTTCTAGAAGATTGACTCAAGAATCAACCCTTACCTAACAGCCCACCTTGGACCAGCCGTTTTTACATTATTTTCACACCTAAGATGGGCTAGATTAAGAGGAGAAATGGCATTTTTCTTCTAATTCGGACTTAATGGGTTTGGTGGAATTAGGTGAGGAATCTTGATAAATTTGGCCAAGTTTTTACTATAAATAGAACTCCATTCAACCCTCAAATCATCCCTAGAGGTTAAGGTTACGCTGCTGCGAAGATTGGTGGAGATTTGAAGGAAGATTTGGAAGATCAAATGGTTTTCTTATATTTGGGGATATTTCTTTAGATCCATCTAAAGGTAGGTGTCTCTCAGGATAAACTCTAATTAAATCATGCCATCTTGTTCATTTTTCTGTCCTCTTTCCATTGATAGCTCATTTATTAAATTACGTTATGAAATGAGCAAGTTATGGCCATTTTATTGGAGGGGTATTCCCATTTTTTCATCAGATCTAGAACGTGCTATACCTCAGTAGCGCGTTCTGAACGGGCTGGCCCAACATAGCGCATTCATACATAAGTATTTTCCCGCCTTTCGGGGGTCAAACTAAAAATTTTAAAATTTTCCAGAACGCGCTACCCTCTGGTAACGCGATCTTCAGATCGCGCTAGCATAAGCTAGCGCGTTCATGAAATTATAAGACCATAATTAAAATATGGATATTTCCCAGAATGCGCTACCCGAGGGTAGCACGATCTTCAAGGTCGAGCTAGCATATGTTAGCATCTCATCTCATCTCATCTCATCTCGCACGGCACGACACGGCACAAATAAATAAATAAATAAATAAATATAAATATATAATACTAGTTTTGTATCCACACACAACACGAGCCCACATCCTATGCCCCTTGGGTCCTGACCCAAGGGTGAGCTCTCCAACATATAAAGCCAAGGAAGTTTTTGTAACTTCCAATGTGGGACTAAACTTAAGTCACTATCCAATAGGAACTATATCACTTGGAAATCCACATTAATTGTATGTATATAGTCACCAAAAGTAAGAAAAGGTAATATTAGCATGTTTTGATTCTTACAGCATGTTAAAAATTATTTTATAGAATAAAATTATTTTTGCATGTAAAAATCTATTTTTTTACCATATTAGTAAATTATAACCATATTAGTAAATTAATGCATGAAAAATATTTCCAGCATGTTAAAAATGACTTCCAACATGATAAAATTAATTTCTACTTACTGAGATGTAAAAATTATTTTCATCATGTTAAAATCTATTTAAAACTATCTTTTGTGGATGCTAAACCTAATTTCCTATTAAATAATTAGTAAAATGATGCATGAAAATTACTTCCAGTATGATAAAATTTCTTACAGTATGGTAAAATTATTCCAGCATGTTAGAATTATTTTTAGCATGTTAGAATTATTTTCAGTGTATTAAAATTATTTTTTCAACATGATAATTTTATTTTCCTATCAAATAATTAACAAATAAATATATAAAAATGATTTTTAGCATGATAAAATTTATGTTGTTATCAGAAAATTTTTGTAATCAGCATGGTAAACTTATCTTATCATCCTATCAGTAAGTTAATGTATGAGAATTATTTTAGCATGTTAAGTATTAATTTTAGCATGTTAAATATTAATTTCTAACATGTTAAAAATTAAATCCAGCATGAAAATTTTATTTTTATCATCTTATCAGTAAAGTAACATATGAAAATCATTGTCAGCATGTTAAGATTATTTCAGCGAGTTAGAGTTATTTTTGACATAAAATTTTATTTTCTTATCATATGGTTAATTAATGTATGATTAAATACTAATATCTAAACTCATGATTGTAATTCATAAAGCATATATTTTTATAACTAAAACTTTATGTTTTATTATTATGAGATTAAGCTAAGATATTTAAAAATAATAATAATTCTAATAAAATTACTATCTTAAATTTTCTTCCTACTTACCGTTCATTTTTGAACTCCAAGACTTAATATCGTTAAACATGATGCCTTAAATTATTATATACTTTTTTTGCAACTTCTAAAATTTTGTCAAATCTATGTTTATTACAAACAGCATTTTCTTGAAAATCATTGGCCATATACATTAAAGTGGATGTCTAAACGTACTTGGGATCTTCGGATCCATATGACTCAATGCTTGGCATTAATGGGGCCCGGTCTAGTCCTAGGGGGAGCGCCCGAAAGTACTTGTGTCCATGGGAGTTGATTGACCAACGGTGTGGCATTGCACCGAAGTGCATGATAGATTTACTTGATACGGCATTCCACTATTCGTACTTGTTTACTTGTTACTTGTTTACTTGAAAATTACATGAATTACTTGACTTACGTGAAAATGGCCAATTACATGAAATTCTTTACTTGTTCAAAGTCATTACTTGGAAATTCATCTTGATATCATATTATCTCAATTACTTGGAAATTCCATTCATGTTTATACACTTCCCGATACAAGTTAGAAAATTGTTTAAATTATTAATACTTAAAGATTGCCTGGTTCCTAGAGATATAAAATCCTACTGAGCTTTTTAGCTCACCCTACGTTTTGGTTAATTGTTGCAGGAAATGAAAATGAACAAGGGAATGGACAAGAGTGAGAGAGTGATTTTTCTTTTTACCTAGGTTTATGTAGATCATTAGTATTTTTACAAGAATGATGTACTTTGGGATTGGAAGTTTGTAATTACCTTTATGGCTTATGAATTAGTGATGTAAACTTCATTTTGATGGAATAAAAGTATTATTTTCCCATTCATTTCTGGCTTTAGAAATAAAATTGTACATGCTCTGATCGACACGCGTATTTACAACTCGTCGCGCCCTCGATATTCCGCGTCGGGGCGTGACACTATCTCCGGCGATCCTTGCCATATGCTTCACAGCTGACAGGCGTCTTCATATATGCTGGGATAAATTTGGCAAATGAGCAGTTCATTTATGTTCAACAAGATGATATATATAACAAGCATAAGATCTTTACAGACTTTGGGTATTACTATGGTCCCGATGGGGAGCTATGCCATGATATACCAGTTTATGGGGAAGAAGTTGATAGTGAGGAAGAGCGGGAACAAGAGCATCAGCAGGATCAAGGGGATGTTCCCCCTCCAGTTCAGGCTGAGGAGCAGCCTCCTCCACCTTCACCTCACCATATAGATCCCGAGGTGCCTCCTTCACCATAGTTCTATCATGGAGAGTCTTCTACTCAGGGGGCCGCACAGCACTCTTGGGTAGATTATGAGACTTTTGACAGGTGGTTTTCTAGACTGGAAACTCAAGTGGATACTTTTGGGGAGCGACTTTCTACCTTTGGGGATCGGGTCGACACTATGGGTAATGTGATTGACACTACGTCAAGTCGCATAGATTCCTTCTCCACTGTTCTGGATACTATCTCCACTCAGATGGCCACACTCTCCACACATATGACTAGCCTCATAGACAGTGTTGCTGATTCTAGCCAGGCCTTCCACTTCATGAAACTGACACTTCTTGGCATGCAGCGCCATGGTGCGGCCCGTGACGTCTCCATTGGCTATATTCGGGAGCGTCTTCAAGTTCAAGAGCATTCTCTTGAAGACATCCGCTGCCGCCTTGGATATCAGCCTCCTCCTCTAGAGGATCAGCCTCCTGTAGATGCCCCATGACAGATTTTTCTTTTGCTTCCTCCCTCTAGACTGCTGTACCTTGGTCTTGTGCCTTTTGGGTCCTCCTTTCATCTATCCTATCCCCTTTTGATGATGCCAAAGGGGGAGAAGTAGTAGTGCAAGTCTAATATATATTTTATGTTGGGATGTTCGTATGTTTGTATGCATGATCATTGGTGAGGATCATTGTGTTAGTTCTGCATTTGCTTTGTCGCATGTATCTAGTGTCTAGAGTCTTGCACTCATTGTCTCAAGCATCAATGTACCCTATGATGGAATGATGAAATGAATGCAATTGGTGTTTGATCTCAAATGGTTGGCTCTTGTGTTTCATCTCCTATCTATTTGGCAAATAATGTGTTGAATGGCTGTTTTATTCACCTTGTGGTTTATCGACCTTACAAGGCTCCATTTTGCTTAAAGGCATGCCAATGCTCTTGTAATCTAGAGTTTTATCATCATCAAAAAGGGGAAGATTGTTGAGTCTCTCTAGGTGATTTTGATGATAACAAAACCCTGGAAATTACAACCTAAGTAATAACTGGCTGAAATCACTCTCAAGCCTTCCTTAAGCCAGCAAATGCCTAAATTCACCTTGGCTCAATGTATTGCATAGGATAAGCTCAACCCACTCATTTTGATTGGAACAGGACGTGGTCATAAAATAAACCGTTCACAGATCATGTTTTATTGGCTAACTCTTATAAAATGCAGGTTTTCTAGGTGGTGGTTGACCGTCGGTCATGGGCTGGTCGACCGGTTTTTCCAGCGTTGAAAAGCCTCATTCCTGTAAAATTCTGGTCGACCGCCCCCTTCTGCCAGTCGATCGCCAGCTTCGATGCAGCTTTTGTTGACTTGTGTTCTTCAACGTGGGAAGGCCCTTTCATTAGATTTGTTTAATCCCAAAGTCACCAGACTTGCCATGATTTGTGGATCTGGTTCTTGGCTTGTCCCTTGACCATCCAAGATCTATAAATACATCATATTGGGGTCAAAAATCCTAATTACAAGAGGGAGATAAAAGAGGCTATCAAGGGGAGAAAGAGTGCTGCCACTGTAGCTCCGTGAACAGTGTTTCGGGGAAGAACTTATTCATCAATCTCCAAGTTTTCAAGATCATCTAAAAGCCATTCAAGTGAAGATCAAGCTGTAGAGGAAGCTTCATCCAAGATCATCTTCATCCATTAAGGGGGAGCTTAAATCTGAGTTTTTCATCTTGTGTTTATCCCTTGTTTTCATCAAGCTTCAAGTGTGTGATCTTGTACTTTGAAACACGTGTGTGTGTGTGTGTGTGTGTGTGTGTGTGTGTGTGTGTGTGTGTGTGTGTGTGTGTGTGTGTGTGTGTGTGTGTGTGTGTGTGTGTGTGTGTGTGTGTGTGTGTGTGTGTGTGTGTGTGTGTGTGTGTGTGTGTGTGTGTGTGTGGATCTACGCAGATCCGTGTGTGTGTGTGTGTTTCTTCTAGTTTTCACATATCTTCGTGATTCGGTGCTTGTGCACCTTCATGGGAGTTCCAACTTCTCACGTGTGTGTGTGTGTGTATGTGTTTTGATCTTGTAATCCTTTATAAGATAGTGTGGAATCCTCAATGATCGTGAGGGGTGGACGTAGGTTGCCGTTGTTGCATCCGAATCACCTAAAAATTTCTATCCATTGTGTGGTTTGTTCCTTTTCTTCTATCCCCATTCTGTGCAGCACACACATAGATTTATTTGGTTGTATTGTTTGTGTTAGATCTAGCATAATTTATCATTCTCATATTAGATCTCAAGTATATTAAAAGGTGGGTTCAGATCGGCAAGGCAAATCTTGTCAAGAAGATAACATCTTGCGTGAGTTGAATCTTCGGATTTTTACCTCTGCCACCGTACCTAAGATCGGTTGAGTGTGATAGATTTTATTAGATCTAAGTGTTTACATATAGATCTAAATTTTCATTACGGCTATTCTTCACACTTGTTTCATTTGGCCAAGAATTTTCTAAAAATTTGAAAGCACCCAATTCACCCCCCTCTTGGGTGTCATTAATCGCGGGACTTCATAGCGGTCCTGGCTGGACCACTAGGATCGGCTTAGTGGTCCAGGGGTAGACCGCTAGGCTGTGTCTTGTGGTCCAAGGTAGACCGCCAGGTGCGTGACGATCCAGGGAGGATGATGCGGGATGGACACGCGACCTGGGACTCTAGCTCGCAACTCGTCCCTAAGCGAGGGAAACGCAGGATCGTGCGCGGTTGA
Organism: Amorphophallus konjac; assembly: GCA_022559845.1. NCBI lineage: Eukaryota > Viridiplantae > Streptophyta > Magnoliopsida > Alismatales > Araceae > Amorphophallus > Amorphophallus konjac. The sequence goes on along the minus strand of JAHNEJ010003003.1, from coordinate 807,138 downwards.
GGAACCGTCAATGAGTCGGGTAGTCGGCTCTTCCGCATGTACTCAGATTGAGTCACGGGACGGGTCACTCACTCACTCTCTCAGCGGTGATAACAGTATATATCGAGCTAGGAACCTATCACTTGCAGCGGCATATACAAATAAATACGAGTAAAGCAAATGCCGAGATGGGAGCGGACACGATACCTCCACGCTCCGGGCGTGGGGAAAACGACCCCGGCCAAGTACGGTAACTCCCGGTATAAATAATTACAATAATTACAGCAGTGATATTATTTCCCACTCCACGCAGGGAGGTAAAGGGCCACAATGTGGGTCCCGGGAGGACCGATCTTGGATTGATGGGCAGCAACTTGACCAGCTCCGGTGGTAGCGTGTGTCAGCAACCGTGGGGTCCACGTCCTGGCTGGTGGGCCGAGTGGGCCGGGGATGGTACTGCTGCTACAGTGGCTCCTGGAGGGATGTTCCCTGGGAAGGCGACGTGCTGGTTCGCCTTGGGAAGGCGAGGCGGCCGGCCCGGGGGTGGTTGTTGCTTGCTATCCACGAGCAGTTCTTCTGTTCCTACAGTGCGTGACCCAGCGAGAACAGCTGCTGGGATCAGCCCCAACCTCTGATTGATGCGATACAGGCACCGTTGGAAAGCTCTTTCAGAGTGATACGACCCTATGGTATCATAGGATTTTTGTTGGGCCGTATTTTTCATGGATGATTTTACAATAGGTGGGCTCTCAGGTTCAGATTTAGCAGGACAGATTTGGATCTACCTGAGAATGGGCGTTGACCGCAACTAAAACTTCAGATCTGGGAGTTAGGCCCTTTATGAAAGTTAGAGAGGGGGAAGTAAAGAAGACGTCAATATTTTTTGTGAATTTTCTAAAGGTGATTTGACAGGGGAAATGGATGTTTGACTTGACAGGGGTCGGATCTAGACTGCACAGGATAGAACAGATTTTGGCTTGAGTTTTAATTTTTCAGAGGGGAAAATTAACTTCTAAATTCGTGGAAAAATTTGTGGAGGGGGGTTTTGGTGGGTAGAACACCCAGTCCAAATTTCAGATCGATCTGAATTTGGGAAAGGGGTCCAAAGGAAGAAGAACTGGGTTGCTGGAATAGAGATCTGCACAGAAGGTAGATTGCTAGGGGGAAAAGATAGAATTGGGAAAAATAGCTAACGTAGGTTTTATGGCCTGAATTGTTTTGTGGAGGATGGGGGGGACGTGGGGGATGCACACTCCATGTTTGGGCACAACCTGAGCTCCTAATGAAGGGCTAAAATTCGTGCTTTACTGTTCTATCCAGGGGTGGATAGAACACCGAAGAAGCGGCGGTGGCGGTGCGATGGCGGCTCGATGGCGGCGGCGGTGCTGAGCGTCTCACTCAGAAAGGGGGAGATGGGGGAGGCTTCACACCTCTAGAATTGGCATAAATACATCTGCAAGGGGAGAGAAAGAGAGAGGGGCGCCCTTGGCCAAGAACAAGCTCTTGATTTTTCTTCTCATTAAATCTCATAAAATGAAAAATACATGGCATATATAGATCCACCCTAATGACCTAATTGACCCCAGATCTAGGGTTAGGGGAGGGGCATACATGGGATATGATATATTCTCCCCACATGGTCAAAAAAACACAAAATAAAAAATGATTTACAAGAAGGGTGCGCCCCCCCTTTAGGAGACCAAAATGGATTTTTCTTCCATATTTAATCCTTGGTCCAAGTCCACATTTGGACCATGGACCAGCCCCCATGGGCCCTAGAGTCCATGTGGACCAATAAGAGGGAGGGAGGGGGGCCCTGTTGGGCCTACGTGCCCTTTTGCAAAGAAACCCAATGGCCTTTTGTAAATAAACCCACTAAGACTTACTATTGCGTAGCCAATTAACACAAGGGTATAAATATAAATATAAAAGGACATAAATGCAAACAGAAATATTAGTGCCCGGTGTTGATTCCCATCAATTCTCCCAGGGTGAGAAGAACTCGACCCCGTCGAGTAAGGGGTGCGGCTGCTCAAGTAGCTCCTGCGGATCCATCACCGAACCTGGAAGCGCAGAGTATGCTCCACTCCAAGTAATCGACACCTGCTCATCCCGTATAGATTCGATATGCTCACGCTGTGGTGAGGACACGCGGCGCATTACTCGACGGAGCACACGGAGCACGCCAGCATCCCTTTGGCTCGGCGATCACTTGGCGGACTAGCGGAATTATCTTTAGTTATTTTATGCTTTAGGCCATGCTGGGCCTTGGTGTAGTCCCTGCGTGGACACTTTTATTATTATTGTGGACCTTTGTAGGCCAATTGGGGCCAATTAGGCTTCCATTGGGCGATGTTAGGCTTATTAGTTAGGCAAAAAGGTTAGTGGGCCACCTTGTGGTCCACCCTTCTTGGCCCATTTGGGCTGACCACCATCCCACATGAGTGGCCCATTGGGATTTGCGCCCCCCCCCTTATGGGCTAGGGTTTGGGCGCCCCTCTCATCTCCTCCAAGAGGAGGAGGTGGCAGCCGCCCCACTCCTACTTTCTAGGAGTGGAGTGTGCGGCCCCCTCCTTGATTATAGGAAGATGGGCACGCCCCCCCCTTTTCCCCCTTCCCCATCCGACCACCCTCCCTCCTTTGGCCGTCCCCCCTTCCCCAATTCCCTCCTAGATTCTAGGAAGCCTTGCGCACCCCCCCTTTCCATGCCATGTGCGCACCCCTCTCCTTTCCCTCTTGGCTAGGGTTTCAACCCTAGCATTCCCCCTCCCCATATAAAACATCTCATGTATTTTCTTTGAAAAAATTATTGAATGAATTGAAAAGAAAATTGGCTGAAGGTGGCTGCGCCCCCCTCCTCTGTTCCTCCTTGCTCCTGCGATGGGAGCAAGCTCGGGGTGTGACTCCCCATCCCTCGGTGCGACGCCAAGGGCCACTTTCTCTTCTATCCCTTCTCAAGTTCAAGTTCGGTGAGCCCGGATCTCTCTTCCAAGGGCAACGATGGCCACCCCCTGCTCGTGGAGACTTTGGGCGACCAACCCATTTTTTGGTGATTCTTCTACGAGTCGTCAACGCGTGCGAGGTGGTCTCGCCTCGTTTGAAGATCGGCATCGCCCGTGGCATTTTTCTTCGTGAGCTCGCGCAGGACACCCTCTCCCTGCGAGCCAGGTTCTGTCCGCCCCCTTGCGAAAATTCCACGGGGCTGACAGCTGCGAGTTTGGACGTGGGATCTTCACCGGTCGTACCTCTCTTCGTCCTCTTTCCAACGCCGCCAACCTCGCCTCGTTCCGACGTCCGAGCTGTTCGTGGCATCCGTTCTCGTGAGGTCGCGCTGGTCTGCCCTGTCCACCCGGCGCCAGGATCACCTGCGGATTCCCGAGCTTGCTGCTCTCAGCCATGACCAGATCTGACTGAGCCCTTTGGTCAGGATCTGCTGCCGGGTGTCCTCGACGTCCTCCCACAAGCGGGATCTCCTTCGCCTTCCGGAGCAGCATTTTCTTTATTTTCTCCCTCAGCTGCGCAGTTCTGCGTGCAGCGACCCTGTCACAGGTTGCAGATCCTCCACCGGCGTCCACAAGCCGTTCCAGCGTGCGCCCTTTGGCCGGGACGTTCCCCCACCTGTCGGCTTCGCACCCTCACTGACGGCGTGTCATTTGGAGTCCGGATGAGATCGTGGGACCCGTTACCGCGGACTTGCGCGTTGCTGCGATCCTGCCGACGCTACCCGGGATCTCCTCGCGGCCAACCTTCACCGAGTGCTGCCCGTCAGCCCGTGTCCCGGCAGCCCCGAATTTGTTGCATGTAGCCTGTTATCTCCCTGCGAGGAGTGGGCACTTTATTGGGTTGTAAATTCATTCTTCGTGTATCGGGGTTGTTGGTCTCGGCCGGGGTTTCTTCCCCACGCCTAGGCGTGGAGGTACGTGCGACGCTCCCCCTTGTTGGCACTTGCTTTACTAGTATGCTTTCCATGATGCCGCGTGAGTGTTTAGGATCCTAGCTAGCTTCTTATTCACTGTGTGACTGTGAGTTGAGAGCCCCATTCCGTGGCCCTAGTCGAGCGCCGAGCTCGGACTAGATTCCCATAGGCGCACGGCGGTTCCTTAGCCGCTGAGATCCCTATGCTTCCCTCATAGGGACGGCTGTGGGTTTGGATTTCTTGTTGAGAGACGCCTCCACCCGGAGGAACGCTACGGAGGTCAGCCGCCCGGCTTGCCTTTGGCGTGCGAGTGATGGCCGCACTTCATTGCATTCGTAGGTCCTAGCCCATTTCGGTCCCGTCCCGCATCAAATTGGTATCAGAGCTTAGGGAACCAGTTTGTTCTAACAAATTGGGGTCTTAGGTCATTTGAGTCTTTAGGTTGTCTAGGGTGCCATTGAGGCATTAGATTTGTCTAAGTTGCATGTGAGTCATTAGGTTTGTTTTGGGTGCATTTGAGTCCGCTTTCTTCCCCTTTTCCATCGCCATTTTGAGTCGTGTCTAGTCCCATCCCTTAGTTGTCCTACATGTCCCTTCCATAGTCCTAGGGCGTGCATGTGTATTTAGAGTCCTCAGGTGCATCATCATGGCTATCCCTACTTGGTCAACTCCATACAACTCGGCCCTCCACAAGGGTCCGACCGACCCTCTATTCCTGGACATCATTCTAGATGAGGACCTTCGCTTTGATGGATCGAGCCCTAGAGCCTATCTAAGGTGGGAGGCTAGCATGGGAAAATACTTTGAGAAGAATTGGATATATGGTTCCGCGAGAGTCAACATTGCCGAGGGACAACTTTCACCTCAAGCCATGGAAGCGTGGAATCACATAGTGAGTCTTAGGGCAGGTTGGAGGCAAGAGCCCATACACTCTTGGGAGGAGATGAAGGTAGAACTTAGAAAGATCTACACTCCCCAATGCTCCCCCTCCTACTCGGAGACCCATAGCTCGAGGAGCACTACCACTCCTCCTTTCTCTCTCGGCCAGTCTAAGGCCACTATAAGGGCTCAACCTCTGCAACGCCCATCACTCTTACCCCCAACCGAGCACATCATAGTTGGAGGAGCAAGGTGCCACCTGTGTGTGAGTCTAGGCCCGAGACTAAATCTCATGATTACCAGCAAGTCTCCCCGAATGCCCTTAACTTGAGAGATCTCCCCCTCGCAGAACTCCTGCAACTCTTTAGGGAGAAACTTGAAAGGATGGGCACTCCTATGGGATCACCGACTTCCCCTGGCCCACCCTCGAGCCAGGACGAAGTCGTGCCAGAACCTACAGGGGTTAGGGTCGACACTCTTAGCCCAACACCCATGATCGAGAGCCAAGGTCCCATCTACTTCATAGAGGATTCCCTTTCCCCACCTGAGGGAGAGGCTTCGCCCTTCGACCCTCATCTAGAGCCATTCTTGCCTCCTGAGGGTGAACTTGTCATGGGAGAGTCTTTAGCCAGCTGGTTAAGGAAGGGTTCACTTCTAGATGTCTCCATTCTTTGCTATACACCCATGGGACCAGCCCTCCCAATAGTACCCCTTAACTCCTTTCACACCACTTTTCGGTCCTTCTACTTTCTTGAAAATGTGAAGGACTTCCTTAGGAGTTTAGATTGTCAATGGGAGTTGACATATATGTTGACCTTAGGGTCTGACCAACCCTATAGTCATAGCTTTACACTCCCTGCTATGGGGTCTATTACCTCAGTCTACACTATAGGACATATCACCTCTAAAGTCCTTTTATTCTTTCCCATACCCGTGGAGGTTGATTTTGTCCCCTCTTATGGTATCACGGTCCCGAGGGAGGAACCTTGTCTTCCTTACCTTCCTCATAAGCCTCTTGCCCCATACATTAGAGCGCCTGAAGGTGATCATCTGCACCTGGGCGAATGTCGCACATGGGCAAGTATTGTGAAGGGACCTGTCGAGAGGGTTCATCATTTCTTTGACCCATTCGATCCCCTCCCTAGTAAGCCTCTCGACCCATATTCTTTTCCCCACCTTGTCGAGGAGGTCCACTATCATACACCACCTAGGCCTTCTAGGCAACACCTCACCTTGTAGGCATCCAGATGCCCGAGCTTAGGAGGCCAGGGACACATGTCTGTTTCACCATGTCCATCGTCATATAGGGGAGATGTCATGAGTAAGCTTGGGATTATTCATCCTTCTGAGTCTACCATATGTCATAGGACACATGTGCATGCTAGGTTCTACTTTGGTTGTCCAGGTCCTCCCCGTGTTATCCAATCATGCAGGAGTCATAGGCATGCTAGGTCTGTGTTTGGATGTCCAGGACCACCACTGCATTCACATAGGTATGAGTCAACATAGCTAGTTCGGAGTCTGCATCATCACCACCTCGAGGCCAGCAACGCACGTTATAAGGAGTTAGCTGACGCGCATCGACGCACCCGTGAGTTCCGAGAAGGAGAGTACGTCATGATCAGGGTCAGACCTGAACGGTTTCCTTCGGGGGCCGTGAAGAAACTCCAGGCCCGCGGTGCTGGACCCTTCCGAGTCTTGAAGCGAATTGGGTCGAATGCGTATGAGATTGAGCTGCCAGACGACTATGGGATCTGTTCGACGTTCAATGTCTCAGATTTGGTGGCATATCGGGATCCCGCGGTGATTCCCAGTGAGCCTCTTGAGCCCTCCCCTCCTGTTGAGAGTGTTACACCTTCTGAGCGTCCACCTCTTCCAGCTCCATTACAGAAACGCGAGCATATAGATTGCATACTGGATGAGCAGGTGACCACTACCAGGAGCGGAGCCTACCAACGCTTCCTAGTGCGTTGGAGAGGGCGCCCTGCGACAGACGACACCTGGATCACACGTGGAGAGCTAGAGAGGATCGACCCGGACCTGTTGGAGCGTTACTTGAGCGACCGTGACCCTTACTCGACGGGGTCGAGTTCTTCCCACCCGGGGAGAATTGGTGAGGACACGCGGCGCATTACTCGACGGAGCACACGGAGCACGCCAGCATCCCTTTGGCTTGGCGATCACTTGGCGGACTAGCGGAATTATCTTTAGTTATTTTATGCTTTAGGCCATGCTGGGCCTTGGTGTAGTCCCTGCGTGGACACTTTTATTATTATTGTGGACCTTTGTAGGCCAATTGGGGCCAATTAGGCTTCCATTGGGCGATGTTAGGCTTATTAGTTAGGCAAAAAGGTTAGTGGGCCACCTTGTGGTCCACCCTTCTTGGCCCATTTGGGCTGACCACCATCCCACATGAGTGGCCCATTGGGATTTGCCCCCCCCCCCTTATGGGCTAGGGTTTGGGCGCCCCTCTCATCTCCTCCAAGAGGAGGAGGTGGCAGCCGCCCCACTCCTACTTTCTAGGAGTGGAGTGTGCGGCCCCCTCCTTGATTATAGGAAGATGGGCACGCCCCCCCCTTTTCCCCCTTCCCCATCCGACCACCCTCCCTCCTTTGGCCGCCCCCCTTCCCCAATTCCCTCCTAGATTCTAGGAAGCCTTGCGCACCCCCCCCTTTCCATTCCATGTGCGCACCCCTCTCCTTTCCCTCTTGGCTAGGGTTTCAACCCTAGCATTCCCCCTCCCCATATAAAACATCTCATGTATTTTCTTTGAAAAAATTATTGAATGAATTGAAAAGAAAATTGGCTGAAGGTGGCTGCGCCCCCCTCCTCTGTTCCTCCTTGCTCCTGCGACGGGAGCAAGCTCGGGGTGTGACTCCCCATCCCTCGGTGCGACGCCAAGGGCCACTTTCTCTTCTATCCCTTCTCAAGTTCAAGTTCGGTGAGCCTGGATCTCTCTTCCATGGGCAACGACGGCCACCCCCTGCTCGTTGAGACTTTGGGCGACCAACCCATTTTTTGGTGATTCTTCTGCGAGTCGTCAACGCGTGCGAGGTGGTCTCGCCTCGTTTGGAGATCGGCATCGCCCGTGGCATTTTTCTTCGTGAGCTCGCGCAGGACACCCTCTCCCTGCGAGCCAGGTTCTGTCCGCCCCCTTGCGAAAAATCCACGGGGCTGACAGCTGCGAGTTTGGACGTGGGATCTTCACCGGTCGTACCTCTCTTCGTCCTCTTTCCAACGCCGCCGACCTCGCCTCGTTCCGACGTCCGAGCTGTTCGTGGCATCCGTTCCCGTGAGGTCGCGCTGGTCTGCCCTGTCCACCCGGCGCCAGGATCACCTGCAGATTCCCGAGCTTGCTGCTCTCAGCCACGACCAGATCTGACCGAGCCCTTTGGTCGGGATCTGCTGCCGGGTGTCCTCGACGTCCTCCCACAAGCGGGACCTCCTTCGCCTTCCGGAGCAGCATTTTCTTCATTTTCTCCCTCAGCTGCGCAGTTCTGCGTGCAGCGACCCTGTCACAGGTTGCAGATCCTCCACCGGCGTCCACAGGCAGTTCCAGCGTGCGCCCTTTGGCCAGGACGTTCCCCCACCTGTCGGCTTCGCACCCTCACTGACGGCGTGTCATTTGGAGTCCGGATGAGATCGTGGGACCCGTTACCGCGGACTTGCGCGTTGCTGCGATCCTGCCGACGCTACCCGGGATCTCCTCGCGGCCAACCTTCACCGAGTGCTGCCCGTCAGCCCGTGTCCCGGCAGCCCCGAATTTGTTGCATGTAGCCTGTTATCTCCCTGCGAGGAGTGGGCACTTTATTGGGTTGTAAATTCATTCTTCGTGTATCGGGGTTGTTGGTCTCGGCCGGGGTTTCTTCCCCACGCCTAGGCGTGGAGGTACGTGCGACGCTGCCCCTTGTTGGCACTTGCTTTACTAGTATGCTTTCCATGATGCCGCGTGAGTGTTTAGGATCCTAGCTAGCTTCTTATTCACCGCGTGACTGTGAGTTGAGAGCCCCATTCCGTGGCCCTAGTCGAGCGCCGAGCTCGGACTAGATTCCCATAGGCGCACGGCGGTTCCTTAGCCGCTGAGATCCCTACGCTTCCCTCATAGGGACGGCTGTGGGCTTGGATTTCTTGTTGAGAGACGCCTCCACCCGGAGGAACGCTACGGAGGTCAGCCGCCCGGCTTGCCTTTGGCGTGCGAGTGATGGCCGCACTTCATTGCATTCGTAGGTCCTAGCCCGTTTCGGTCCCGTCCCACATCACGCTGCTGTGGGAATGAGACTAGAGGTTGAAACTCCGGGGTGGGGTCACTCCCAAAAGGGAGGAGGCGGCTCGAAGACTCACTAGGAATCACCGCTGGGTCCCTTTATGTGACTAGATCCAACACATAGATAGAGCTGTACCCAAATTCCGGCAAGTCTACAATGTACGCATTGGATCCGACTTGCCTCGTACTTGAAAGGGACTAACATCACGAGCTTATGACTGACTCGAGAGATGCATGCAGACTCTAAACAAATGGGACAATTAAATGGAATAGCACACTCTGTATCCTAGTCAGTTCTAATGCTATGCAGAGCCATGCATGTGCTATGGCGGACCAGGACACCCGAATGTGTGACTCGCATGCATTTGACGTAATAGGAGGTTGGTGGCATGGGAGACTCCTAGACACCCAAGTATGAACTAGTCCGGCAATGACTTCCTATTGGACTTGGGTGTGGGAGGGCCAGGAGAGCCAAAACTATCTTCTTCATCACCCCTATATGTATGGATCTCTCGCCAGTGGACGAGCTCCTGACTTAGTGTAGGTGGACCGACCTGTGGGGAAGGGGTGTGGTAGAGGACTTCCCTAAAGAGGTGGAATGGAGGTTGTGGGCCAAGTGGCCCACTAAGAAAGGGATCGAAGGGATCAAAGAATGTGTGACCCCTCGATATGGATTCCCTCATCTCAAGGTCCCATGTGTGAAATTCTAGAAGGTGGTGATGGTCACCTTCTTCCGTTGTGGCTAAGGGGACAATAGCCTCGTATAGCAGGTAAGGGTCCTCCCTTGGGACAAATGGAATGAAGGTAGGCTCGGCCGGCATGGGGAGGAACAAGAGAACCTCCGTGGTGACATGACCCACGGTGCACACGGAGGTAATGGACCCCAAAGCGGGATGGGTGAGGCTACGACCTGTGGGTCGGTCGAAGCCTGGGGCCAATAAGTGTGTCAACTTCAACTGTCGGTCTAATCCCGTAAGAAGGTCATCCAATGTATCAACATGGTGACAAGACCGGAATGTGGTGTAGAAGGAGTTGACTGGCACTAACAGTAGTGTGGGGTCCATGGATGGATAGCATGATGCTCTATGGACCAAGCCTATCTTGAGTCAACTAAGTTGTGGCTCGGCGATGAAAAGTTTTTCCGTTAGAAACACGGGTGGCTCGGGCTGAGGTGGCTCCACATAAAGATTGGAAGGTAAGGGTGGTGGCAATGGATCTCTCATGGGTGGGGAAGGAACGTCCTCCTCGAGGGGAAGAGGTCCGTGTGGTGGTACCGGGTTGTGAGGCTCGGGCAGGAATCCGTCAATTTGAGTACACATCCTATCCAACCAATTCGAAATGATTTTGAAAAGTTCGGCAATGGTCGGATTTGGAGTAGGGGTATCGTGATGGACTCGCCCATAATTACTCGGCCTAGGATTGGGCTTAGGCTCGTCTACATGTGGGGCTCTTTGCCTCCGGCTATGACCCACTTGACTGGAAGAGATTGGGTGGGGTTAGTTGGAGGTGATTGGGCCGGGTAGGTAGACCCTCGTAAGCTCACCCTTCATCTCTCGCCATGACTCTATAGGCCTTTGCCTCCTAATTTCCCTCAAATATTCTATGTCCCTCCATTGTTCGGCGGCTTCGTAAAAAAGTCACCTTGTGGCAAGGTCGACTTGCATTGCATCGGACATAATAGAACACTCAAAGTATGTGTCCATAGCGGCTTCCCACTCTAGGCAGTCACTCGAGACTTTGGAGCCATAGAAGTCCCAGGTTGCGGGCCTACGGGGGTGGTGGGGTTGGGCCTCCCATCTTTGGGCGTATCGCCACCATGCATAAGATGTGGGCTTTCGGGGATCCATGGGACACGGGGAACTATAAGATGGCCATGCCGACACTTGGATAAGACACTAGACACGACTCTAAAATGCATTGCAAGGTTGGAATGCCGACTCGACTACAAACCTAGACTTAACCAATAGACGATACTTGGTGGAGTTACGGGATCCGAAGATCCTCTCTCGTAAGTGTGCGACCTTCCCGATAGGCGTAACCTAACGTTCGGGCAACACCTTTTGATATACCGAATAATGGTATGCAAATGCAACCTTGGACTGACTTAGACTTAGAGTCTTTTTTTTTCTTTTTGTTTGTTAAGCAATGACTAATGACTACCCTAGACTCAACCTAGCTCTGATACCAATTTGATGCGGGACGGACACGCGACCTGGGACTCTAGCTCGCAACTCGTCCCTAAGTGAGGGAAACGCGGGATCGTGCGCGGTTGAGGAACCGACAATGAGTCGGGTAGTCGGCTCTTCCGCATGTACTCGGATTGTGTGAGGCCCGTGCCTTAGTGGATCCTTAGTGGTTTGGATCTAGAATTTATTCTGGAATTTCCGGTTATTTTTTTGGATTTTTAGGAATTTTTCTAGTATTTTTCCAGATTTATTTAGATTTAATTGAGGGTTATTAGTAAATAATAAGATTATTATATGTTGGGTCCCAAACGGTGGCAATCAAGAGGGGAGGGGTGAATTGATTGGCAAATTAAAATTATTTTCTGAAGAACTTGCAAGACAAAATAGACGTAATCAAACACTCGGTCTTACTCGTGCATGATCACACATGAATACATGTGAAAGATGGTGAGTGTGTGAAGAGGAAGGTGGTGAACACTCAACTCACCGTGAAGCCCACTCGACAAAATATGCAAGCGAACAAACCACTAGAGGCATAAAGTTTTTAGGTGGTTCGGGTACACCGCAATATCCCCTACGTCCACCCCTCACTCATGAGGATTAACGACTTCACTATGATGTGAGCCAAGCACACACACATGCTGTTATGAACAGCACACACACACACACACGGTACCCAATCTAGGCACCCCAATCACACACACACACACGCTCATGTCCATACACGAACACACACTCACGAATCTGTTTCAAGATAGTTTAGAATACAACAACTTTCAGATTCACCAAAAAGCACTAAAGAAGATCAGAGTAGAAAGGATCTCTAGATAGAACTCCCCCTTTGTGTTCTTCGAATCAACTTTGATACTCCAGCAGAATGATGAACGAGTTTGGATGAAGTATGAAGCAAAGGCAGCACAAATGGATGTGGAAGCTTGATATCCGATTCAGCTCTTCGATGTATACGATCTTGGGCTTGGACTCCAGCTCCTTCCTTTGGATTTCAGCTTCAGAGCAAGGAGGAATGGGGCTAGAGGGCTGCAACTCCGAACCTGCACATACACAATAGAATAACTATCATCCTTGATCGGATCTCACCTCTCTCCTATATATTTAGTGCCATTAGGATTAGATTAAATGATTAAAACAGTCAAAGACAGCTTGGGAACCAGATCCACAAAAGGTGGAGAGGTTTGTGGAATGTCTAGAGGTGATTAGACAAGGATTGGAAGACTTTCGGTGCAAGGAAACCGAAGTCAAACAAGACGGCTGGAGGTCGGACCGGAAGGGGTCGACCCTTGGGATCGACCCTCGTGATAGGGTTTTAGGACCCAAAGGCAATGGGTCGACCCTTAGGGTCGACCCTCAAGAGCAGCCGTGCTACCTTGGGACAAAATTTCACAGGGGTCGACCCTTGGGGTCGACCCTCGGGGGGGTTTTATGTTCTGGGCAGAAAGGGTCGACCCTTGGGGTCGACCCTCGTTCACAGGGGTTCTGCCAAGCAGAATTTTTACAGGGGTCGACTTGTTTGCGACCCTTTTTTTTCTTTTTTCGTTCGCGTATCGATCAGCCATTTGACTAATTGGTAATCAACTGACTGATTGACGACGCGGGCGTACCAGTCACATGAGTGACGATTTTATTGTGCGCTCATTCTGACCCATGTCGGGTGAATGTGAGGTTCGGTCGGGACCAGTCGTCCGCCATACCGTAAAGGTTATGGCGTTAATTACATCCCCCACGAGGAGGGAACACCTTTGATTAATTGCCGAGATATCGGGCTGTCAAAGCCAGAATAAATGATACAGAGCATGCGAGTGATCATGCAAGATGCTACGATTGACTACACACGATTTATTAGGGTGGACCCTGGTACATGGTGGAGGACTTAGGCTCGAAGGCCACCTTTACGCGTAACAAAGCCTCCAATCAGGTGTAACCTGACCTTCTGGCAATGTTATTTGATATACCAAAGATGCACCTATTTAGGCATGCATTAATGCGATATGAAAGCTTGGACTAAGGCATGACGGCAAGATTCGAGGCATATCAATTCAAGCTTGAACATGCTAATTTATCCAGTTTATTTGGTCGAGGAGCTTGTGTCCCTCTATGATTATCATAGGAAATCATCCCATGAGTGGGAAAAGGGTTGGAATGACGCGACGACACGATTCGGAACGAAACCGGTGCAGTGCATGCGAAGAAAGGGGCTAAAACGCTTGAAACGGCGCCCTGAAACGTAGGTAAAAGGCTTAAAACGGCGCCAGAACCGTAGGTAAAGGGGAAAACCCCTGTTAAAACGGCGCGGCTGGCTGGGGCGCGTCGGGAAGGGTGGGCCGGAAAGGGCGCGCCGGGAAGGGCGCGCCGTTTTAAGGTGTTATCGCGCATGAAGGCGCCGATTTAACCCGATTTCGTGGAAACAGGAGCTTCGTTAGTTTATTCATGGATTTATATATATATATATATATAAAGGGTTTTGGAGGATTTTGAGAATTCATTGAGTTGATTATTCATCGGATTGGTCCCAAGTCATCCAAAGGTCAAATCACGGGCTCGCGCGAGGTCTGGACTCAAGCGCGGCGATTGTTCCGAGTTTAAACTCGTTCGAGCCGGAATTTCGGTAGCATCTCCCCATCCCAAAGGATTATCGGGGAGACGCGGGGAATACTCACGTGGCGGAGTAAACCCCTAAAAGCCGGGTGGCGCAACGGCGGCCGACAGACCCAAACAGATAGGAAGACCCCGAGGGCTAGCCTGCTAGGGGTACCGAGTCCGTGGGTAACAGTGAGTGAGTGAGGCGACTCGATATGGGAGCAAAAACCCCGAGGGCTAGCCTACGAGGGACACGCGACCCGAGTCACCACAACACTCGAATCGGGACGACCGATTAGAGAAGGAAACCCCGAGGGCCAGCCTACGAGGGGCACACGCATCTCACGGCCACCACAAAGTCCATTAGGGAATGTGGATTTGAGATGTCGGAATTAACCCATTTACTATTCACTCACTAATCCATAGGAGATTCGTCACTACTGGACGGTCCCCGCTGGACAGAGTGTTATCACAACGGAACAGTGGGGGATGTTCCCCCTCCCCGGGTTACCGATCCACACTAATGAAACAGTAGAACGGAGCAGTGAGATCATTCGCATAACCAGCAGGCCAAAACTAATGCCTGTAGATATACATACGTTCATGCATGTGCACGTTCACAAATCAAAGAAATATTCATCAAGGAATGTTCAGAAAATAATAACGGGAATGTGGGGACGCCCTTATTTCCCTCTGTTCATGGTCGAGAACAGAAAGGGTATTACGAGGGCGGCCCAGACAGGTTGAAGGAACCCACGTATTGACCCACCTCACACGGTGAAAATTCCTAGCATTCGATCAGAAGAGAAAAACACCCCCGGGGAGGGGAATCGATGTAGCCCTTGCCATAGCAGGGCATAAAGCGTCGGGAAGACGGAACAGAAGTAAGATCATTCGGCCAAAGGAATGCACAATGCTTTGCGTTCATCCTCCACGGCGCCGGCATCATTGTCGGACGCCGCTTCACCGGCTACAGGGAAGAAGAGGAAACAAAAAAAAATCTATAGGAAAAGGAAAGCAGCATTCATTCATGATATAAGCAACAGGGCAAGGAAGTGCACAGAGCATCGTTTCGGCGCCGGCGTTGTCGCCCGGCCGCCGTTTTCATTAATATAAGGGACTCGGTACAAACAGAGAGGAAGAATAGAGATGTTGGTGAAGGAGGGGAGGTCAGGCTCATATCATTGCCCCTCCCCTCACTCACTTACATTGTTTAGAGAGAACCGAAGATAGAACAAAAAGGGGGAATCCGCCGAGAGAAAACACGGGGAACCCACCTAAGTAAATGAGAAACGGATGATCTCCTTCTTCGACTCCGGGAAGCTCGGGTGGAGCAGGGTGGCGGCCGTCGAGAGGCTCAGACGGAGGTTTCTGTCGACAGAAGAAAACCCTCCGATCCCTCTCTCTGGACCCCTCTCCTCTCTTTCTAATTCTCTTTTTTTTTCTTTCGATTCCGCCCCTTCCTCTCTGCTCCTTATTTTTTCTTTGAAGGCAGACTATACATATATAGCCTGTTGTTAATCCGGCGCCATGGGAAGGGGACGCGCCGGATTAGGTGGCGCCGGGGAAAGCCTTCCCCCCACTGGGTTTTTGCGCGCCGGTTCGACGGCGTCGGGAGCGCATCCCCTGTTGTCCCTGACGCGCCGGTTCGACGGCGCCGTTTCAACTTGTTCACTTGGGTGCCCGGTCCGGTGGGTCCGGCGACGATTCCGGAAGCTCCCGTTGACTATTCCTCTCGCCCCGGCCCTCGGAAACCCTGACTAGGTGTTGACGAAGCTCTCGGTACGACGAATGGCCTTGATCAGACCTTCGAGTGTGTCTGGTCCGAGCACACAGATGTCATAATAGTACATCCTTCGGCATTGTGATTTGTGCTCTTGGCTGAGACGGACTCGTGCTCAAAGCTTCTCTGCGGGATGGTGTTTAGACTCTGGATAATTCCGCCATGAGCGGCGATCAATCGGCCACTAACGGGCCCATTATGGCGAGAAGCCGATCCCGTGCCGGGTGATCGGGGGCTTCCGTATACAGAACCTTCGGCTTCTTGTCGGGGACAACCGAGGGCGCTTCTCTTCCTTAGGAGAGTCGTTGGGAGACTGTCGTCCTTGGTCAGGCGACGGATATGTGGTAGCGGCATGACGAGGTCGACGCCGGATCATTGGGTAGGCTTGATCGCGCTGCCGGTTGGTTGCGGGTTCATTTCGACTCTCCTAAGGCGAAGTCCCCGATGTTCCCTTCAAGGTGGCTCGGGGTTCTGGCAGCTTGAAGAGCCTTCAGTAAGCCAGCCTTCATCGGCTTTTGTGCTTCGGTGGGCCGTATCATTCGTCTTTGCGGCTTGGTCGCCGAAGGGTTATATTTTGAGTGCCAACATCGACCCTCGGGCTTTGATAAGGAACAGAGTAAAAGGGGTGACCCTTGGGGTCGACCCATGCCCCAGAGCACCAAAAAAATGGTGGAAACCACCAAACCAAGTGCCAAGAAAGTGTGAATGTTCAAGTGCCAACATAAGAGATCAAACCTCATAAATTCAAGAAACTAAGGCATGAAAGATAAAGACCCAAGTGAAATTGCCTTAGTCACGAATGTGTATCCTTTTAACACAAAGGAAGAATTTCAACAATGCAAGAATTCGGATAGATCTCACCATAATATCCTTGTATAACATGATTTATGAATCGCCTTCTTGTCCCTGTCAAAACATACATTTTGCATTAGCTTTGGCGATATCAGACTGAAGTTAAACTTCTTACCAGCTGAAGTGATTCCTGACTTGCAAAGCTCCGTATCACATCAAATGAAGACTATTCCAGAAATAGTCATGGTATTCAAATCAAATTTAGTCATCATCAAAATCCATTATAACCATTACAAAAACTACATAGAGGGGGTTCAACATTATATATATTATTTTTATTTTTTTCTTTTAATCCCTCACCCTCACCCCCTCTCTCTCCATCGTCGATCTCACTCTCACCCCCTCTTTCTCTCTCTAGTCCGATCGCCCCTCTCCCCTCTCCCCTCTTCTTGGAATTTGGGCGAGACGACATCGGATTGAGGCGTGGAAGGTACCGGTGGATTCCTCGCTTCGAGAGGAACACGTGGGTACCCATCTTGGCGTGGTTCGGAGATCGTGGGAGCGAGACGGAGTGTGGAGGCCCGGTGAACCCTTCCTCTTGCATGCGGCTTTTCCGGCCGTTTCGGCTTGAACGAGGTAGGGGGGTGGAATCCTGAGCTCGCTAGGATCATTTCCTATAGCATGTTTTCATGTTTAAACCCCTGTGGCATGCATATTGGATATTTTTCCATTGTTAGTATTTAAGCTTAGTCCTTGCGTTTAAGCTATTGTAGGCCTTGCATGTGATGGTTTTAGTTGTTATATTGTTGTTTAGGACGTGTGGTTTGACAGGAAATAGGTCTTTTCGACGTTACCCGACGATTTTGGTCGTCTGGGAGGGAACCGGTTTTCAAACATAACCCGTCCGTAACCCAGATGGTGTGACGGTCCTTCCAGGAACCGTCATACTAGTAATGGTCCATAGAGGACGCGTTACTTCACAGTAACGGCCCTTTGAAGGGGCGTCACAGTGAGAGTAACAGTGTGGCTCCCGACCGTTACTCGTCTGTTGAATTGCGTTGACCGTGTCAGGCGGTTAACCTGACGGCCAGTCGGTCGGCCGTTGGGGTGCCCTGATGCGCTTGGGTGAGCGCGTCACATCGCCTGCAAACGGTTTTGAAATACTGTGCGTTGGTTTTGGCCTCGGGTGGATGTAACGGCTAGCGCCCAACGCGTTACAGTTGATGTAAAGCGCTGCCCCCCGACCGTTAGGTCCTGTGACGGCGTGGCTGTGGGCCGTCACACCCCATTCTCGCGGATTGAGGCTGGAGCTTTGGTGGTTGTAACGACCGGGGACGGACGCGTTACAATCGATGTAACGTGCCAGTCCACGACCGTCACACACCTGTGACGCGGTGGCAGCAGACCGCCACTTGCCTGTCAGATTCAAAAAGTCGCCGACTTATTCTTTATGCATTCTGAAATGTTTATATGCCATGTTGAGTTATTTTATTATATAATGGCATGTTTGTAAATCCCAATAGAGTAGCTTTTCTTTCCTTGCAATGGAACCACTATTGTGACCCTAAGGTCTTTGAGTACCGACCCGCTTGGGGATAGCGGAGGGGCGTTCCCGTACACAGTTTGTAAGCTAGTTCTGTGGGCTCCCGGCCAACGGTAGCGTCCTACCGAGGGAGAAAACTAGCTAGAGGGCCTAGCTCAGGCGAGAGTCAGTGTGTGCACACGTGGTCAGAGGCTGTGGACTGACATTGACGAATGTCACTCTGACTGGTCACTTGGTTTGGTACTGTTTACGCGCTCAGCTTGTCGTGTTGCCGACTGCGAGGGCTTGAGACGCAGTATAAGTCGTCAGCGGACGCATCTGGTTTCTGTTCCTAGTGGTTGTCCTACTCCCTGCTGCTTGGATTAGTTGAGGCATATTCTACTGGTAGATTTAGTTTCTGTCATTTGGACTTACTCGTTATTGGCACGTATTAGCTGTTATATCTGTTTAGTTAGATTTTACAGCTTTACTATGATTAGTTTATTCATGCCAATGCCTGTTAATTTATTTAAATGCATGCTTCAATTGCCTTTATATTTGCATGTATGCTTGTTTAGTGCGAGGTAGGGATCCGCGTGACCCCTACTGAGTCTGGCTGTGACTCACCCTTCTTCTTTTAGGTGAGCCGCGCCCGCCGTCTCCCGGTGTTTCGTGAATTACTCGGAGACCGTGCTTAGCTGCCAGCAGTAGACGGGTCGCCTTTTTGGGCCTTTGTTGTACTTTTTCCGGGGTATGCCCCGTGTAGTTGTACCTTTTTGGACTAGTACTTTTGTGTCTCTGGACTAGTTTATATATGTATCACTCTGGTTATTTTGAATTGCTCCCGCACTTCTGTTAATTTTATTACTTAATTGTAATATGCGCATTCCAAATTGTAATTCGTTATGCACCTCCTCGACAAACCTTCACTAACCCTTCAGGGGCCTCATCAGCCTCTTGGGTGGCTTCCCCAGTTTCTGGTATCGGTGTATCGATGTTATCGGTATATCGGTATCCGGCGCTCTGGGTCGTCATAGCTGGTATCATAGCGGAGTTGAGGATTTGTATAAGGAATTGGAATTTGCGTTTGTCCAGAACTAGTCCTTCGTGTCGTCTATTATTGGCATAGGATGTTTTCCGTGTGATTGATGTATTTGTGGTTGTTTTATGCTTTTGGCAGTGTAACTATGCCGCCTCGTCGAGGAAGACCTCCTCGAGTTCCTCGTGCTCCTAGGGATGCGCCCAGGGAAGAAAGTGGTTCTGCACCTCCTCCTGCAGTTCCCGCTGTTCCTGTTGTTCCTCCTCCAGCGCCTGTCGTTACTCCTCAGGTTGAAGTGCCTGGTAGTCGAGGCAAGGCTTTGAAAGAATTCCTTCTGTTCAATCCGCCTGCTTTTGATGGACAAGCTGATCCAGAGGTTGCGAGGCAGTGGCTGGATGCAATTGAACGCGTGTTCCTATCTATGGAGTGCGCTGAGGATGAGAAGGTTATGCTTGCTGCATTTCAACTCCAAGGTACAGCCATTACGTGGTGGAAAGCCGAGTGGCAGATTGCGTTTCACTCAGACCTCTTCGGCAGATCACTTGGGCCGAGTTTGTTACTGCTTTCGAGCGCGCCTACACTCCTGCCTGCTTGCAGATGGCTAAGATGTATCAATTCATGGAGCTGACTCAAGGCAGTATGACTATGCTTCAATATCGGAACAAGTCTATGGAATTGGGTCAATATGCGCCCCATGTGCTGGCTAATGAAGCTTTGAAGATTCAGTAGTTCTTGCGAGGGTTGAGGCCAGAGTTGAAATTGCCCTTAATTGCGAGTCGTGTTGCTGATTTAGATGGTGCGTGCTAGGCAGCTGTGGCACTTGAGCTGGAGATGGCGAGACTAGGTGGATATCCGCAGGCGGGGTCAGTTCAGCCAACAGTTTAGTTTCAACCGACTTACCGGCCGCCAGTGTCAGGTGTTCCCTCGGTCCAGTCAGAGGTTAGCAGTTCTTCTTCCCCTTCCAAAATCAAGTTTAAAAGGTTCAAGAGGAAGAAGAAGTTTTTCCAGCAGCCGTCGTCCGGTACAGATACTGTTCAGCAGCCGACAGTGCCTTCTTCTCAGACTCGTCAGAGTTCTGCTGTCACTCAGCCGTGGACTTGTCAGAGATGCGGTGGTCACCATAAGGGTCAGCCGTGGTCTCTTCCTGTGGTCTGTTTTCGCTGTGACCAGCCTGGTCACGTTGTTCGTGATTGCCCACTGAGACCGAAGCAGGTGCAAGCTCCCCAGTTCTCTCAGCCCCAGCAGTCGCAATTCAGACCTCCTGTACCTCAACAACAGTTCTATTCTCAAGCTTCGGCGTCTTCTCAGCAATCTTCAGCCGGATCAAAGAAGCAGAAAGGCAAGGTTTCGCATATAACTCGAGCTGAAGCGGTTGCATCCCATCTGGTGGAAGGTACGATTATGCTTTATGGTCATTCAGCTCGTGTCTTATTTGATTCTGGTGCTTCCCACTCTTTTATTTCTGATGATTTCATGGCATGTGTTGAGGAGCCGACATCAGAAATGACTTGTGAGCTATTTGTTGAATTGCCTTCTGGAGATTTCATGATTACACCTCTGTGTTTGGAAGAGTCTCCTGTTATGATTAATAATCATCGGTTACTGGCGAGATTGTATGCGTTACAGCTGGAAGATTATGATATTATTCTGGGAATGGATTGGTTGGAGCATTATGGAGCTGTGGTTGACTGCAGATCGAAGAAAGTCTATTTTCAGCCATATGGAAAATCAGCTTTTTATTTCCAAGGTATTAGATCCCGTTCTTCTCGCATGATTATTTCTGCTATTCGAGCCTATATGTTGCTTAGTGCAGGTTGCCAGGGATTCTTAGCTTCTGTGGTTGCTGTTGAAAAACCACGACAGGAGGTCGGTGATATTCCTGTTGTTTGTGAGTTCCCTGATGTGTTTCCTGACGAGTTGCCAGGCTTGCCTCCAAAGCGAGAGATTGAGATGGTGATTGAACCGATTCCTGGTACTGGCCCGTTAGCAAAGGCATCGTACCGAATGGCTCCAGCTGAACTGAAAGAACTGCAAGCACAGTTGCTTGAATGGCTGGAAAAAGGCTATATTCGCCCCAGTTTTTCTCCGTGGAGTGCTCCAGTGCTATTTGTGAAAAAGAAAGATGGAAGCCTGAGACTTTGTATTGATTATAGATAGCTGAACCAGGTGACTATCAAGAATAAATATCCGCTTCCCAGGATTGATGATTTGTTTGACCAGTTACAGTCTGCTACTGTCTTTTCACGGATTGACCTCCGGTCTGGCTACTTTCAATTACGGATCTGGGAATCTGATGTGGAGAAGACAGCTTTCAGCACTCGATATGGTCATTATGAATTTCTGGTAATGCCATTTGGATTGACGAATGCCCCAGCAGCTTTTATGGACCTAATGCAGCGTATCTTTCGTCCATTTCTCGATCAGTTCGTGGTGATCTTTGTTGATGATATCCTGATTTACTCTGCTTCTGATGAAGATCATGTGCAGCATTTGAGGATCATTCTGCAGACTCTATGAGATCACGAGCTTTATGTGAAGTTCAGTAAATGTGAATTCTGGCTTCGGGAGATTCATTTTCTTGGCCACGTAATTTTTGGTAATGGAGCGGCAGTGGACCCTGCAAAAATTGAAGCTGTTTTGAATTGGCAGAGACCGAGAACTGTAACAGAGATAAGAAGCTTCTTAGGTTTGGCTGGGTACTATCGTAGATTCATCCAGGATTTTGCAAAGATTGCAGCACCTATGACTAGACTGACTCATAAAGATGTGCCGTTTGTCTTGTCGGATCAGTGTGAGGATAGCTTTGTTGAATTGAAAAGGCTCTTGACTTCTTCTCCAGTGTTGATTTTGGCTTCCGGCTCGGGTGGATTTATTGTTTGCACATATGCTTCTCGAGTGGGTTTGGGTGCAGTGCTGATGCAACATGGTAAGGTTATTGCATATGCATCTCGGCAATTGAAACAACATGAAGAAAATTACCCTACACATGATCTGGAGCTGGCTGTAGTTATTTTTGCCTTGAAGATCTGGAGACATTATCTGTATGGTGAGAAATTTCAAATTTTTACTGATCATCAGAGTTTACAGTATATATTCTCCCAGAAAGATCTAAATCTCAGGCAGAGGCGATGTGTAATACCCCGATTATTTATTAAGTTTTATTGAGCTTTTATTAATTAAAAATTGAATTAAATGAATTAATGTTTGAATTTTAAAATATTAATATTTAATTCATTGGAAAATAGAACCTATAAAATTCGACTACCTTAGAAAAATCTGTAAAAATAGTAATTGGGTAAAAGATCATTTTTATAGCAATTTTATCTTCTGGACTTGACCCAAATTAATTACGTAACCTTGTCTAATTAGAGGATTAATCTCGAATTTGACTTTTACCTAACCTTTACCTAATCGTAACTTAAAACGTGAAATTCGACCTTATTACTCAACCAAATGATCTGAAATCAAGGGCAAATGGAAGGCCACGAGGTAAGGAACATTTACCCTCAATCAATTTGAGGTAAACCTAGCCCTAAAACGTGCTGCCGACATAGCTTTGGTCGAGTCAAGGATTCCGGCGCCGTTTCTAACACGTACCTTGCAGCCCCAAATACTTCCAACTCCGAAGGCTCCAGAAGCCCCATGACCTATATAAATGTAGCTCTTCGACTCTAGTTTCATTTGGTAGCTGGGTCAGCCGACGAGGAGTCCAGATCTGGGAGTATTCGTCGTTTTGGTGGAGGGTGTTGGTAGTTCGGCGTTCTTCATCTCCAGCTCTTTAATCCGTCGATTAAGGTAGGTACCCTTAACCAAATGAGACTTGTAAATATAGTATCTTGATCAGCTCGTCGAGATCTATCCAATGGGACTGCAAGCCCCAAATTTCATTAGGTATCCGTGGAGATATCGAGCTTTTTGTGAGCTGCTGTCAAGCTTGTTCTTCATTCTAGGGTTTCGAATTCTTTCTCCGATTTGAGATAGGATCTAACAACCAAACTCTAATTAACTTACATGATGTAATCAGCATGTTGTTAGCTTTCATTTGACGAAGAAACCCCTAATTTGTATTGAGCATGTTGAGAGTATTTTGCATCGAAGTAGGTGTATGTCTAGAACTTGATTTATTTTGTGACCCTTAGAGTAGAGCTTGATTACGGGTTGATTTCGAGTTAGATAACTTGATCCACATATAGCTTATAATATATGGTTGGATTCAACATCAAGTTAGCTTTCTTTTGACACCAAAATCCCCAAATTCTGTTGTGTATGTTGGGAGAATTTTTAGATTTAGTGGAAGTATGTCAAGAATTAGGTCTTCTTGTGTTCTTCATAGAATAGGTTGTGATTAAATGGGTTTCTGATGAAATTCGTGCTTTAAAACTCATGTATTATGACCCTCATATGTCTAGTAAGATTCCTATAGCATGGGGTTTTGATTTCAACTCAATTGGACCTCAAATGGGTAAGTTTACATGTTTTCCGGAGGCCCCGGCCTTTTCTGGGCTTACAGGGGTCGACCCCAGGGGTCGACCCATGCCCCAGCAGCAAAGGCCAGCCCGAGGGTCGACCCCTGGGGTCGACCCATTCGGCCCAGCGCGAGGGTCGACCCAATGGGTCGACCCATGCTGCTGGATTTGAGGGGGTCGACCCCAGGGGTCGACCCATCCAGCAGACAGACCCCAATTTTTCAGGGGTCGACCCCAAGGGTCGACCCATGTACCAGAAACCTAGTTTTCATCATTTTTCGACCCATGGATCGATCCGGATCATTAGGGGATCGACCTAATCAACTTAGACCAATTGAAAACTATATTTTTGAAGAACCAGTGACCTAATCATGAGCCTTATGATTTTCAAATTGCATTGGTTCCTATGTTCAATCACGATGTAAAAGCATGTCATTCATCATCTTAATTGCAATGTATACAATGGTTAAATAGAAACCCACATAATTAGTGGTTAATGGTGTAATTAAATCTCTGTTAATGCATGCTTTTTCCTTCCTGTACAAGCTTGTTCCTTTACCTTATCATCTTGAATCAATTTTTGGCAATTGTCTTAATGCAAATGATAATGGATAATCTTTGACATATTAACTTGATAATTAGGATTAATATGTTGATTAGCTTGTTGGATAGCTGCTGTACTACAGTAGCGCAGCATGATTAACTCTTATTGTGATTTGGTTTTCAATCTTCTTGATGATTGTGCTTACCTTGAAATTCTGAAATGAATCTCCTTCCTACTTGAAATTGTTATTGCTACATAGTTCAAACCTTGGAATTCTGGCCATAAATTGTGGAAGTCTAGATTCGTGGGATCTTTGATCCAAAGAAATCAATGCCTGGCAAAAAATTAAGGGCTCGGTCTAGTCCTGGGAGGAGCGCCCAAACACTACGTGTACGCCCGGGGAGGTGATTGACTAGGTGTGACATTTGGCACTAGTACTATGACATGAGTTAAATCTAGGACTGGCCACTACTCTCTACTACTCTCTCCTACTCTCCACTACTCTCCACTACTCTCTACTACTTTTCACTTTCCACTCTTCACTGTTCTATACTCTACTGGTTGTTACTTACTTGCTGTTACTTGGACGTGGAAACGAAACTACATACGTGCTTGACATGACTTGAATTATCTTGATATGGCCAACTCTTTATCGTTATCTCCTGTAGCAAATTCTTGTCTTTGTTATACCTCTTAAGTATTACCATTCTGTTCCTTTATATTTCTTGACCTTGCAAGATCTTTAAATTTTGTTTCATTATATCATCATTATTCTTTTATTGCATTATCCTTTGTAGCATGATATTTTGAAAATGTAATTAAACTGCTAATCACTTATACCTATCTGTTATTTCCTACTGAACGTTAGCTCATAGTTGTTGTTTCCCCCCTTTCCAGGCTTTTCAGGTGACGCGCTTACCAATGGGGAAGGGCAAGAGTGATGTTTTGAGTGTATCAGTTAGTTGTGTTTAGAGTGTGTTGTGCTTCAGTTATGTTGTTGTGGTTTAGAGTTGTTATCCCAGTTGTATTGAGTTTATTTGAGGATTATGTACCAGTTATGTTTTGTTTAATGGTCAATAAGTTATTTCCATTTCTTAGCATTTGTATATATTTAGATTAGTTCTCTCTCTTTCCAGCTCGTTTCTAACTGTACGTCCCGATATTCCGCGTCGGGGCGTGACAGTTTAGTTGGTATCAGAGCCCTAGGTTTCATCTTCCTAGGTTCCCTAAGTTTAGGTTTTCTTGCATTGCATCTTAATAATCGGTATATCAAAAGGTGTTGTCCGAACGTTAGGCTACGCCTATCGGGAAGGTCGCATACTTGCGCGAGTGGTCTTCGGACCGATTAGCTCCGCCAGGTACCGAGTTTTTGGTCGTGTTTAGGTGCATTAGACCTCTAACCTTGTTAAAGTCTAGAACCTGACCTGGTGAGATTGGGTAGAAACTTGGGTTAAGTTCGTTCCTTAATCGTGTTATTATCTATTTTATTGGACCTAAGTAATCTATTTCTCGTGTAGATGGCAGCCGATCGTGCTGAATGGAGGAACCTGCAGCGCACGGTTCAAGGCCTGACTCAGGCGTTACATCAGGTAGCTCAAGCTAGAGCAGCAGGTCATGGCACCGGTGACTTATACCAGAACTTTTGAGGAATGAACCCGCCAAGATTTGCTGGTTCGACTAACCCCGACGAGGCCGAGCATTGGCTCAACGAAATGGGGAGAATTTTTGAAGTCATGCAATGCACCGACCAAGAGCGTGTCCTTCTTTCTACCTTCCAATTGGAGCGGGACGCGCGTACTTGGTGGGATTCCGTCAAGGCAACTCTAGGCGATCAACAAGTCACATGGGAAGAGTTCGAGGAATTCTTCAACGACAAATATTTTTCCGATCGTGTACAAGAGAAGAAGGCGGCGGAGTTCGCGGCTCTAAAGCAGCGAAGCTTATCGGTGGCCGAATATGAAGCACAGTTCTCTCGGCTTTCGCGCTATGCTACTCACCTTATCTCCACAGAAAAGATGAAAGCTAAGCGATTTCTCAACGGGTTGAAGCTTCACTACATCAATCAACTGGCGCCGATGGAGATCTCTACTTATTCTGAGATGGTGAGAAAGGCACAAGTTCTAGAAGATACCTTAGAAATGACGGAGAGGATCCGTGGGCAAGGCATGAAGAAGGAACAACCAACTCCTAGACCCGGATTTGGCACTAGCAAAAAGAGGCCCATGAGTGGGTCTAGTTCGTGGATCGGATCGGGAACGTGGAAAGGCAAGATGCCAAGAAATGAAGAGAAGAAACCTGGCCCTATTGTTCCATTCAAGGGCAAGTGCAAGTATTATGATCGTCCAGGTCACAAGATGGAGGAATGTTGGCGCAAGCTAGGTGCGTGTTTACGATGTGGGAGTAGGGAACACCGTATCCCTGACTGCCCTCTTCTATCGGAACAAGATACACCGGCAAAACCTCAAGTTATCAAGAAGCCGCAAGGAAGGCTCCAAGCTTTACATGCGGATGAAACTGGGATTTCTGATGATGGCGGACTCGTCGAAGGTACCCTTACTATAATCGACAAGCCCGCATTTGTTCTCTTTGATACTGGTGCAACGCATTCTTTTATTTCTCAGAAATTTGCGAAGTCATTATCTGTCGAACCTATTATGATGAATTCTCCATTAGTTATATCAACTCCTATTGGTTCTGGAGCGGCTATTCAATATTACTATCCTTCTAGTAATGTTATTATTGATGAACGGAACTTTCCAGCCGACTTGGTTTGCATGGATATGAAGGATTATGATGTAATCCTTGGAGCAGATTGGTTGGCCAAGTATGAGGCCAGTGTTCACTGCAGTTCTAGCTCAGTGACTTTTACTGGACATTCTGGTTTATCTTTTACGGGGATCAAGCACCATAACCCTGTATCGCTCATCTCTTCTCTTCGAGCCGACAAGCTGATGAGGCGAGGTTGCGAGGCTTTTCTAGCCTTTGTCCATGCTACACCGGAACAGCGAGTTGAGATAAAGGACACTCCTATTGTCCGAGAATTCTCCGAAGTCTTTCCGGAGGAACTACCAGGACTTCCGCCTGAGCGGGAAGTTATCTTCTCCATTGATATTGTTCCTGGCGCGTCACCTATTTCTAGAGCTCCTTACCGTATGTCCCCTGCGGAGCTAAGGGAATTAAAGCAACAGCTGATGGAATTGCTCGAGAAGGGCTTTATTCGTCCGAGTACTTCACCTTGGGGAGCTCCTGTATTATTCGTCAGGAAAAAGGATGGTTCGATGAGATTATGCATCGATTATCGGCAACTGAACCAGCTAACTATCAAGAATAAATATCCATTACCGAGGATCGACGAATTATTCGACCAGATAGCGGGAGCACATTATTTCTCTAAGATCGATCTTCGATCTGGATATCATCAGCTGAGGATTAAGAAAGATGATATTTATAAAACGGCTTTCCGCAGCAGGTATGGTCATTTTGAGTTTGTCGTTATGCCTTTTGGTCTAACGAATGCACCAGCAGCTTTCATGCAGTTAATGAATAATGCATTCCGGCCTTATCTTGATCAATGGGTCGTGGTATTCATTGACGACATACTAATTTATTCCAAGACTGAAGAAGAGCATGCCGAACATTTGAGGATGGCATTGAAGATATTGAAATATCATCAACTATATGTCAAATTCAGTAAATGTGATTTCTGGCTGTAAGAAGTGTCCTTCTTAGGACATATCATCACCAAAGAAGG
This sequence comes from Amorphophallus konjac, assembly GCA_022559845.1. Taxonomy (NCBI): domain Eukaryota; kingdom Viridiplantae; phylum Streptophyta; class Magnoliopsida; order Alismatales; family Araceae; genus Amorphophallus; species Amorphophallus konjac. The sequence continues at coordinate 779,422 of JAHNEJ010003003.1, read as the reverse complement.
TATTTCAGTTGATCCTTCGAAAGTGGAGGCAGTAAGGAACTGGGATCAGCCTACTACAGTGACCGAAGTGAGAAGCTTCCTAGGCCTGGCAGGCTATTATCGGAGATTTATTCAAGACTTCTCCAAGATTGCGGTACCTCTCACTCGATTGACCCGCAAAGACAACAAGTTTGAATGGTCCGAGGAATGTCAGCAGAGCTTCCAAACATTGAAGGATTGCCTCACTACTGCACCCGTATTGGCTTTACCTTGTGGCGACGGTGGTTACGTGGTCTATACCGATGCGTCTGGTATTGGCTTAGGCTGTGTACTCATGCAGAATGGTAAGGTGATTGCCTATTCTTCTAGGCAGCTGAGGAAGCATGAAGAGAATTACCCCGTTCATGACTTGGAACATGCAGCAGTTGTATTCGCCTTAAAAATTTGGAGGCATTACTTGTATGGAGAAACATTCACAGTATTTTCAGATCATAAGAGTCTGAAGTATTTATTTTCTCAGAAAGAACTTAACATGAGGCAGAGAAGATGGTTGGAGTACTTGAAGGACTTCGACTTCTCGATTGAATATCATCCCGGTAAAGGTAATGTGGTGGCAGATGCATTAAGCCGGAAGCCTGTGGCTAAATTATCGAGTCTCATGTTACAAGAGTGGAGGCTATTGGAACAGTTAGCTAGCCTGGATCTAAATGTTGATAATGATCGGGTTATAATTGCACAGATTCGACTTAAGCCCGAATTATTGATGGAGATCAAATCATTGCAAGATAATGATCCCGAGCTTGTTGAGATCAAGGGAAGTTTGAGCAGCAGACCCGACTTCATGGTGGCTGACGATGGAAGATTGTTATTCGAGGGTAGAACTTGTGTACCTGATGAAGCTGAGTTAAAGAACAAGATTCTGGAGGAAGCACATAGATCCAAATACACTATTCATCCTGGAAGCACTAAAATGTTCAAGGATTTGAAAAGGTCCTTTTGGTGGCCGAATATGAAAAGGGAAATTACAGATTTCGTGAGTAGATGTTTGGTTTGTCAACAAGTTAAGGCTGAACATTTCAGACCGGCAGAAAAGTTAAAATCACTCGACATACCCCAATGGAAGTGGGAAAGCATTGGCATGGATTTCATTATGGGTCTACCTAAGACTCGTGGTGGATTTTATGCGATATGGGTGATCGTCGATCGCTTGACAAAATCGGCTCATTTCCTACCCATTAAGTCCAAGTGGACAGTTGATGTATTGGCTGCTTTATATTTGAAGGAAGTGGTAAGGCTCCATGGTATACCTGTCAGCATTGTGTCTGATAGAGACCCGAGATTTACTTCACATTTCTGGAAGGGACTGCAAGAGTCTCTTGGTACTCGTCTGAATTTCAGTACTACTTTTCATCCACAGACAGATGGACAGACTGAAAGAACCAACCAGATAGTGGAAGATATGCTGCGAGCTTGCATGATTGATTTCGGAGGCAGTTGGAGTAATCACTTGGCATTGATTGAATTCGCTTACAACAACAGTTACCAATCCAGCATACAAATGGCTCTATTTGAAGCTTTGTATGGAAGAAGCTGTCGTTCCCCATTGTGTTGGGACGAGGTGGGCGAGAAGCAATGGCTTGGACCGGATCTTATTTCGGAGTCGTCACAGAATATCCGTATCATCCGAGACCAGTTACAAGTGGCACAATCAAGACAGAAAAGCTATGCTGACAACCGGAGAAGGGCATTAGAGTTCCAAGTGGGTGAGCATGTATTCCTGAAGGTCTCTCCTACGAGAGGGATTCGTAGATTCGGCATTCGCGGCAAGCTAAGCCTGCGGTATATCGGTCCGTTCGAGATTCTGGATAGAGTGGGCGAGGTGGCTTATCGATTGGCGTTACCATCTCAATTGTCTGGCGTGCACAACGTCTTCCATATTTCTATGTTGCGGAAGTATGTGTACGACCCCACTCATGTTATTCATCATGTGGATTTCGAGCTGAAGGAGGATCTGACCTACGAGGAAAGACCGATAAAGATTCTGGACCAGAAGCAACAGCAACTCCGGAATCGCTCTATATCGATGGTCAAGATTCAGTGGAGTCGGCGTGGGACCGAAGAGGCTACTTGCGAATCGGAAGATACTATGCGGAAGCGGTATCCCGACCTATTCTAGGTGATCTATCTTTTCCCTACTTTCCGTATATAGTGCAGTGAATTTGGAGGACCAAATTCTTTAAGTAGGGGAGGGTGTAATACCCCGATTATTTATTAACTTTTATTGAACTTTTATTAATTAAAAATTGAATTAAAATGAATTAATGTTTGAATTTCAAAATATTAATATTTAATTCATTGGAAAATAGAACCTATAAAATTCGACTACCTTAGAAAAATCTGTAAAAATAGTAATTGGGTAAAAGATCATTTTTATAGCAATTTTATCTTCTGGACTTGACCCAAATTAATTACGTAACCTTGTCTAATTAGATGATTAATCCTGAATTTGACTTTTACCTAACCTTTACCTAATCGTAACTTAAAACGTGAAATTCGACCTTATTACTCAACCAAATGATCTGAAATCAAGGGCAAATGGAAGGCCACGAGGTAAGGAACATTTACCCTCAATCAATTTGAGGTAAACCTAGCCCTAAAACGTACTGCCGACATAGCTTTGGTCGAGTCAAGGATTCCGGCGCCGTTTCTAACACGTACCTTGCAGCGCCAAATACTCCCAACTCCGAAGGCTCCAGAAGCCCCATGACCTATAGAAATGTAGCTCTTCGACTCTAGTTTTATTTGGTAGCTGGGTCAGCCGACGAGGAGTCCAGATCTGGGAGTATTCGTCGTTTTGGTGGAGGGTGTTGGTAGTTCGTCGTTCTTCATCTCCAGCTCTTTAATCCGTCGATTAAGGTAGGTACCCTTAACCAAATGAGACTTGTAAATATAGTATCTTGATCAGCTCGTCGAGATCTATCCAATGGGACTAAAAGCCCCAAATTTCATTAGGTATCCGTGGAGATATCGAGCTTTTGTGAGCTGCTGTCAAGCTTGTTCTTCATTCTAGGGTTTCGAATTCTTTCTCCGATTTGAGGTAGGATCTAACAACCAAACTCTAATTAACTTACATGATGTAATCAGCATGTTGTTAGCTTTCATTTGACGAAGAAACCCCTAATTTCTATTGAGCATGTTGAGAGTATTTTGCATCGAAGTAGGTGTATGTCTAGAACTTGATTTATTTTGTGACCCTTAGAGTAGAGCTTGATTACGGGTTGATTTCGAGTTAGATAACTTGATACACATATAGCTTATAATATATGGTTGGATTCAGCATCAAGTTAGCTTTCTTTTGACACCAAAATCCCCAAATTCCGTTGTGTATGTTGGGAGAATTTTTAGATTTAGTGGAAGTATGTCAAGAATTAGGTCTTCTTGTGTTCTTCATAGAATAGGTTGTGATTAAATGGGTTTCTGATGAAATTCGTGCTTTAAAACTCATGTATTATGACCCTCATAAGTCTAGTAAGATTCCTATAGCATGGGGTTTTGATTTCAACTCAATTGGACCTCAAATGGGTAAGTTTACATGTTTTCCGGAGGCCCCGGCCTTTTCTGGGCTTGCAGGGGTCGACCCCGGGGGTCGACCGATGCCCCAGCAGCAAAGGCCAGCCCGAGGGTCGACCCCTGGGGTCGACCCATTCGGCCCAGCGCGAGGGTCGACCCAATGGGTCGACCCATGCTGCTGGATTTGAGGGGGTCGACCCCAGGGGTCGACCCATCCAGCAGACAGACCCCAATTTTTCAGGGGTCGACCCCAGGGGTCGACCCATGTACCAGAAACCTAGTTTTCATCATTTTTCGACCCGTGGATCGATCCGGATCATTAGGGGATCGACCTAATCAACTTAGACCAATTGATAACTATATTTTTGAAGAACCAGTGACCTAATCATGAGCCTTATGATTTTCAAATTGCATTGGTTCCTATGTTCAATCACGATGTAAAAGCATGTCATTCATCATCTTAATTGCAATGTATACAATGGTTAAATAGGAACCCACATAATTAGTGGTTAATGGTGTAATTAAATCTCTGTTAATGCATGCTTTTTCCTTCCTGTACAAGCTTGTTCCTTTACCTTATCATCTTGAATCAGTTTTTGGCAATAGTCTTAATGTAAATGATAATGGATAATCTTTGACATATTAACTTGATAATTAGGATTAATATGTTGATTAGCTTGTTGGATAGCTGCTGTACTACAGTAGTGCAGCATGATTAACTCTTATTGTGATTTGGTTTTCAATCTTCTTGATGATTGTGCTTACCTTGAAATTCTGAAATGAATCTCCTTCCTACTTGAAATTGTTATTGCTACATAGTTCAAACCTTGGAATTCTGGCCATAAATTATGGAAGTCTAGATTCGTGGGATCTTTGATCCAAAGAAATCAATGCCTGGCAAAAAATTAAGGGCTCGGTCTAGTCCTGGGAGGAGCGCCCGAACACTACGTGTACCCCCGGGGAGGTGATTGACTAGGTGTGGCATTTGGCACCAGTACTATGACATGAGTTAAATCTAGGACTGGCCACTACTCTCTACTACTCTCTACTACTCTCCACTACTCTCCACTACTCTCTACTACTTTTCACTTTCCACTCTTCACTGTTCTATACTCTACTGGTTGTTACTTACTTGCTGTTACTTGGACGTGGAAACGAAACTACATACGTGCTTGACATGACTTGAATTATCTTGATATGGCCAACTCTTTATCGTTATCTCCTGTAGCAAATTCTTGTCTTTGTTATACCTCTTAAGTATTACCATTCTGTTCCTTTATATTTCTTGACCTTGCAAGATCTTTAAATTTTATTTCATTATATCATCATTATTCTTTTATTGCATTATCCTTTGTAGCATGATATTTTGAAAATGTAATTAAACTGCTAATCACTTATACCTATCTGTTATTTCCTACTGAGCGTTAGCTCATAGTTGTTATTTCCCCCCTTTCCAGGCTTTTCAGGTGACGCGCTTACCGATGGGGAAGGGCAAGAGTGATGTTTTGAGTGTATCAGTTAGTTGTGTTTAGAGTGTGTTGTGCTTCAGTTATGTTGTTGTGGTTTAGAGTTGTTATCCCAGTTGTATTGAGTTTATTTGAGGATTATGTACCAGTTATGTTTTGTTTAATGGTCAATAAGTTATTTCCATTTCTTAGCATTTGTATATATTTAGATTAGTTCTCTCTCTTTCCAGCTCGTTTCTAACTGTACGTCCCGATATTCTGCGTCGGGGCGTGACACGATGGATGGAATACATGAAAGATTATGACTTTACACTGTCCTATCAGCCGGGTAAAATGAATGTTGTGGCTGATGCTCTGAGCAGGAAGGTGCAAGTCAATCGTCTGTTGCTTCATGAATGGAAATTGTGGGAACAGCTTCCGAGCGAGGCATTCAGTGTAGAGATTCTTGCCGATCCAAGGATGGCAGTTTGTGCTAGCTTGGTTTTGGGTTCAGCTTTATATCAGCAGATTAAAGAAGCCCAGTAAGCTGATTCTGATTTGGCCCGTATTGTATCAAGATATGATGTGGAATTTGATGATGAGCTGGTCGTCAGTTTCCAGGGCAGATTGTATGTTCCCGCTGATCATGCATTGAGACTTGCGGTTCTGAGTGAAGCCCATGGTTCCCGTTTTGCTATTCACCCAGGTGTCACTAAGATGTATCAGAATTTGAAAAAGTAGTTATGGTGACCAGGTATGAAGAAAGACGTGACTGTGTTTGTTTCTAAGTGCTTGACTTGTTAGCATGTTAAAGCCGAACATCAAAAGCCAGGTGGTTTGCTTCAACCATTAGAAATTCCAATGTGGAAATGGGACTATGTTACAATAGATTTTGTGGTGGGTTTGCCTCGGACTTCACAAGGTTTTGATGGTATCTGGTTGCTTGTCGACAGATTGACTAAAACTGCCAGATTGTTGCCAATAAAAGTTGCTTGGAATGTGCAGAGGTTGGCCGAGCTTTATGTGCAGAAGATCGTGCCACTGCATGGAATTCCAATTTCACTTGTGTCAAATCGTGATCCACGTTTTACCTCCGGCTTCTGGCACAGTTTTCAGAGAGCCTTGGGCACTGAGTTAGCATTCTGTTCAGCATATCACCCACAATCAGATGGACAGTCGGAGAGGACTATTCAGACTCTGGAAGACATGCTGAGATCGTGTTGCCTTGACTGGCACGGTTCGTGGAGTCAACATTTGCCACCTGTTGAATTTACTTATAATAATAGTTTTCACTCCAGTATTGGCATGGCTCCTTATGAGGCACTATATGGTCGTCCTTGTCATACCCCTCTGAACTGGTTTGATGTCGGGGACAGACTTTTGACGGGACCTGACATGGTGTAGCAGTGTTCTGATGTGGTTCGTCTGATTCGGCAGAGATTGTTGACGGCTCAGAGTCGACAGAAAAGTTATGCAGATTAGCGCAGACGTCCACTACAGTTTGAGCTAGGAGATATGGTTTTTGTCAAGGTATCTCCGATGAAAGGTGTTTCCAGATTTGGGAAGCGTGGAAAGCTGAGTCCGCGTTATGTTGGCCCATTTCCTATCGTTGAAGCTGTGGGTCAGGTAGCTTATCGTCTGCAACTACCAGCGGCTATGCAAGCTATTCATGATGTGTTCCACGTCTCTCAGTTGAGGAAGTATGTGCCAGATGCTTCTCATGTTCTCGATGATTCAGTTTGGCCCGAAGTGACTGCTGATTTATCTACGCCACAGTTTCCTATCAGAATTGAAGACCGTCGTGAGCAGCGGTTGAGAAATAAGGTTATCCCTCTGGTAAGAGTTGCTTGGCAGCATCACTCTGGTAATGAGTCTACTTGGGAACGTGAAGATGAGATGCGTCAGCTTTTTCCTTTCTTATTCTAGTGAGGTATAATTCTTTTCTCAGTTTTCTCCTTATCTGTTGTTGTAAATTTTGAGGGTGAAATTTTTATTAGGAGGGAGGGACTGTGAGGCCTGTGCCTTAGTGGATCCTTAGTGGTTTGGATCTAGAATTTATTTTTTGGCTATTTTTCTGGATTTTTAGGAATTTTTCTGGTATTTTTCCTGATTTATTTAGATTTAATTGAGAGTTATTAGTACATAATAAGATTATTATATATATTAATTTTATTTTTTTCTTTTAATCCCTCACCCTCACCCCCTCTCTCTCCCTCGTCGATCTCACTCTCACCCCCTCTTTCTCTCTCTAGTCCGATCGCCCCTCTCCCCTCTTCTTGGAATTCGGGCGAGACGACGTCGGATTGAGGCGTGGAAGGTATCGGTGGATTCCTCGCGTCGAGAGGAACGCGTGGGTACCCATCTTGGCGTGGTTTAGAGATCATGGGAGCGGGACGGAGTGTGGAGGCCCGGTGAACCCTTCCTCTTGCATGCGGCTTTTCCGGCCGTTTCGGCTTGAACGAGGTAGGGGGATGGAATCCTGAGCTCGCTAGGATCATTTCCTATAGCATGTTTTCATGTTTAAACCCCTGTGGCATGCATATTGGATATTTTTCCATTGTTAGTATTTAAGCTTAGTCCTTGCGTTTAAGCTATTGTAGGCCTTGCATGTGATGGTTTTAGTTGTTATATTGTTATTTAGGACGTGTGGTTTGACATGAAACATGTCTTTTCGACGTTACCCGATGATTTCGGTCGTCTAGGAGGGAACCGGTTTTCAAACATAACCCGTCCGTAACCCAGATGGTGTGACGATCCTTCCAGGAACCTTCACACTAGTAACGGTCCATAGAGGACGTGTTACATAACAGTAACGGCCCTTTGAAGGGGCGTCACAGTGAGAGTAACGGTGTGGCTCCCGACCGTTACTCGTCCGTTGAATTGCGTTGACCGGGTCAGGCGGTTAACCTGACGGCCAGTTGGCCGGCCGTCAGGGTGCCCTGACGCTCTTGGGCGAGCGCATCACATCGCCTGCAAACGGTTTTGAAATAATGTGTGTTGGTTTTGGCCTCGGGTGGATGTAACGGCCAGGGCCCAACGCGTTACAGTTGATGTAACACGCTGCCCCCCGACCGTTAGGTCCTGTGATGGCGTGGCTGTGGGCCGTCACACCCCATTCTCGCGGATTGAGGCTGGAGCTTTGGTGGTTGTAACGGCCGGGGACGGACGCGTTACAATCGATGTAATGCGCCAGTCCACGACCGTCACACACCTGTGACGCGGTGGCAGCAGACCGCCACTTGCCTGTCAGATTCAAAAAGTCGCCGGCTTATTCTTTATGCATTCTGAAATGTTTATATGCCATGTTGAGTTATTTTATTATATAATGGCATGTTTGTAAATACCAATAGAGTAGCTTTTCTTTCCTTGCAATGGAACCACTGTTGTGACCCTAAGGTCTTTGAGTACTGACCCACTTGGGGATAGCGGAGGGGTGTTCCCGTACACGGTTTGTAAGCTAGGTCTGTTGGCTCCCGGCCAACGGTAGCGTCCTACCGAGGGAGAAAACTAGCTAGAGGGCCGGGCTCAGGCGAGAGTCAGTGTGTGCACATGTGGTCAGAGGCTGTGGACTGACATTGACGAATGTCACTCTGACTGGTCACTTGGTTTGGTACTATTTACGCGCTCAGCTTGTCATGTTGCCGACTGCGAGTGCTTGAGACGCAGTATAAGTCGTCAGTGGACGCATCTGGTTTCTGTTTCTAGTGGTTGTCCTACTCCCTGCTGCTTGGATTAGGTGAGGCATATTCTACTAATAGATTTAGTTTCTGTCATTTGGACTTACTCGTTATTGGCACGTATTAGATGTTATATCTATTTAGTTAGATTTTACAGCTTTACTGTGATTAGTTTATTCATGCCAATGCCTGTTAATTTATTTAAATGCAGGATTCAATTGCCTTTATATTTGCATGTATGCTTGTTTAGTGCGAGGTAGGGATCCGCGTGACCCCTACTGAGTCTGGCTGTGACTCACCCTTCTTCTTTCAGGTGAGCCGCGCCCGCCGTCTCCCGGTGTTTCGTGAGTTAGTCGGAGACCGTGCTTAGCTGCCAGCAGTAGACGGGTGGCCTTTTTGGGCCTTTGTTGTACTTTTGCCGGGGTATGCCCCGTGTAGTTGCACCTTTTTGGACTAGTACTTTTGTGTCTCTGGACTAGTTTATATATGTATCACTCAGGTTATTTTGAATTGCTTCCGCACTTCTGTTAATTTTATTGCTTAATTGTAATATGCGTGTTCCAAATTGCAATTCGTTATGCACCTCCTCGACAAACCTTCACTAACCCTTCAGGGGCCTCATCAGCCTCTTGGGTGGCTTCCCCAGTTTCTGGTATCGGTGTATCGATGTTATCGGTATATCGGTATCCGGCGCTCTGGGTCGTCACAGATTGAGTCACGAAACGGGTCACTCACTCACTCTCGCAGTGGTGATAACAGTATATATCGAGCTAGGAACCTATCACTCGCAGCGGCATATACAAATAAATACGAGTAAAGCAAATGCTGAGATGGGAAGCGGACACGATACCTCCACGCTCCGGGCGTGGGGAAGATGACCCCGGCCAAGTACGGTAACTCCCGGTATAAATAATTACAATAGTTACACCAGTGATATTATTGCCCACTCCACGCAGGGAGGTAAAGGGCTACAATGTGGGGCCCGGGAGGACCGATCTTGGGTTGACGGGCAGCAACTTGAACAGCTCCGGTGGTAGCGCGTGCCGGCAACCGTGGGGTCCACGTCCTGGCTGGTGGGCCGAGTGGACCGGGGATGGTGCTACTGCGACGGTGGCTCCTGGAGGGACGTTCCCTAGGAAGGCGACGTGCTGGTTAGCCTTGGGAAGGCGAGGCGACCGGCCCGGGGATGGTTGTTGCTTGCTGTCCACGAGGTGTTCTTCTGTTCCTACAGCACGTGACCCGGCAAGAACGGCTGCTGCCATCAGCCTTGACCTCTGATTGACGCGAGACTGGCGCCGTTGGAAATCTCTTTCAGAGAGCTACGACCCTATGGTATCATAGAATTTTTGTTGGGGCCATAATTTTCATGGATGCTTTTACAATAGGTGGGCTCTCAGGTTCAGATTTGGCAGGACAGATTTGGATCTGCCTGAGAATGGGCATTGACCGCGACTAAAATTTCAGATCTGGGAGTTGGGCCCTGTATGAAAAAGACGCCAATATTTTTTATGAATTTTCTAAAGGTGGTTTGATAGGGGAAATGGATTTTTGACAGGACAGGGGTCGGATCTGGGCTGCACATGATAGAACAGATTTTGGCCTGAGTTTTAATTTTTCAGAGGGGAAAATTAACTTCTAAATTCGTGGAAAAAATTGTGGAGGTGGGTTTTGGTGGGTAGAACACCCAGTCCAAATTTCATATCGATCTGAATTTGGGAAAGGGGTCCAAAGGGGGAATAACTGGGTTGCTAGAATAGAGATCTGCACAGAAGGTAGATTGCTAGGGGTAAAAGATAGAATTGGGAAAAATAGCTAACGTTGGTTTTATGGCCTAATATTTTTTTTGGAGGATGAGGGGGACGTGGGGGACTCACCCACCATGTTTGGGCACGACCTGAGCTCTTGATGTAGAGCTAAAATTCGTGCTTTACTATTCTATCCAGGGGTGGACAAAACACCGAAGAAGCGGCTCGATGGCGACGCGATGGCGACTCGATGGCGGCGGCGGCGGCGGTGCTGAGCGTCTCACTCAGAGAGGGGGAGATGGGGGAGGCTTCACACCTCTAGAATTGGCATAAATACATCTGCAAGGGGAGAGGAAGAGAGAGGGGCGCCCTTGGCCAAGAACAAGTTCTTGATTTTTCTTCTCATTAAATCTCATAAAATGAAAAATACATGGCATATATAAATCCACCCTAATGACCTAATTGACCCCAGATCTAGGGTTAGGGGAGGGGCATACATGGGATAGTATATATTCTCCCCACATGGTCAAAAAACACAAAATAAAAAAATGATTTACAAGAAGGGTGCGCCCCCCCCTTTAAGAGACCAAAATGGATTTTTCTTCCATATTTAATCCTTGGTCCAAGTCCACATTTGGACCATGGACCAGCCCCCATGGGCCCTGGAGTCCATGTGGACCAATAAGAGGGAGGGAGGGGGCCCCTGCTGGGCCTATGTGCCCTTTTGCAAAGAAACCCAATGGCCTTTTGCAAATAAACCCACTAAGACTGTTAATTACGTACCCAATTAACATAAGGGTATAAATACAAATATAAAAGGACATAAATGCAAATAAAAATGTTAGTGTCCGGTGTTGATTCCCATCAGAGGACTGCCACCCTATTTTTTATGCTAGTTGTGTTCCATTTGCGTCTTGTTGGCCCCCGGTCGACCCGGTTGTGACCCAGCGGTCGACCTTCGATCTCGTGGATGTCCCGGATGCCCCGTGGGTTCTGTGTCCGTATTTCTAGGGTGTCTGGAGGTACCGTGTTACCTCGATAAGCTTGCCCGTAGGCTTTGGGGGTCCGGGTGACCCCGCGTGTTCTGAGCTTTTGTGTTTTCACTAGATTGAGTCGCCGTGGGTCGACATGAGTGCGGTGGGGTTTCCCCGCACGTCGTGGGTTTTTCCGAGAAGGGATTTCTATGTGGGCCTTGCGTTTGGCCCTTAGACCGTGAGTCCAGTCACCCAGCCTGGGGCTGGAGTTTCCCCGCTTTTCCCTTGGATAGGGGATTGTCTTGGCAGCTCGTGAGCTACTCGATATTCGTTCTATCGTGATTTCAGACCTAGGGATTAGGCTAGATCGACGGCGCTGTGCCGTCACGTGCGACGGTCTTGACCCCGAGTCCTGTGACTCATGGACCGTTGGTTTATTAGGTCTAGTGGACCATCCAGAGTATGGTGGCCCCGAGCCACCTGTTACTCCGCGTTACTTGTACTGGGTGCGTGTGTGACTTTCCGTATTCACATTTAGTGACCGGCCACTAGTCGTAGCTTTCCTGTGCATGCGTGTACAGACCCACTTGGGAGTGGTGGAGAGCGTTACCTGAGAGAGACGATTTTTAGGCTGGTTACCGTAGGGCCTCCACGCGCAGCCTGAGTCCGGGCTTCGGGGGAAGAACCAGCTAGAGGATCTGACCTAGGGCGCTTGGTCTGTGTGTGCACACGTAATTGGGGGCAGTCGGACCCGCGCGGAAAAGCACGACCCCAGCTAGTCTTTGTTTTATGTTCCTGGTTATTGTACGGTGTCTCGGCCTCCACTTGGGGCGTCGTAGAGAGACACCTGAGGCTTCGGACTAAGTCGTCAGTAGACGCCTGATAAGTGTGTATTTTTCCTTGTTAATTCATCATTATTCACATGTTTATGAGCTTAAATTATGATCAATATACACTTCTCACACTTATTGTTGATTTTGTATCAAATGTTTAATTTTCTGAAATTAAACAAATTTTTATGATAATTTTTACGTATTTTGCAGGCACGCAGTTCGAGAAAAAACTCCAAGAAAAAGAAAATAAAATAAAATAAAAATTATATTTTGAATGGGCCAAAAGCCCAAGGATTTGTTCAAAAAGAAAAGAAAAAATTTTAGAACAAAAAAATAAAAATTTTTGCTATTTTTTTGGAATTTTCTAAGTATATATAGATATATATATAGTTATATAGATTATAATATATATATATATATTAAAATTAAAAAAAAAGAAAACATTCAAAAAAAAATTCGCCCCGCCCTTCCCGCCTTCGCCGCCCGGGCACGGGCGACGAGGCGGGAGGGCGAATGCGGGAGGGGGTTCGTGGCAGCTGCGGTGCGAAGGCGAGGGGGTGTCGTGGCGGCCCCGGAGCGCGGCAGGCGGCAGGCGGCAGGCGGCGGGGGGCTCGGCAGGCGCGACACGCGGCGCGCGTGCGCCACGAGGTGACACGCGGCACCGGCGGAGCGGGGCAGCGAAGGCGGGTCCACCGGGCCGGCTGCCTAACGCGGCGGCGGTCGGCGCGTTGCGCCCGCAGACAGAGAATGAGAGAAAAGAGAAGAAGAAAAAGGCCAAAAAAAAATGCCAAACAAATTCAGAAAAATCCGAAAAAAATGGCAAAGTGGGCAGAACCTACCTGCCTACCATTTTAGGCTAAAATTGGGTACACTTGTTTGGAATGTTTTTGTAACCCCTATATAAAGGGTGCATTGGTCTTGAATGAGGAGTTAGCAAGTAGAATTAGCAAGATGGCAAGGTTGAGTAGGGGGAGAGCTAGCTTTGATCACTTGTAATGTAAGTTGTTCTTTACATTTCTGAAGTTGTTGAGTGCATCAAGTTGTATTTTCAAAGCTTTTGAAGTCAAAGTTGTAAGTTGTTCTTATTTCAATAAAAGTTTCATTTTTGAATTCAGCCTGTTCTTAGCCTTATTTCGTATGGTTGTAATCTTTATTTCAATTTGCTTTCTTCACAAAAGTTGTTTATTTACAAGTCTTCTTCAACTTCTCTGTTTATCATTTCCTCAAATTCTTCCTATTTCATAGAGTTCTGGTCCATTTTCTTAAGTGCTGTCCTGTGCATTTACTATTCATCCGTGGTGATACCTTCTTCCATTTATTCATTTTGAAGTCTTTCTAGTCCTCAAATAACTCTGAGTTCTTCATAAGAGTTGTTCCTCTCTTGTATATCTAAGTTTTATTCTTCTTGCACTTTGTCAAATTCCTCTTCTTTTGAGCTTTAGAATTAAGTTTTCAAGGTGCTGGTTTTCTGTCAATTACTGTTCATCCGAACCAATAGGTCATAGTTTTTCAAGTTTTTCCTTATCTTCCTTTCATTTTCTGTTTCTGTGTCCTTCATAAAAGTTCTTCCTTTTTCAATTCTCTACAACTTTCATGTTTTACACTTCTTCTCATTCTGTCTATATTTGAAGTTATGCATTTTCTTCCAACCCCTATTTTCACTTGAATTCTGTTATGTTTTCCAATTTAAGTTTTCATAATCGCACTCCAAGATCCAACAATTGATTTTTCAAAACACAAGAATATTTTCCAACTAAGAAAAATAACCAAATTCCTTCCCCGTGGGATCGACCCGTACTTACTATTATACTCATGTTTTCAAATCCATAAGTGAGTGAGTGCGGTTATAAATATTTAAAATTTGTGTGGCACGGCAATTTTAACAACGACTGTCGAGCGGGCATCAAATTTTTGGCGCCGTTGCCGGGGATGGAGATACTTTTCATAGTTGGATACTCTTGTGTTTACTTTGTATATTTGTATATTGATTTTTGCTTTCTTTACTTGTGCAGGAAAACGAAAAAAAATTTGAAAAACAAAGAAAGAGGAAGATCGAATCTGAAATTCCAAGGATATGAAACGTCGTTAAATAGCTCGGCAGCATTGCTAAAGGGCTGAAATCAAGAAACAGGTTCTATCTTTCCACTTTCTGAAATTTTTTTTTACAAAAATCTGAAAATTTCTTGAAAACTCTATAAAAATAAAAAAAACAAAACAAAAATTTTCATTACCTGGATTAAAGGCGTAAACCCATTTAGTGTCATCTCTTTGTCTGTCCTTTGCGACAGACTTGTAAACAGATGTGCCAGTACAGCAGCTCCCCAGGCGTATTGTCCTACTCTTTCCAGGTCTACAAGCAGTTCTAAGAAATGACAGTGGATACTGTCTCCCTTGGACCCCAGCAACAATTTGCCTAATAGAAAGAGGAGGAACCTCCTCAGATCCATATTGGTCCGCTCCCAATTGCTGGTATCCATACAATACATAGCACGGGCACTTCTTTCTGCCCTTTCCATAAATTCTTCTATGGACTCATCATCACGCGGACGCATGTCAGTAAGCCCTAAAGCTTCCATGATCGATGTCCTGGCTACTGACCTGTTCTTCCCGATTATCTAAGTCCATCCCCAACAAGTTATGGGCACCTTCACGGTAATCCGCGTAGGTGACACCAGTCACTGCTTCCCCATCCACTTTGAGGCCCGTGATTCGGACCACATCTTCCAAGCTGGGTACCATATGCCCCCACGGCATCAGGAATGCCCTACTTACCGGGTCCCATGTTTCACGTAGAGCTTGGATCAGAGCAAGGTCGATCTTGAGTGGCTCAATTCTGAGAAAGGGCCCGAATCCCATCACGTCCAACCTCGCTTTCTGGAAGTCCGGGAGCCCTCGATATGCAGCCACGACCAGCTCCCACGAGATGTGTGACTTCATCACACTCTACACATACGCCAGAAATGAGAAACGGGAAGCTTTCCAAAGAAAGAACAGAGAAGAAGAAAGGAATGAAAGGCATCACTTACAAGTTGTGGAAGAGTCCTTTCACTCACAAGTCCTTCAACTTCAGAGAATCTCCTAGCACTACTGCCCGATCTACTCCTCTTCGAGGAGCGAGACGACTCCCCTTCAGCTCTGAAGCTCGATTCACCCTCCATTCTGAACCTTGAGCAACACTCACTACTCCCCTTTGCAACCTTTTCACTCGACTCTACTCTCACAACTTCGATGTTCTCCAGTCGAGTGGGAAGGGGGGGTATTTATAGGATTGGAAAGCAAGGGATCTACATCTCTCACCATCACATCTAGCCATAGCCTTTGCGACACGTCATCCTCCCGTTAATCTCGCACCCACTCTACTATGTGGAGTGGTCAAGTCGGAGACGTGCTTTATTGACTTTCTCTCTCTTGTTGGTCCAAAGATTCGTTATGTTTATCATCCCGTTGTGGCCACCTTTCGCATGACACACGCATTGAGGGGACATTTCTGCGGGAAATCCGGCTCCGTAACTCACGTTGCCATCATTGGTCGATTCCTTTGGAAATACATGTTCATTGGGTCCCATTCCTTGTGTTAATTCCTGGCTTCTGATCTGATTTCTTGTTTTAGTATGTTTATTTTTTCAGTTGTCAGGCCAAGCTGCACCGACGCCCTCGTCATTTTACCCCGCCATCAGGTTGTATCCTTCCATCCCACCTTTATTACCTCTTTACATGTCCTCTGATCTTTTTACTAATTATGCCATTGAGGACAATGTCATTTAAGTTGGGGGGGGAGATAAAGTTCAATTTTCAAAACTTTTCAAAAATTTCAAAAAAAAATTTTTTTCTTATTTTCTTGAATTGTCATATGAAACAACAGTTTTCCCCGAGATGAATTTCTTGATTCATGTCGCATGAAAAGTGATTCTAGAATAGAAATGACTAGAGAATCGGATGATGGATAATTTATTCCTCTAGCCATGGAAAACTGATTTAAAGAATCTCTTTAAAGTTCAGATGCACTTTTCAAAGAAAAATAAAATCACGTTGCACGCTAATGAAACAAGACGGACAAGCCTTCTGTTATTTTAGACCGACTATCTGATATTCTGCATTTTCTGAAGAAGAAATATGTTAGAAGCTTTCTTCCATAGAAAAGTATGAGAAAAAAATAAAGCACCATGAAAAATGCTCCGATTCTGAGTAACCGGGCCTACTTCACCTAAGACGTGTTGAGGTTCGCGTCAAAAGGAAAAGGGAACTTGGATCTGTGGAACCGGGCCTACTTCACCTAAGACGTGTTGAGGTTCGCGTAAAACAGTGAAGGGTAGTGCAGCATCATGTGTGTAAAGAAAAAAAAACGGGGAAAAAGAAAGTAGAAAAGAAATATATATATATATATAGTGATCCCAAATGGGACAAAAGCAATAAGGCAGACAAAAAGCTAGTGTGCTTAAAGCTCTGATTAAGAAATGCAGAATTGAAAGGCATTCGTTCAGAATAGCAAGTGGAGGATGCAATTGTCTTCACTGTGGACTTAGCATTATACACGCACAAGTGCTACTGAATTTTGATTAGAATTCTTGACCATGTACCTGAATTTCCGATATAAGGCTAGTCTGTAGTAATTACTCCAGATTCCTGATCTTTAGTTAATTCTAGGAAAGATGATCTGGAAATGAAGCATGAATATCTTTAAACTCTTGTTAGTCCTAATTTTTTTCATTATGTGTATTGCTAAGGGACTAGCAATGAGTAAGTTGGGGGGTGTGATAAGTGTGTATTTTTCCTTGTTAATTCATCATTATTCACATGTTTATGAGCTTAAATTATGATCAATATACACTTCTCACACTTATTGTTGATTTTGTATCAAATGTTTAATTTTCTGAAATTAAATAAATTTTTATGATAATTTTTACGTATTTTGCAGGCACGCAGTTCGAGAAAAAACTCCAAGAAAAAGAAAATAAAATAAAATAAAAATTATATTTTGAATGGGCCAAAAGCCCAAGGATTTGTTCAAAAAGAAAAGAAAAAATTTTAGAACAAAAAAATAAAATTATTTGCTATTTTTTTGGAATTTTCTAAGTATATATAGATATATATATAGTTATATAGATTATAATATATATATATATATATATTAAAATTAAAAAAAAAGAAAACATTAAAAAAAAAACCCGCCCCGCCCTTCCCGCCTTCGCCGCCCGGGCACGGGCGACGAGGCGGGAGGGCGAATGCGGGAGGGGGTTCGTGGCAGCTGCGGCGCGAAGGCGAGGGGGTGTCGTGGCGGCCCCGGAGCGCGGCAGGCGGCAGGCGGCGGGGGGCTCGGCAGGCGCGACACGCGGCGCGCGTGCGCCACGAGGCGACACGCGGCACCGGCGGAGCGGGGCAGCGAAGGCGGGTCCACCGGGCCGGCTGCCTAACGCGGCGGCGGTCGGCACGTTGCGCCCGCAGAGAGAGAATGAGAGAAAAGAGAAGAAGAAAAAGGCCAAAAAAAATGCCAAACAAATTCAGAAAAATCCGAAAAAAATGGCAAAGTGGGCAGAACCTACCTGCCTACCATTTTAGGCTAAAATTGGGTACACTTGTTTGGAATGTATTTGTAACCCCTATATAAAGGGTGCATTGGTCTTGAATGAGGAGTTAGCAAGTAGAATTAGCAAGATGGCAGGGTTGAGTAGGGGGAGAGCTAGCTTTGATCACTTGTAATGTAAGTTGTTCTTTACATTTCTGAAGTTGTTGAGTGCATCAAGTTGTATTTTCAAAGCTTTTGAAGTCAAAGTTGTAAGTTGTTCTTATTTCAATAAAAGTTTCATTTTTGAATTCAGCCTGTTCTTAGCCTTATTTCGTATGGTTGTAATCTTTATTTCAATTTGCTTTCTTCACAAAAGTTGTTTATTTACAAGTCTTCTTCAACTTCTCTGTTTATCATTTCCTCAAATTCTTCCTATTTCATAGAGTTCTGGTCCATTTTCTTAAGTGCTGTCCTGTGCATTTACTGTTCATCCGTGGTGATACCTTCTTCCATTTATTCGTTTTGAAGTCTTTCTAGTCCTCAAATAACTCTGAGTTCTTCATAAGAGTTGTTCCTCTCTTGTATATCTAAGTTTTATTCTTCTTGCACTTTGTCAAATTCCTCTTCTTTTGAGCTTTAGAATTAAGTTTTCAAGGTGCTGGTTTTCTGTCAATTACTGTTCATCCGAACCAATAGGTCATAGTTTTTCAAGTTTTTCCTTATCTTCCTTTCATTTTCTGTTTCTGTGTCCTTCATAAAAGTTCTTCCTTTTTCAATTCTCTACAACTTTTATGTTTTACACTTCTTCTCATTCTGTCTATATTTGAAGTTATGCATTTTCTTCCAACCCCTATTTTCACTTGAATTCTGTTATGTTTTCCAATTTAAGTTTTCATAATCGCACTCCAAGATCCAACAATTGATTTTTCAAAACACAAGAATATTTTCCAACTAAGAAAAATAACCAAATTCCTTCCCCGTGGGATCGACCCGTACTTACCATTATACTCATGTTTTCAAATCCATAAGTGAGTGAGTGCGGTTATAAATATTTAAAATTTGTGTGGCACGGCAATTTTAACAACGACTGTCGAGCGGGCATCAACGCCTCCGGCCTTTCTTCTGGTGGGCAGTGCTCCTGTCAAGTGACGTGTGTGTTCTCGTGATTTGAGTTCCGTTTCCCATCTGTGAGACGTGGTTTTGCGCACAGTTTCGGAGGTGTTCCCGAGGTAGAGGTCTAGGGTTCCGGTGAGTGTCACCGAGGGTTTTCCTAGGCAATGTCCGGTTTATTGACAGTGGTGTCGTGATGAGTTTTCCTGGCGGCGTAGCCAGAGGTCTTTCGGGTTAGTCTGGTAGTCCCCCGACTGTGAAATCGGGGCGTGTTTTCTGGTATAGTAGGAGTAGCTGTAGCGTCGAGTTTTTACCGGCCACCGGTTTGCTGTTCCTGCTATTGTTGCTGCTTTTCGTTACCGCTATTGTTTACGGTTGGAGTTCTGCGGGATCCCTACTGAGCTAGTGATAGGAGGCTCACCCGTGCTTTTCAGGTGCGGAGGTTCTTCCTCGAGGTTTGAGAGTGTTGTGCGGTGGTTCTTAGTTGCCAGCTCACCGGGCCAAGTATTCACTCGATGTTGGGTACGCTTTTCTATCCTAGACTGTACTTTTGTTAGACTGGACTCTATTGTAGTTGTTTATTTATTTTTGTTAATTGTTGAATTATTGTGGAACGCGCTTTCTCGTTCTCTTCTTTTTTATAGGTATATGAGTATATGTGGATTATTTATTGATTTATTGGCGTGCTAGTCACCGGGGTGACAATTTTATTGTGCGCTCGATCTGACTTTTAATCAGTCGATTGTGAAGTTCGAGTCGGGACCCGAAGTCCATCATACCATAAAGGCTATGACGTTAATTACGTCCTTCCTAAGAAGGACAACCCTTGATTAAACGCCAAAAAATAGGAGGAAGGTAGCGGCAAAAATAAGACTCAAACGAGAGAAACGGTTGGTTCATCAGCAGGGCGTTAAATGGCTTGAGTGAAGCAAGGATACATCAAATGCGGAGCAAATCCAGCGGCATGTCCCCATTACCTTGGACTATGCCAGCTGGGGATAGGAAACCACCCATGCAGCGGCAGGGTGGGATCCATAAAAAGGTCGGGTATATCTAACCCGGAATCCGGATAAGGACCGGTGCAGCATGACACACCCTGTGCAGGCGCGATGTCTTATTAATATTCCCCTTCGGAAGACCATCGGAGAACATGCAAGGGCAGAACTCCGTGGGCCAACGGGGTTAGGGCGGAATACCATAGCTATCTGATGAGGTATGTACGAATTTCGACAGCATGTCCCCTTAACTTGGACTATGCCAAGAAAAGATAGGCCATCATCCACGGGAAGCCGGGACGACAACCAAAGGAGAACGGCGCCAGGCCGCGGGGGACATTGCTTGCATTCATATCATCGATTGATATTCCCTTGGAACCCATCAGAGCACATGTAATAACATGGCTCTTTAGGTTCATAAGGCTGCAGAGAAATCCGGATCTGGACTAAGAGATGTAGGGGAGGTCCTCCCCATTGCTGTATCTCCTCGGGGCGTATGTGATGGTCTATGAACATCCTCTAGACAGATGTGTAGAGAGATTAAAGGGATTGGGGGGTGATGGTGCGAAGGTGGATCTTGGCCTGGGTTTTATTGGCCAAAGAAGGAGCCTCGGCGTGGGTTTTATTGGCCGGGGGGAGCTCTCGGCGTGGCTTTTATTGGCCAAGGGGGGGTTCTCGGCGCAGGGGTTCTCGGCGCGCTCATCACCGCGCCGGGAACCTGGCGCCGGGAAGCCCCCGGGCCGGGAAGGCTGTATTGCAAAGGGGTCTTCTTGGACAGTGAACAGGATTGAGGGTTTTATCAACATGCTGAAGGGAAAAAGGGGGAAACCCTCTCGGCCGCATAGCTCTCGGCGTGGCAACGGCCGCGCCGGGAACCATTTACCCAACGCCTGCGCCGGGAAGGTGAAAGGGCTCAAGGCCAGAAAGGGTTTATGGCTTGATAACGATACTCTGTTCTAGAGATTTCTGGGATTTTTGGCTTGGATTGAGGCAGGGTTTAGAGTGCAGAAGGGGATTACATGAAGGTTTCTGCTGGAGGGATACCAAGGGAATTGGAAGGCGAAGTCAGTAGATGAAATAAGACCCTCTCACAACGTCCTGTGAAGATTTTTATCTGTTTGCCGCCAGCCGTCTGAGGAGATCAAGAGATGACTGTCTCTGATCACCTGGACAAGCCCAATGGCATCGAGGAAACAAACCAGCGATGGAGGAATGACACAACCCTCGGCACTGGAATTCTAGGCCCTAATCATTCAAGAGTCAGAATGGAGGACCCAGGAGTCGAGGTCATCACTTATCAGAACCTCGTGGGGTTGCATTCATCTGCAGATTAAGCACATATCTCATAACCAGCAGTTCAGGGCACCGAGAGATTGATGTATCTGGTTCCTGAACGACATAAAGGAGGGGCCTCGAAGGAAAACTCGAATGTATGTGGGGGATCTGCCATCGAGACAGGAGGGGAGAAGAAAACAGAACCCAATAACCCATTAGATGGGGGTAGGGGCCCTATCTTCATTCCTCTTCGAAGAACAGACTCATAGAAACGACTCTGAAACCCGAAGCGTCTAGAGTATTGGTCATTCAGATAAAAGATATATACATAGAAAGATAGAGGGCAGAGCTTCGGTTGCCCAATATCCGGCACGGCAACTGTGACATTTCATTTCATCTCATTATCACCACTTACATCAACTGCAAGGCTGAAGCCGAGAAACAGGCAGAGGGGAGGAACGGAGGCAGGCAAGAAAAGAATTCTCGGTCATCATATGAATAATCAAAGCACGAGGACATAGACTATTACATACGGAGGAAAATAAAAGAAGAAAATAAACATGGGGGGGGAGGGTGGAGCATTGACTCCACTCCCTCCCCCGAGCAGCCCACCTGGAGCTTTCTTCTTCTCCTTCTCTTCTTCTTTCTTTTCAGTGGGATCTCTCCTGGTTTTTCTATCTCTCTTCTTTTTTTTTCTTCGCTCTGTTCCGCCTTTGTATCGAGAGAAAGAGGGGTTTTTATAACATCACCCTCTCCCCCTATCGGCATGAGCATATCGGCGCGCGGAGCTCCCGGCGCGCCCTATTCGGAGGCAATGGGCTTCTCGGCACACACCTCTCGGCATGGCTGTTGTTGGGCTCTCGGCGCCACGGGCCCATTTATGTCTTTTTGTATTTCATTCTTCCTCATCATTAAGTTTGAGCTGTTAAAGCCGCTTAATTTGTCCTTTCATTTATCGGTCCCTCGAGTCCGTCAAGCTAGGCGAAGGCCCATCAATTGGTGAGTTAGCATAGTTTCATCAGAATACTTCTAGGAGTTTTCATCAGTCATTGGACTGCAATTCTTCATCAGTACTTCCGTCTGAGCGACGACAATATCGGACATCAGCTTGGCCGGGGAGGGCTTCAGCCGGGTGACAGCTTCAGTAATGGATTCTCCATAATTCTGGTTTTGCAGGAGTTCCTTGAATCTTCATTTCTGATTCAATCTTTATCTTTCGTCTCATCTTTATCCTTGATTATATTTCAGGTGTCAACAAATGCCCCCCACTTGCAGGTAGCGGGAGTGCAGAATATATGACACGGTGCCTGCAGGTGCGTAATTCATCATCTGATCCCATTTCTCAGTTTGGGATTGCTAATCATCTTTCATTTTGCATGTTGGAAGCTTCTTTGCATTGACTTTTCTTGCGATTACCTTCGACTTCTTTCACTCTCTTTGGTTTGAGTACTCTCGGCGCGAGGACAACTGGCTCCCGGCGCGAAGGCTTCTCGACGCCTGACCTCTTGGCGCGTAGGTTGTCGGCACAGCGCCAAGACTCGGCATGGGCTCTCGGCGGCAGCACACCGTTCTCGGCGTGGAGCTTCTCGGCGCATCACCTGAGGAGGGGAGCTCCCGGCGGCACGTCTCGGCGCGCTTTTGGCCAGGAAGGGGGCGATCTCGGCGCAAACCTTCTCGGCGCGCCTTTTGGCCGAAGGGCATTCTCGGCCCGCCCGTTTTCGGCGGGACCTTTTGAAATTAAGGGGGTTCTCGGCGCGCATTTGACCACGTCGAGAATCTTTTGCTCCGTGCTTCTATTTAAGGCGCTGACTCCTTCTTTTCTTCTCATTATTTGCAGCTCCTTCTCTCTCTTCAATCTATTTTCCCTTTCTCGGCGGTGGCGGCGAGCTCTTCCTCTCCGGCCGTCCAGCCTTCCCCCGTCTCATTAGATTTCACCCCGGGTAGGACGCTCTTTGGGGATTTAATCCCCTTTTGCTTCGGGATCACCCCCTCTTGGTTGGTGACTCCCTATTCTCCTTGGCAGACCCCGAATAAGGGGAAATGCTGCTGAAATTTTCAAGGGCTTCATATATATAATAATCCTTATGAAACTGCCTCTTATCTTAGGTCTTTTACTTAACATTTCTTTTTCCTAACTGCAGATATTGCAATGGCTTCTGGCTCTGCTGCTGCATCCTCTGGAGCTGTCGGGGCCAGTTCGTCAGCCCAGCCAGATATATCATGGGCCACAGTAAACTGGCTGAACGTGCACAGTCTAGACTTCAGATACGACAAAATCACTTCCGTTGATGAATCGTCTGATTCTGAAACCGACACGGTGTCAACATCCCGGGTATACTCCACTGGCATGGAAACATGCTTCAGACGGGGCACTGATTATCGTCCAGATTTCCCGAAGGACAAGCACTTGATGCCGTTTATCCGGACTTTCACCGTGGGTGGAATGCGGGACTATCGAATAGCTCGTGCAGTTGAAGCCGCAATTCTGGTCGAGAGAGATAGCCTGAAAGATTCAGTGTATCGTGGGAAGGCTATATATCTTCCCGGGGAGAAGCGTGACTGGGATGCAGTCCTTGGCATATCGGAGCTGGAGCCGGAAAAGAAAATGCTGACCTGGGCCCCGGAGTTCACACCTGCTCGGTGGGATAATGCCAGTGGGCGAGTTCAAAGGGAGAAGCTCGGCTACGGTCTCTTCCTGGCACCAGTAAAGTGGGGGTACCGCGAAGAACCTTTTGTGCTGAATTGTTCGGCCGTTCAGTTCAAGTATCATTTGGCCGCTGGTTGGTTTGGGGATACCAAGATCACTGACGCCCACCTATTTTGAGTAGGAGCAGTGGAGTTTGCTGAGTTTGTTCTGAAGGAATATGCCCCTCTGCTGATCAGAGCCTGGGTATATCATAGTGTCTTTGCTTCCAGATTTCGATATCCCATATCCCGAGGGTTATGCTGTGGAATGTTTGAAGTGTTCTGCCCTTTATTCAACATATTTTATACAGCAGAGGGTGAGACATCTCTTGACCTCTGGAGTCTATCACAGCTTTCCGGACTGCCTATTGATGGCTAGCCGTATGAAGAAGTCTGCTTGGCAGATTCTGAGAAGGATAGTTCCGATGGTGAAGGCAAGTATTCCCTTGGCTTCTCATACCGGTATCTAATGAAGGCATATCGCTCCATCTGTCTGGCGTACAGTAGAGGGTCCTCCCAAGGCTATCATCCCCGAGAGAAAGGTAGTAAGCTGAGGGTCCGGATAGGGCAGTGGATTCAGTATTTCTTTGACGGCCCCTTGAAATATGCAGACTTCCCTTCCATGGGTCTGACGGCCAGCAAGCAGATAAGGACTCCTCGCTATAAGTCAGAGCTGCCATCTTCATTGCGCCGTGCAGGCAGAGGTGGTCCCAACCCAGCAGGTGTAGACCCCATCACACATTGCACGGCTTACTTCACATTCTGGCTGTGCACTTTCGCTCTCCCTCAAGGGGACGAGACAATCATCCGGCCAGAAGCTATATACCCGGCCTGTCAGATGGCCTGGGGAATGAGGCTGTCGCTCTGCCCGGTGGCCTTGTGTTTAATCTACAAATCTTTGGGAGATTTGTACAAGCATCGGACTCCCCGTTCTATGAGGACTGTGGGTCCTTTTCATTTTTTCAATGCCTGGGTCTGCAATTTATTTCCTGAATTGGCTCCCAGAACTTTACAGGCAGATATGGTATTGCCCAGAATGATTGAGTTTGCCAGTGCTGAACCTGGTCCTTTCTATGATCAGCTGTTCAAAATAAGGGGCCGACTGATAAAGGTGCTGGTGGATGCCCCTGGCAGCATTCATTTCTAGAGCTTGGCGGCAGGTTCAGCTCCTTTGATTCATTCTCAGAGAGAGTGCAAGCTGGAAGAGGTAGAGACCTATGTCCATCCTGTCTCAGGGCTTAATACTGCTCGCTCAATTCTGGAGCCGGAGCTGGTCAGATGGGCCATGGCCATTCGGCCTAGTGTCTTAGTTTTCAGAAAGGGTGGTCTACTTCTTCTGGAACCATACTATCCATTCCGCTTTGGGCGGAACTTTGGTTACGACCAGCATATCCCTACATCAGTCACTCAATTTCCCCTGGATAGCCGGGCTAAGCATGGGTCCGCCATTGTCGGCGATGGCCGGTTGTGGTGGGATTTCTATCATCGCCAGGATGGCGCAGTCTTCAGAGTTCCAACCGTTTCCAACCGTGTACCCCGGGTAACATCAGAATACATCAAATGGTGGAACATTCGAACCAGCTTTTACAGGGACAGTAGAGGTGCATTCTGGGACGTGGCCGAGCGTTCCTTTTTGAAACAATAGCCCGGACCAGTGTTTGACATCCCCGAGGCCCACCTGAAGAGGCTTTATTCACAGCACCAGAGGGAGGAGGAGAAATATCTGGCCCAGCATCGGGCTTTGAAGGAAACAGATTCCGACCCGCCTGCTCCTGTCTTTGCTTCTATCAACGAGGACACTTTCATGCAGAGCTTGAAACATCTGTGCCGCGTGGGGGGCGATCGTTTGGAGGCGCAACAATACCCATTTCCTGTCGAAGAGCCGCTCCCGGCAGTAGTCCCTTGGAGGGGTCCGACAGATAGATTTCATCCATATAGGACGTTTGTGCGTAGGGAGGACAGGACTCAGACGTACTACAAGCAAACGTCTTGGCTGTTCATTCTGCTGAACTTACATGGGTTGTCTGCGGAAAGCCCGCTAACCGGCATCTTGAATAAGCCGCTGTTCATCTCCTTTCATTATGTCGACGGTTGGGGCATGGACCACCTTGACTTATTTCGATGCCTTGACTCACGTGGTCATAGTGATCTAGCAGCTTTAGTGGAGAAATGCCAGATATTTGGTGATGTCTGCTGGCTTATCAAGGAGGCTGCTTCCCGCTCCAAGAAGGTAGCTTATCTGTACTGGCCGCTCTCTGTCTTTTATGATGGCCCAGCAGGTATGATCTCTTCTTTTCTGACTGTAGTGCTTTCTGATAAATATTTAAGCTCTGCATTCACTGACCTCATTGCTTCTCTACCGTCTTCAACAGACAGGCCGGATATAAAGCGCCAGGGGCTATACAGAAAGATCATTACGCAGGCTGAGAAGCCTACTTATTTTGAAGTCCCTGCAGCAGCACCGACTACCACTCCCCTGCCTCCTGGCAAGAAGAGAAAGGTTTCTGCGGTCAAGGTTGCAGTCGGGAAGGCCAGGAAGGCCAAGAAGGCTCATGCTCAGCAGTCGGCTTCGGTAGCGATGGACACTGGGACCCCTCTCCCTGATATTCCCTCATTTGATGAGTTCGAATCTCAAAGGGAGGCTGCTCAGACATCTGTTCAGGGTAACATCAATAGCCTGCAGTTGCATCCTTCATCCTCTTTTGCTGGATTTCAAAGAAGTCCTTGAATCTGACCCCTCCCTTTTGCACAGCCCAAGAGCCAGTTGTGGCATCTTCTGTGGTGGAGACCAGGCTGCCTTCTCCCACGCCGGCTAGTGAGGCGGAGGGTGAGCATGCCTTTTTCATCTTTTTCTGCATATTTCAATTACTTTTCATTGTCCCTCTCACAAGCTTTTCCCTATAGTGACGGTCGGGGAGGAGACTGAAATTACGGGAGAGGCTGGCGATATCACTCAGCCACAGGAGGGTCATAAGACCCAGACGAAACGGGGCCTCGTCCCTGTGAGGCGTATAGTTACCCGGTCTTCTTCCAGGCAGACGTTAGAAATGGTGGTCCCGCCCGTGGATAGTGTAGAAATCTCCTCTAGTAGCTCCACGACCGCTTCTGAGGCAGATGGAGAAGAAGCAGGTTTCAGCGAGAGCGAGACGGAGGGTGTTTCCAAATCAGAGGCCCCATCCGCATGCACCGCCATTGTCCCATTATTCACCCCCTCCAAGTTGCTGGTGCTATCTCCTGAGGAGGAATTACAAGAAGAGTTCGCCGGCTTGGATACCGAGGCAGACATAACTCCTCCTTTTGTTGCTTCAGCAGCGGGACTTTCTTCTCCTCTGCACTCCTTTGAGGACATTGACATTTCATTAGAAGTGAGTCTCTTTTCTTCTCCACATTGTTTCCCATTTTTATCTACTGCTTGATGTTGTATTGATCTGTTCACAGGAATCCCCTGTTGCTAGCCCGGTGATGACTGCAGCCTTTGAAGCCACTCTGTCTGACGCCTTGGCCATTGTTCCTGCTTCGACAGTAGCCTGGGCAGGCGTTCCTGAGATAATCCGCCCTGTGCCGGTGAGGGTGCAGTCCTCTACGGACTTAGCATTGTTGGACTTGAGGACTTCGGGGGAAAGCCCGACTCTCATCAAGGTCCTGGATTTCAGAGCTGAGATGGACCCAATTAGGGGTTCCGCTTTATACCGGCCGTAGTGCTGACCATTGCGCCTGAATCGGCAATTCCCATAACATCAATCATGGAGAGTGAACCCTTGCCTCTCCGGGCTGTGACCCCTGCAGCCTTGACATTGAAGGAACTGGCTGTTGCAGCGGGGGTGGAAGAAGGAGAGATAACCGTTACAGAAATTGGAGTATTGTCTATAACTGCCCCGGAATCTATCTCCATACTTTCGGAATCTGAGGAGGAGGTACCCTGCGAAGAGGGTGTTGAAGGTGCGGGTATTGCATTAGAGACCCAGGAAGCAACCATTCCGGCACTTACTGGAGTTACCCCCGCGAGCATCCAAACGGTGACCCTCGAGGAGATGGAGGTGGAAGGTCCCTCGGCTTCATCAGAGGTTGTGGAGAGAGCTCAGTTGGCGCCTTCGGCAGACCTCCCGTCTTCTTCTTCTCAGCCAGATATCACCCTATGGGCAGACATTGACAGTGAAGTAACCTTTGAAGTGGCTCCACTTCCCTTGCCTGGCTTTGCTTCACCTGAGAGTTTCGTCTGGCAACATCTGGACATGTTGCGCCAGCTAGTGGAATCCCAGCCCGGACTAACTTATCCGCGGTTGAAGGAGATAGCCGAGCGTTTCACCGCCGGTTTACAGGCAATGGGTTGTCCTCTAGAGATATGGACCCAGCGGGTTCTGTTGCTGTTAAAATTTGTACATCGCCGGGATTTCTTAGAGCACATTATGTCTGACAGACTGGCGGCTTTGAAGTTGCAAAGGATGGAGTGCAAATCCGAGCTAGAAAAAATGAACTTTATTCTTCAAGAGCGACAGTGCCAACTGCAGTCTCTGGCGCAGCGGGAGCAGTTCGTGCGCGACCGAATAGCCATTCTGGAGGCTGAACTGTCTGGTCTCCGAGCTGAGCTGCCGCAGATAACAACTTCCCGGCCGCAGCTCGAGGAAGAAGCAGCGCTATTGGAGGGGCAGGTGGCATCCTTTCGGGACGAGTCTGTTCGATTGCAGGAGGAGGAAGCTCGACTTCATGAACTAGGGGCCGCCCCCTATGTGGGTCTTCTGGCCTTTGAAGACATCTTCCGGCGGCCATGAATCATTTCTTTTCTTTTTTCTTTTGTCTTCTATTGCGATACAATGTCTCTTCGGGGACCTTCTATGTACTCCCTTTTTTAATGAAAAGGACTCTTTGGCTCTATATGTATCCATCCCCTTCTTTCTTTTTTTTTTTTGCATGTGGTTTTATCACTGTGGGAAGTGGGGTAGTGGTTTTAGCAGTCCTTCATGCGAATGACTCGTACTAGGCAGGAGAGCGTCCACCCCTTCATAGAAAGGATGGGGGACTCGCTCCACCGCGTGACGGCATCCGAGGAGGTGCTTAAACCAAATTCTGTTGGTAGCAGCAAACGTCCTTCTTGGCCATATGTGCTGCGGGGGAGACAACTTGCAGAAATATGAATAAAGAAGTTCCATCAGAGTAGACGTAAGGTCTAGACTGGGCAGAGGTTATAGTAGGCGGGACATTTAAAGGGTGTATAGTTTTCATCAGGACAGACGTAGGGTCTGAACTGGATAGGATTTCATCATTGATCGGGCGAGGTGCCGGTCGATCAATAGCTGGTTCCATCATCGATATTGGGATCATATCGATGCAAGGGAGCTTCATAGGTTTCATCAAAATAGACGAAAGGTCCAAACCGGCAGGATTTCATCATTGATCGGGCGAGGTGCCGATCGATCAATAGTTGATTTCATCATCGATATTGGGTTTATATCGACGCAAAGAAAGTGTTATAAGTTTCATCAGAATAGACGAAAGGTCTAAACTGGCAGGGTTTCATCATTGATCGGGCGAGGTGCCGGTCGATCAACAGTTGGTTTCATCATCGATATTGGGATCATATCGATGCAAAGAGTCTCATAGGTCTCATCAGTATAGACGTAAGGTCTAAACCGAACAGAGGATTTCATCATTGATCGGGCGAGGTGCCGGTCGATCAATGGTGGGAACGTATGTAAGGGTGTAGGTCTCGTCAGGACAGACGTAAGGTCTATTCCAGCAGGTTTTTATGGCGGGTGGGACTTTGCCAAGAAATACGTAGGTTTCATCAGGACAGACGTGAGGTCTGAGCTGGACAGGCTTTATCAGAATGATGACGGGTTTCATTGTCGGTGGGACATTTGAAAGAGGGTATGTAGATTTCATCAGAGTGAACATAAGGTCTACCCCGGAAAGGCTTTATCATCGGTGGGGCATATAGCCAGATGACCGACGGAAGGCTTCATCAGTGAAGGGGAGGTGAAGGCAACGTGCCGGTTGGCATGGAACTTCTGAATTACCACATTACCGACCCAAGCGCCCTTTCGGGTTTTCACCGGGGCCGGCCCCCTCTTGCTTTTGCCCACGCGTCCTTTCAGATTTTCACGTGGCGGGGTACCCGATTTTGCCTGTAGTGCCCTTTCGGGTTTTCACCACAGCTGGGTTTTGGGCCATTTTTGCACTTGTCCAGAATGCCTGAACAAGTCTGGCGGGATATCTCTATTTTTAACCCCATTTTTATATATATACTTTTTTTTGTCATTTTCTTTCTCTTTTCCTTTTTCATTGTCCTTTCTGGGACCAGAACTTTCATCATATGGATCATGGCGCCATATGTTTATTGTGGACACACGATCATTGATGTGGGTGTCAACATCAATGCAAAGGGAAGTAGGGTTTCATGATCCATTCAGGCGAAAGGTCTGAATTGATTTAGAGGATATAAATAGCAGCTCGGGCATGGGGCCATTTGCTGAGAATGTGAGTTTCATCGTTAATGTAGGGTTGACATTAACGCAAAGGAATAAAGTTTCATGGTCTATCCAGACAGAAGGTCTGAATTGATTTGAAGGGTTGTGTCGTGTTTTGTCAGAGCGGACGGAAAGCCCCCCCCTGGATGGATTTTAGCGTCGATCAGGCAACGCACCAGCCGACCGATAGCAGGTTTCATCATTGGTGTTGGGTTCATATCAATGCAAGGATTTCATAGGTTTCATCGGGATAGACGTAGGGTCTAGCCCAGACAGGTTTCATCGCTGATCGGGCAGTGTGCCAGTCGATCGGTAGCGAGTTTCATCATCGGTATTGGGTTTATACCAATGCAAGGATTTCATAGGTTTCATCGGGATAGACGTAGGGTCTAGCCCGGACCGGTTTCATCGCTGATCGGGCAGTGTGCCAGTCGATCGGCAGCGAGTTTCATCATCGGTATTGGGTTTATACCAATGCAAGGATTTCATAGGTTTCATCGGGACAGACGTAGGGTCTAGCCCGGACAGGTTTCATCACTGATCGGGCAGTGTGCCAGTCGATCGGCAGTGAGTTTCATCATCGGTATTGGGTTTATACCAATGCAAGGATTTCATAGGTTTCATCGGGACAGACGTAGGGTCTAGCCCGGACAGGTTTCATCGCTGATCGGGCAGTGTGCCAGTCGATCGGCAGCGAGTTTCATCATCGGTATTGGGTTTATACCAATGCAAGGACCTCATAGGTTTCATCGGGATAGACGTAGGGTCTAGCCCGGACAGGCTTCATCGCTGATCGGGTGGTGTGCCAGTCGATCGGCAGCGAGTTTCATCATCGGTATTGGGTTTATACCAATGCAAGGACTTCATGGGTTTCATCGGGATAGACGTAGGGTCTAGCCCAGACAGGTTTCATCGCTGATCGGGCAGTGTGCCAGTCGATCGGCAGCGAGTTTCATCATCGGTATTGGGTTTATACCAATGCAAGGATTTCGTAGGTTCCATCGGGATAGACGTAGGGTCTAGCCCGGACAGGTTTCATCGCCGATCGGGCAGTGTGCTAATCAACCAGCAGCAGGTTTCATCACGGCGGGACGTAAAGAGATATGCAGATCTAGTCGGAACAGACGTAAGGTCTAAACCGGACCGGTTTCTTTGTCGATCGGGCAGCGGGCCCGTCGACCAAAGGTGGGTTTCATCATCGGTATTGGGTTTATACCAATGCAAAGGAATTCATAGGTTTCATCAGGATAGACGTAAGGTCTAAACTGGACATGTCTTATCATTGATCGGGCGGGGTGCCGGTCGATCAACGGTGAGTTTCACCATGGTGGTACTTTGGATAGGGTGAATGAGGGTCTCATCAGTATAGACGTAGGGTCTATACTGAGTGGGTTTAATCGTTGATCGGACAAGGTGCCGGCCGATCGACGAGGAGTTTATGGTGGGGAGACGAGGCTTTCTTTGGGTTACCACATTACCGACCCAAGTGCCCTTTCGGGTTTTCACCAGAGCCAGCCCCCTCTTGCTTTTTCCCATGCGCCCTTTCGGGTTTTCACGTGGCGGGATACCCGATTTTGCCTGCAGTGCCCTTTCGAGTTTTCACCACAGCTGGGTTTTGGCCATTTTTGCCCTTGTCCAGAACGCCTGAACAAGCCTGGCGGGGTATCTCTATTTTTAACCCCATTTTGTCTCTTCTTTTTCTTCTTCCCTTTTTCTTTTTTTTCTTTTCTTCTCTCTCTCTTTTTTTAGAGAGTGACAGGTCAGAATGTTATTATATCACGATAAGGGGTGACTTGGCTAGGGTCGAGTGCCGCTAGATCAAGGAAGGGTAGCTCGGCTAGGGCGGAGTGCCGTTAAACCAAGAAAAAGGTAGCTTGGCCAGGGCGGTGTGCCGCCAGACCAAGAAAAGAGGGTAGCTCGGTTAGGGTGGAGTGCCGCTAAACCAAGAAAAAGGTAGCTTGGCCAGGGCGGCGTGCTGCTAGACCAAGAAAGAGGGTAGCTTGGCTAGGGCGGAGTGCCGCCAGATCAAGGAAGGGTAGCTCGGCTAGGGCGGAGTGCCGTTAAACCAAGAAAAAGGTAGCTTGGCTAGGGCGGCGTGCTACCAGACCAAGAAAGAGGGTAGCTTGGCTAGGGCGGAGTGTCGCTAGATCAAGGAAGGGTAGCTCGGCTAGGGCGGAGTGCCGTTAAACCAAGAAAAAGGTAGCTTGGCCAGGGCGATGTGCTGCTAGACCAAGGAAGAGTAGCTCGGTTAGGGCGGAGTGCCGCTAAACCAAGGAAAAGGTAGCTTGGCCAGGGCGGTGTGCCGCTAGACCAAGGAAGAGGGCAGCTTGGTTAGGGTGGAGTGCCGCTAAACCAAGAAAAAGGTAGCTTGGCCAGGGCGGCGTGCTGCCAGACCAAGAAAGAGGGTAGCTTGGCTAGGGCGGAGTGCCGCCAGATCAAGGAAGGGTAGCTCGGCTAGGGCGGAGTGCCGTTAAACCAAGAAAAAGGTAGCTTGGCCAGGGCGGCGTGCTGCCAGACCAAGAAAGAGGGTAGCTTGGCTAGGGTGGAGTGCCGCTAGATCAAGGAAGGGTAGCTCGGCTAGGGCGGAGTGCCGTTAAACCAAGAAAAAGGTAGCTTGGCCAGGGTGATGTGCCGCTAGACCAAGGAAGAGTAGCTCGGTTAGGGCGGAGTGCCGCTAAACCAAGGAAAAGGTAGCTTAGCCAGGGCGGTGTGCCGCTAGACCAAGGAAAGAGGGTAGCTCGGCTAGGGCGGAGTGCCGCTAAACTGAGGAAGAGGGCAGCTTGGTTAGGGTGGAGTGTCGCTAAACCAAGAAGGAGTAGCTTTTGTCTGATTACTCGGGGAATGTTGGTTGTGCAGCATAATACAGCTTTAGGTGTCTACCGTTGAGTGGCGAGGATCGGATTTCCCCTCGATGGTTAACAACCATGTAGGCCCCTCCTTCATAGACCCTCTGTATCACATAAGGGCCCTCCCAATTAGCATTTAGCTTTCCTTTTGGGTCGGACGCCATGACTTCTTTTTTCTTAACCATGACGAGGTCACCTTTCTTAAATTCTCGTCCTTTTACGAGTTTGTTGAATGCAGTGGCCATGCGGGCCTGATACATTTGGATATTCTTCTGAGCTTGGAGGCGCTTTCCTTCCAATTCAGCCAATTCTTCTAACCTTCTTTCAGCATTGGTTTGTTCGCCACGGGCCAGGTCATATTGGACTGCCACTCTGAGTGACGGGACTTCCAGCTCTAGTGGAACCACTGCCTCCGAGCCGTATACCAATGAGTATGGTGAGCACCCTGTAGATGTCTTGAAGACGGTGCGGTATGCCCACAGAGCTTCATACATTTTCTCTTCCCAGTCCTTTTTATTAGAACCAACGACCTTGGCCAGCAAGGTGCAGAGAGTCTTGTTAAAAGCTTCTGCCAATCCATTTGCCTGCGAATTGTAAAGAGTGGAAGTCCTCCATTCGATCTTATACTTTTCGGCAAGCTGATAGACTTTCTGATTTCTGAAATGACTTCCATTGTCAGATATTATTCGGCTGGGGATCCCGAACCGGAAGATGATGTTCTGCTTGATGAATCTGGCGACCAGTTCACCAGTCACTTCTCTTAATGCTATAGCCTCCGCCCATCTAGAGAAGTAATCTGTTATGGCTAGTATGTACTTATGTCCGGCCGAGGAAGTCGGCAGTGGACCGACTACATCAGTTCCCCATTGCGCAAACGGCCAACTGGGAACTGTAGGATGCAGAGTCGTAGGAGGCCTTCGAGGCACAGTAGCATGCTCCTGGCATTTCTGGCATGATTTTGCAAATTTACAACAGTCTTCGAACATGGTGGGCCAATAGTAGCCCAGCTTCTTGATTTCTATCTTCATCTTAGGACCAGCCTGGTGGGCACCTGCTGTCCCAGCATGTACTTCTTTCATCGCTTGCCAAGCTTCCTCAGTGGACAGGCAGCGGAGTAGAATCTTCTTGCGTGCATCCGCCATTATTCGGAACAGAGTCCCATTTCTGAATTCATAAGAATCTTTGATTCTCAAGAGTTTCATCTTCTCTTCTCTTTCCTGCGGTAGCTGTTGGTGCAGGAACCACTGTAGCAAGTGCTGTCTCCAGTCAGATGCATGTTCTGTGCTAACAGTAGCGACTTCTTCTTCTTCGGGGCACCCTTCTAGCATACTGGGGACTTGCCGCCGGTTCATAACAACAATGTTCAGTGTCTCATTTGGCGGGACTGCTAGTGAGATGGCTAGCTTTGCTAGTGCATCAGCCTGGGCATTATGTCCACGGCCCACATGCCTGAGCTCAATATGATAGAATTTCAGCATGAGGCTCACAGCCTTTTGGTAATAGGGATTCAGTTCTGGCTTTCGCACTTCGAACTCCCCTTGAATTTGCTTTATCACCAACATCGAATCCCCAAATACCTGAAGCATTTGGATACCCATGTTGAGGCTGATGTGGAGTCCAATTATCAGAGCTTCATATTCGGCTTCATTATTGGTGCAGGGCTTGTTTATAGAATAGGAAGTATGCACAACCTCCCCTTCCGGTTATCTCAGCACAATACCGGCTCCGGCCCGCATTCTGGTCTTTCCATCGGAGTCTGCCTCTGTTCTGGATGCTCCATCAAAGAATAACTGCCACATAGCTGACTGAGCCTGGCAGGCTTCGAGCGTCTCATCATCGGGTAATTCAGTCCCTAGCATATCATTTTCCGGCACAGGATGTTCTGCGAAGAAATCAGCCACAGCCTGTCCTTTTATCGCCCTCTGGGGTGTATAGGTGATATCAAATTCCATCAGAATTACTGCCCATTTGCCCAACCGGCCCTTCAGTACTGGCTGAGTCAATATATATTTGAGCGGATCTGCTGCAGATATCAATTTGACTTCATGTGACAACATATAGTGTCAGAGCTTTTTGACAGCAAAGACCAGTGCCAAGCAGGTTTTTTCTATGTAGCTATAACTTTCTTCAGTTCTAATCAGCCTCCTACTTAGGTAGTACAAGGCCTGTTCTCTGCCTTCTTCATTTATCTGTGCCAGCATTGCCCCCAGGGAACAGTGTGTGGCTACAATGTACAGTATTAAAGGTCTGCCTTTAATAGGTGCCCCCAGCACTGGAGGGGTCTTGAGATATTCTTTCAGCTTCTCAAAAGCTTCCTGACAGTCATCGTCCCAGAGGAACAGTACATCTTTCATCATGAGCTTGTGAAAGGGGTGGCATCTTCCCGATAGATTCGATATAAATCGTCGGATGTAGGCCAGACGCCCTTGCAGGGATCTCAACTCGTGCAGATTCTTTGATGGAGGGAGCTCTTGGATAGCTTTAATCTTGGACAGGTCGATTTCAATGCCCCTATGACGGACAATAAACCCGAGGAATTTTCCACTGGACACGCCGAAGGCGCATTTC
Source organism: Amorphophallus konjac (assembly GCA_022559845.1). NCBI lineage: Eukaryota > Viridiplantae > Streptophyta > Magnoliopsida > Alismatales > Araceae > Amorphophallus > Amorphophallus konjac. The sequence goes on along the minus strand of JAHNEJ010003003.1, from coordinate 743,753 downwards.
ATAGGGTTCATTTTGAGCTCATATTTGCGCAACCTCTGGAACACCATCCTCAGGTCTTGCAAATGGTCTTCTCTTCTGCTGGTTTTCACCACCAGATCGTCAATGTAGCACTCTACTTTCTTGAAGAGCAAATCATCAAAGATCTTTGTCATGGCTCTTTGATAGGTAGCGCCGACATTCTTGAGGCCGAACGGCATCCTTTTGTAGTAGAATATCCCCTTCGGGGTGCGGAATGCAGTGTGCACTCTGTCTTCTTCAGCAATCCAGATCTGGTTGTATCCGGATGACCCATCCATAAATGATAGGGCCTCATGGCCAGTAGTTGCATCGATCATCACCTCAGTGATTGGCACCGGGAAATCATCTTTCGGGCAAGCCTTATTAAGGTCCCAGAAATCAACACATATTCTGATCTGCCCATTCTTCTTCTTCACGGGCACTATATTGGCCAGCCATGTAGTATACTGGTTTTCTTCGACAAAGCCTACATCAATCAGCTTGTCAATCTCTTTGTTAATCTGATTTATCAGTTCAGGACGCATTCTCCTGGAAGGCTGCTTTACAGGGTTAGCCTCTGGGTTTATTGCCAATCTATGCTGCGCCACATCAGAACTCAGTCCCGGCATTTCATCATATGTCCATGCAAAGCAGTCTCGAAATTCCTTCAAAAACTGTATATACTGTTCCCTGGTAGCTGGCTCCAGTAGTGCACTGAGGAATGTCGGCCTTGGCTCATCTGCGGTTCCCAGATTTATTTCCACAAGCTCATCGACGGTGGCCTGACCTCCATCTTCGACCTCGGGCGGGGCTTCTTGCAAGTCAATGAAGCCTCCCGGGATATAATCTTCCTCAGTTTCATGATTTTCTGTTTCATCATATTGGTCATCAGCGGGTGCTGGCTCATCATATACGGCCAAAATTGTTGTATTCTGCTCAGTGTGCCCCGAGGACGTAACTGGATCAGCAGGAAACTTAAAGACGGAGTCTTCCGCCCTTAGAGGCTCTTCTGATGCAAACTCCCTTGAGAGATCATCATTCTGTAGAGCCCGGACTTCTTCCAGGATGCGCTCAAACTCCAAGCATTCCCTCAGCTCTTTGGCTGCTTGGTCTTCATCCGGGGTTCCCGTGTCAAACTTTGCTTCAGCATGGAACAGATCTTCTTTGGAAGGTAGGTCTTCCCAGCACCAATCTTTCTTTGTTTCATCAGACGTTCCCGTCCCTGGTTGATTGTCTGGGGCTTCATTGTCTGTTATGGACTGATAAATGATTTCTTCATCTTTCGAAGGGTACGGGTCGTAGCCCACCCCAGGGGAATCTTCATGCTGGTAGAAGGTAGAGATGACATCCACCTCGGCCTCATAGTATTCTTGTAAAGTATAGCCCAGTCCCGGGTGCTGTGTGATCTTCCTCAATTCTTTATTATCTCGAGGCGGATCCCATAACTCCTTGAATGCTTTCTTCTGGGCGGCAGACTGTAGCGATGGCATCTGCATCTTAGAGAACATCTGCGAAACCCGTCGGGTAGTATAGTCCAAGCCCGTAATCGGCACCATCTGGTTTGCAGCCTCTTCAGGGACCATGCAGTCTTGATAATCTTCCTCGACTGACTCCCCAGTGTAGAATATGGTAGGAGGTTCGCAGAAGCGAGGGACTTTCATAGTCTTCAGTGGTAGCACCGTCTGGTATTCAAGGCTGACGATGGGTTTAAATAAACCCTGCGGCACCTCCACTTGTGTGTACTTTTCTTTCATTTCTTCATTGATATCATCCGGGTGAATGTTAGGAGGGGTGATCCGAGCAAAGTCACCGGCATAAGAGATGTGAGCTACCTCATGCTTTTTAATATAGCCCTTTGGTGGCGGTGGAGACCAATCTCTTGCCTTCGTCGCCAGCTTTTTCTGTCTGACCACAGCCTCTTTCTCTTCACCCTTTCGCGACACCTCCGTGTAGTAGGACGCATCGAGCATATGGCACTTGAATACTTCGAAGGGATGCAGATCCGTAAACACCCTCTCTTCTTTTCCTTCATGGTAGTATTTGATGCACTGATGTAGCGTGGATGGCACTATCTGATATTCATGCAGCCACGGTCTCCCCAGCAGGGCCTTATACGTGGTGTCGGAATCGATCACATAAAATCGTACCACGGTAGTGAGGTCGCCCAATGTGAGGTTGAAATCAGCCACCCCAAGAGGTGTTTCACATTTCTGGTTGAACCCTACAGTTTTCATATCTCTGACCCTGGTAAGCTGCATATCAAAGTAATATTTCTGATAGATGCGGTATGGGAGGATGTTCACAGCAGCCCCGGGATCTATCAGTATCCTGCTCAGCCGCTGACAGTTCAGGGAACCCTTCATATACAGCGGCCTATTATGACCGGAATTCGGGATTAGCATATCATCTTCCGTGAATGTGATTGATGGCCCAGAATTCACTTCTGTTAAGAGTGCTTCATATTGTGCCGGCGACTGCAAGGCATCCACAATTGCTTGGCGGGCTTCTTCACTCAGAGAGAGGATTTCCCAAATGGAGAACCTGGTAGGGAGCTTCTTCAGCATCTTCATGATTCGACTGCCTACCCGGACATTAGACAGTCTCATTTCTTCTGCCCATCGGGGTCTTAGAGGTTCATGTGGTGCCTGTGGCCTTTGCTGCCCAGTCCCAGTTTCATTCTCTTCCCCTGTTTCCCGGGAGGCTTCTTCTGTAGCAACAGCCCCTGGCTTTGCTAGAGGGTCACTTCCTTCATTTTCTTCATGCTGCTTCTGCTTCCTAACTGCAGTCTGCTGGCATTTATTGCTTTTAGCTGGAGCAGTGTGAGCCAATTGCTCATTCTCCAAACTGGACAAGAATTGCAGGAACTAAGGAGCTTCTTCTTTCTCTTGGTACAAGCTGGCAGGGGGAGGAACCTGGACACCTCGTACCTCTGGTTCTGGGATCTGGTAGGATTGCTCCCCTCTGAATATAATGTTATGATTAGCTGGTGGTGGGCGCCCCCATCTTTTCCCAGAACGTGTTGCATGGGCTGAGGTAGAGGCCTCAGCATGGTTGGCTTCTAGCGGGGCATTTGATGCTTCAGCCACATCATCCTCCTCGGGAAAGGAAAAGAGCACTGATAGGGTGTTACATTGTACTGTCGTGACTTTCTTTCCCTTTTTGGACCTGGGCCGTCTCTTCTTCCTCTGGGAATTTGGCTTTGCCAGCTCCTGCCCCCAGAAGGGCTCAGTCTCATCTTTTCTTTGTTCTGCCTCTGGCTGCTCTTCAATTTTCAATTCTTCGAGCTGCTCCCAGAGTATACAGTCTTTTACCAGCAGGTGTTTGGGCTTTTTCTGCTCATATTCATCGAGCTCATTGATATACTATTGTAGACGCCTGGCTGCAGGACTTACTTCTTTATGTGCGGGTAGGGGAGTTTGTCTCCTCCGGTTGTTAGTAGGGATCCGGATGACTGGCCCGGTCTCAGCTGTGCGCCATACTGGCTTTACTGGAGGCGGTTCAGGCCTTGGTGTGACACCTCGAATAATCACCCCGCTGGCGTTGGCTGCGGGAGTTTTCCTTCTATTCTTTATGGGTTTCGTCTGCCATCCCTCCTGATCCTTCAGTGGGGTGAGGAAACAAGCTTCATAGGTATGCCTGGTACATTCCTCAACGGCTTCCTTAGGCAGCTGCTGGTAAACTAAGATCATATTGGCGGCCATTCTCCAGGGCGGAGGCTCATGTGGATGAGGCGGCTTTACCTGATAATCTCCCAGCTGCAGCTCACCCTTTTTAACCATTCCTTCCATGATATCTTTGAAGACATAACAATCCTCAATTGGGTGCTCCAGCGCACGGTGAAATGGACAGAACAGCGGATCATCTTTCTTTGCCGCATCCTCGGGTCTCTTCGGCTCAGGCAATGTTACCTTGTTGAACTTGTATGCCCAGTTAAATAGTGCTACCGTCTTCTCCTTTGGAAAAGAGTAAGCCTTCTTCATCTTGTCTCTTAGAGAGACCTTGTCTTTTCTTTCTGCTGCACCCTCAGGCGGGGGAGCTTCATCTGCCCCCTTCTTCCCTTTCTGCTGCTCGAAGGTTCTGAAATCGACGGTGTTGGCCTCAGAATGTGATGGTCGTCGATCATTAGATTTACCCTTCAGCACATTGGGAACATTGGCGGTTGGACGTTTGGACAAGAACGTCTCAACCTCCGCCACTATATTGTTTAATCGATCAAATGTTCTGACATCTGCACCGATCATCTTTTCTAGCACCTCTCTCCTGAGGCTCTGTTTACATATCTGCACTGCATCTTCCTGATGGGGGGGGTCTTCTGCATCTCATGGCTAAGTTCCTCCATCTTTTGATGTAGTCCAGTGCAGTTTCATCTTGCTTCTGCCTGGTTGCATATAGCTCTGCTATTGTGATTTCTCTTTCAGTGACATGAAATCTGTCGCAGAATTTTCTCTGCATATCAGGCCAATCAACCACTGATCCAGCTGGCAGGCTTGAATACCATTCAAAGGCTAACCTGGTAAGGGATGAGCCAAAGAACTTAAGCAGATAAGCTTCGTCGACTGCCAGGTCGCCCATGATTGTGGTGTAGTAAGCTATGTGCTCTCTGGGGGAGCCCTGGCCATTAAATTTTTCGAACTTAGGCGGCTTACTGACGCCTGGAGGTAGTCTCTTAGCAGCATATTGGGGAGGATATGGCACCTTGTACACATCATAGGTACTAACATCATTGCCAGTCTTCTCAGATAGCTTCATCTCCACAATTCTTTCAATCATCAGCTTGTGGGCTACGGCTGGATCTAAGTCTTCTGGGAAGAAGTGAGCTTATTGCTGACTATGAGGAGTTGTCATCACAGTGGCGCGCAAGGTGGGCGCGGTAGGCTGCGTCTGAGACACAGAGGGCTGAGCTACTGTTTGCTGTGGAACAGGTTGGCTCGGCGCTTTGCCCTTATCAGCCAGGAGAGGATTAGCTGGGATAGCCGTCTCTGTTGAGCTGGAAGTATGCCCGACAGGCTCGGCTTGCTTGGAGACCGGTGTAGCTTCATGTCTCTCATTGAGCTGTCTTCTGAGAGCATTGATCTCCTGCTGGTATCTTCTGAACATCATCTGGATCATGGGATCCAGGGTGGACGGGATTTGTATATCTTTTGAAGTCCCTTCAGCATCATCAATGAAGGGATTATCTCCCTCTTCCGCTGTCACCACATTTACCGTCATAGTGGTGATCTTGCAGGCTTCACCATTAGTCTTCATTTTATCTTTTGCCGCTTGGCCTCTTCTTGTGACAGGCCCGGGTCTGGTTGCCAGCCTGAGTAGCTCGTCCGGTTGAGTTGGTAGCATGTCTTGCCTCCTGACAAGTCCAGCCATGTTACAGGTGAAGATCTACATCTTTCCCCTCTGCCTGTAGACTTTTCTTTTTGCCTGGTCGGGATATTTGAGTCAGTCAAAGACCGATATTCTTTCTTCAGGTTCTCCCCCACACAGGTCTTCTTTCCCATATCCGGCCCTGCGGCCTTCCCCATAATCATTGGAATCGGAGGAGGAGACTTCGAGCATCACTTCTTGAAGGGTTTCTTCCTCTTCTTCATCCACGGTGCCCAGGGCACGGGATAATCTTTGCTGACCGAGGGCAGAATTCCCCAGGTAGTGGAAGTAGTCTTGAGCCACTTGCTTCATCTCTTCTTGATTGTGCCTTTGTGGCTCTGATTGGAGCATCAGTCTTTCCTGGCCTCTTTGCTGATGAGCCAGTCTTGCCACCTGAGCATTCAGATGCGCGGCTTTGGAATATCTAAATATATCAGCCTGTCTGGCACAGGCTCTTGGTCTTCTTGGAATGGCAGCAGCGACTGGTTCACTTGTTCCCATTCTTTCTTCTTTCTCAAATCTTCTGTCGCCATCCTGGCAGTAGTTGGCAGCAGCATCATAGTTCTTCCTTTGCCATCTTCTGCCCCCAGCCCTGGGATGGGGGACCGAGAGGTCTTGCTTCCGCTCATATTTTCTGCCCCTCATCCTGGGGCGAACAGTGGTCAGATTTCTTTCTTCATTTTCTTTCTCGTCTTTCTTACCCCAAGCCCTGGGATAAACAGCAGCATCATCTCTTATGTCTTTTCCTTCTCTCCTTCTGCTTTCTGCCCTGAAGCGGACAACAGCATCCTCGGTAGCTTTCCCCTTATCTCGAGTTGGGGCCCAGCTCTGAATCTTCTTTGGTCGCCAGACCTGTTTGTATCTTGCTGGCTTGGGCGCCAGCGGCTTCCTCTCATCAGTTTCCCCGTTGGCCCTCCTGGTGGCCAGAACTTGGAACTTGTTGTCGATCTGGACGGTCGGGACAATCCTGTCCGGCCGGACTTCTCTCGGGCGACCGTTGAGGTTCACCCTAACGTCACCCATCATCATCGTCCTCCCAGAATATGAGAGACGACGGTCGGCAGTAGCATACCGGCTCCTCCGGTTATTTCTTTTCTTCATTTGGGCAGCAGCGGGGACCGTGTCCCTCCTTTGAACATGGTGAACATAGCAGGCGACGGTTGTCGAGGTCGTCCTCTCTGGTAAGCTACCCTTGTTATCAGCAGTCTTCATCGGGGCACTTGCAGCAGTGCCTTGCTCGTTGTTGTCGACCTGCAGAAGGTCGGTGAAGACGAGGCCCAGGCAGTTGGGCAGTCCGACAGCGGGGGGCATCGACCCGAATGACAGCGGTACCGCCAGGTAACCCTCTCGGACATGCACATCGATCAGTTGTTGGTCGAAGCACACGGACATGAGTCCAGTAGTCATTGTAGCTTCCTGGAAATAAGGAAAGCGCACAGAATCAGAAATTTGAGGGGGGCCCGCTGGGCCTCCTATTTTTGGCGTAGAGATGAAGGGAGACTACGTCCCACCGGGCGTGCCAGACTTGTGGAACGCGCTTTCTCGTTCTCTTCTTTTTTATAGGTATATGAGTATATGTGAATTATTTATTGATTTATTGGCGTGCCAGTCACCGGGGTGACAATTTTATTGTGCGCTCGATCTGACTTTTAATCAGTCGATTGTGAAGTTCGAGTCGGGACCCGAAGTCCGTCATACCATAAAGGCTATGACGTTAATTACGTCCTTCCTAAGAATGACAACCCTTGATTAAATGCCAAAAAATAGGAGGAAGGTAGCGGCAAAAATAAGACTCAAACGAGAGAAACGGTTGGTTCATCAGCAGGGCGTTAAATGGCTTGAGTGAAGCAAGGATACATCAAATGCGGAGCAAATCCAGCGGCATGTCCCCATTACCTTGGACTATGCCAGCTGGGGATAGGAAACCACCCATGCAGCGGCAGGGTGGGATCCATAAAAAGGTCAGGTATATCTAACCCGGAATCCGGATAAGGACCGGTGCAGCATGACACACCCTGTGCAGGCGCGATGTCTTATTAATATTCCCCTTCGGAAGACCATCGGAGAACATGCAAGGGCAGAACTCCGTGGGCCAACGGGGTTAGGGCGGAATACCATAACTATCTGATGAGGTATGTACGAATTTCGACAGCATGTCCCCTTAACTTGGACTATGCCAAGAAAAGATAGGCCATCATCCACGGGAAGCCAGGACGACAACCAAAGGAGAACGGCGCCAGGCCGCGGGGGACATTGCTTGCATTCATATCATCGATTGATATTCCCTTGGAACCCATCAGAGCACATGTAATGACATGGCTCTTTAGGTTCATAAGGCTGCAGAGAAATCCGGATCGGGACTAAGAGATGTAGGGGAGGTCCTCCCCATTGCTGTATCTCCTCGGGGCGTATGTGATGGTCTCTGAACATCCTCTAGACAGATGTGTAGAGAGATTAAAGGGATTGGGGGGTGATGGTGCGAAGGTGGATCTTGGCCTGGGTTTTATTGGCCAAAGAAGGAGCCTCGGCGTGGGTTTTATTGGCCGGGGGGAGCTCTCGGCGTGGCTTTTATTGGCCAAGGGGGGTTCTCGGCGTGGCTTTTATTGGCCAAGGGGGGGTTCTCGGCGCAGGGGTTCTCGGCGCGCTCGTCACCACGCAGGGAAGCCCCCGGGCCGGGAAGGCTGTATTGCAAAGGGGTCTTCTTGGACAGTGAACAAGATTGAGGGTTTTATCAACATGCTGAAGGGAAAAAGGGGGAAACCCTCTCGGCCGCATAGCTCTCGGCGTGGCAACGGCCGCACCGGGAACCATTTACCCAACGCCTGCGCCGGGAAGGTGAAAGGGCTCAAGGCCAGAAAGGGTTTATGGCTTGATTACGATACTCTGTTCTAGAGATTTCTGGGATTTTTGGCTTGGATTGAGGCAGGGTTTGGAGTGCAGAAGGGGATTACATGAAGGTTTCTGCTGGAGGGATACCAAGGGAATTGGAAGGCGAAGTCAGTAGATGAAATAAGACCCTCTCACAACGTCCTGTGAAGATTTTTATCTATTTGCCGCCAGCCGTCTGAGGAGATCAAGAGATGACTGTCTCTGATCACCTGGACAAGCCCAATGGCATCGAGGAAACAAACCAGCGATGGAGGAATGACACAACCCTCGGCACTGGAATTCTAGGCCCTAATCATTCAAGAGTCAGAATGGAGGACCCAGGAGTCAAGGTCATCACTTATCAGAACCTCGTGGGGTTGCATTCATCTGCAGATTAAGCACATATCTCATAACCAGCAGTTCAGGGCACCGAGAGATTGATGTATCTGGTTCCTGAACGGCATAAAGGAGGGGCCTCGAAGGAAAACTCGAATGTATGTGGGGGGTCTGCCATCGAGACAGGAGGGGAGAAGAAAACAGAACCCAATAACCCATTAGATGGGGGTAGGGGCCCTATCTTCATTCCTCTTCGAAGAACAGACTCATAGAAACGACTCTGAAACCCGAAGCGTCTAGACTATTGGTCATTCAGATAAAAGATATATACATAGAAAGACAGAGGGCAGAGCTTCGGTTGCCTAATATCCGGCACGGTAACTGTGACATTTCATTTCATCTCATTATCACCACTTACATCAACTGTAAGGCTGAAGCCGAGAAACAGGCAGAGGGGAGGAACGGAGGCAGGCAAGAAAAGAATTCTCGGTCATCATATGAATAATCAAAGCACGAGGACATAGACTATTACATACGGAGGAAAATAAAAGAAGAAAATAAACATGGGGGGGGAGGGTGGAGCATTGACTCCACTCCCTCCCCCGAGCAGCCCACCTGGAGCTTTCTTCTTCTCCGTCTCTTCTTCTTTCTTTTCAGTGGGATCTCTCCTGGTTTTTCTATCTCTCTTCTTTTTTTTTCTTCGCTCTGTTCCGCCTTTGTATCGAGAGAAAGAGGGGTTTTTATAACATCACCCTCTCCCCCTATCGGCATGAGCATATCGGCGCGCGGAGCTCCCGGCGCGCCCTATTCGGAGGCAATGGGCTTCTCGGCACACACCTCTCGGCATGGCTGTTGTTGGGCTCTCGGCGCCACGGGCCCATTTATGTCTTTTTGTATTTCATTCTTCCTCATCATTAAGTTTGAGCTGTTAAAGCCGCTTAATTTGTCCTTTCATTTATCGGTCCCTCGAGTCCGTCAAGCTAGGCGAAGGCCCATCAATTGGTGAGTTAGCATAGTTTCATCAGAATACTTCTGGGAGTTTTCATCAGTCATTGGACTGCAATTCTTCATCAGTACTGCCGTCTAAGCGACGATAATACCGGACATCAGCTTGGCCGGGGAGGGCTTCAACCGGGTGACAGCTTCAGTAATGGATTCTCCATAATCCTGGTTTTGTAGGAGTTCCTTGAATCTTCATTTCTGATTCAATCTTTATCTTTCATCTCATCTTTATCCTTGATTATATTTCAGGTGTCAACAATTGTCCTACTTTATTTCCTATTTCTTTATATCTCCACACTCCTTTTAGCCCTTCCGAGCCCTCCGGCTCGTGGGCGGCGGGTCAGGATTCGAATGGTATCGAATTCTTCCCAGTATCCGGATCTTGGGTCATTACAGTGAGGGATTCCAGACGAGATGGCCTGTCTTTTATCCAACACCATTTGATATACATAGAACCCATGGAGGGTTAATAATCCAATAATCCGCATCATTCAAACTATTCAAGCCAACACAAATCATTCAATCATATTTGCCAAATTGAAATTGAAAAGAAGGGCAAGAACCAACATGTATGTCCAATAACAAGTGCATTTCATTAATTCCAATTGTCATTACATATCACATGACATGGACTGACACAAGATGACTCTAGGGCAAATGAGTGAAAATAACACAAAATGCAATGACTAAATGACTCAACTAATGCAAGTGACACTCACAAATGCCAATGCCAAATGGCATACATGCATACAAGCATTCAACACATGGATAACTTATATAAACCTAGACTAGCTACTTCTCCCCCTTTGGCATCATCAAAAGAGTGGAGGGGATACAAGAAAAAGTAGACCATGGTGAAACTGAAGACCGTGGAGGCAACAACTAAGGAGGAGGAGTAGAGTCCTCTGGGGCACCATCATCATGAGAAGGCTCAGTTGGAGGTGGACGATAGCCAAGATGGTGTCGAATATCATCTAGAGTGTGATCTTGATACTGAAGGCGGTGCTGAATATTGGCAAGGGTGTTGTCACGAGCCTGGTCACGGCGCTGCATGTCAAGAAGAATGTTGTTCATGATGTGAAAGGTCTGGCAGGAGTCTTCATAGCTGGTGATGAGGGTGGTCATGTGAGTGGACAAGGTGTTCATTTGAGAGGACAAGGTATCCAAAACTGTGGAGAAGGAATCAACCCAGTCAGACATGTGGTCAAGCACCCATGGTGTCAATGTTACTCCCAAAGTGAGATAGTTGCTCCCCAAAAGTATCCACACGAGTTCCTAGTCCAGAAAGACGCCTTTAAAAAGACTCAGTATCTACCTAAGAAGGCTGTCCAGCTCCCTGAGTAGAGGACTCCCCATGAAAGAACTAAGGTGGAGGAGGCATTTCCAGATCTGCATGTGGAGGAGAAGGTGGCGGATGTTGTTCGGCTTCCCCTTGACCCTGCTGCTGCTGTGGCTCTTTGTTCTCTTCCTCGCTTTCAGATTCATCTCCATAGACCGGCACATTTCTGTGTAACTCACCATCTGGACCCCAATAGTAGCCAAAATCTGTGAAGATCTTGTGTCTATTAAAGATATCATCCTGTCTCACTAGAATAGACATCTCATCGGCCAGACTAATCCCAGCATAAATGAATACGCCAGTTAACTACGATGCATATGGCAATGATCTCCTCATTTGGGTACGGCATGACCCAATCAAATCTGACATAAGTCGGCCCATATTGACTAACATCCCATTCATAACATAGTAAAACAAGAACTTGTGAACTTCACTCGCTTCATTGCGGCTACCACCCTTGGGATAGATGAGGGTGGTAAACATATGATGCAGGATTCGCTGCAATGGAGGAAAATAGTTGGCATTTAAAGTGATCAAGTTACTAACACCTTGCACATACTCACAGCCGATCATGGCGAGAAAAGTGTCCTCAACGGCACCATGACCAAAAAGCATATTTGCACCCCTAGTTGAAACTCCTAGGGCTCGTTCAAATAAGGCCAGAGTAACTGTAATCTCAACGCCTTTAACTACTGTATATAGACATTCATTCCTCTCGATCAGATTTTCATAAAATTGTTGGACAAGGCTGGGGTAGTAACGGGGATACCGTGTGACAAAATCAACCCAACCATCTTGTATTTCAAAGACTGCACATAAATATGGAAGAATTTCATTCACCTCGCTGAAATCAACTAGACGGGGGTCGATGATTGGCTGTGGGGGCAGCCACAGTGCACATGGAGGTGCAGGTGTTGACACCCATTTTTTTGCCGATAAGTTGAGTCATTTCTCTTACTTTCATTTGTTGATGCCTCGAGTTGTCCATTACTCGTTGGGCTATTTTTCTAGCATCTCTTTGGGCCTATTTTATGGGTAGCCTCCCTCCCTGGATAGGTCTGCTTCAATTCAGGGCTTAATGGGCCTTGATTTTGTTTAATTGCCATATTTTATGAATTTCAAGCGTCCAGCGCATGCACAGTCAGTCTCCGGCCGTTCATCCTATGAGCGGTCGTTCTATGGCCGTCCATTTATTTATGGGATATTTTAGTTGATTTTCTGTATTATCACCGACATGCTTTCGCACGGCATATGGATAGCCGTTCAACCTGATGAGCGGGCTAACATTAGCCGTTCTTATCTCAGAGTCCTAAGCTCGGTTGATTGTTCAGATAATTATCTATTTATCTCATTTATTCTGATTTTCCACCGACAAGGTATGAGCGGTTGGCCCTTGGCCGCTCTTATGGATGGACGGTCTAGAAATAGCTGCTCAACTTATGAGAGTCCAATGGTGAAATAGTCGGTCAGTTCGATGGATATTTGGGATAATATTTGCTATTTATTGAATTTCCACCGACAGAGATGGACGGCCTGGATATAGCCGTCCAACCTGATGAGTGGTCTATCGTGCGACCGTTCATATGCTCGATTCCTGAAGAATTTAAGGTTTTTTCTCTCTCTATCCGTGATTTTTATCCCAACTTCTCCCATCATTTTCTCCGCGAATATCCCACCAAATTGGGTGCCGTTTCTTCTGGTTAGGAGATGATTCGATTATCTACAACTTATCTTTGATAATCTCGACCTAAAAATGACTAATTACCTTAATTTCGAGCTAGGGTTTGGGCTCTATAAATAGACCCTAAAGGCCAAGCTTTGGAAGGGGGGGGAGATTTCAAGGTCACGGCGAAGCTCTGCCAAATTCTTAAGCGACCTTCAGCCAGGGAGGGAGGCTTTCTACGTCCGCATAAGCCTCCGGTTCAGGGAGTATTCGATGTTTTTGAGTGTTTTTTTGATAGTCCCACCGTCTTTTGTCCATTGCATGCATCGTCATCTCTGCTTTCTCCACGATTTTCACTCTTGCATTTCATTACACACACCCATTCCCATTGTTTTCCACGCCCACATGGGTTTAAAAACCTCCCGATATTCCCCATTCCATCTTAGTTATGATTATTTCCTTCTATTTCTAGCATTTACTACACATTATAAGTTCTAATCTGGGTCTTCCTTTATGTTTTTTACATCCTTTTGTAGGTCAGCAGCGTGCTAACATGAGGCCCATCCTTTCTGGCTGGCCGGAAAGGGTGGAGGTTTGAACTTTTACAACTCACGGCGTGGTGGTCTTGCGCGGCTACATCCTGCCCGTTCAAGAAGAAGTGCGGCCATTATCACACCGTCCTTCTTCATCCTGCAGTTGGGTCTGGGCCGTTCTTCTACCAGTCATTCTTCCTCCCACGTTCCTCTTCAGCGTCTGTGAGTGGTCTGTCGTGCGGCCGCACATCCTTATAGGTGGTTCTTCCAGAGCCGCTCATCTCTGTAGCGCTGGTTTTAAGGCGAGTACCTCTCCCTCTTTCCAAGGTACGTCGCGTCTATCGTGTCCGACATCTTGGTGGCGATCACAGGTCCGTGTTTCTGTTCCCTTCTACTTTCATTTGGTTTATTTCTCATGTTCATATAGTAGAAGGATTTGATGGAAAGTTTAGCCGATAGGAAAACATATCAACATCCCAAATTTCTGGCGATCACGGTGGGACACCTAGTGCCCATCGTGTTAGTGGTGTGCTGCCCCGTTTCTGTTCTTCTTTAGGGTTTCTGTTTGAGTGGTTGCAGGTTGTTATTAGCTCTTCCTTTGTTTCTATCCTCTGGAGATTACGCGGTTCTCTCGGAACCGCCCATCTGTTTAAGCGGCCGTTTTTTAGACGTTCTGTACTCATCTTGGTGTTTCATTCGTGCCAGCTCGTTACATCCAGCGGTTCTATAGAAACTGTCTACGTCCTGCAGCAGTTGGATACAGACCGTTCATCATTGCTGGCTCAGGTACGTTGCGGTGCTTCCATTTGTGATTTCTGTCGATATTCAGTGGTTGTTTCAGGTCTGTTCCAGAATCAGCACGGTCTGTCAAAAGACCGCCCATCCAAGTACATTTCTGAGCCTCATTCTTTGGTCATTTCGGCATTTTGTGGTTTTTCTCTGTTTCGGTGTTACTCCCTGCTTTCGCGCGGTCCATCCCAGACCGTGTATACTCCCTGAATGGTCCATTCTAAACCGTCCTCCACCCTGAGCGGTCTGTTATAGACCGTCCTTATCGTGCTACAGTGCACCCGAGCCTCATTTTGATTTCCATGTCATATCTTGTTCATGATATTTGGTGCTGATTTTTGTCTCCCTTGATTGTTCCTTGCTGCTCCATCATTGTGAGTTCTATTCATCATACTTGTTTGCCATTGCTTGCTAGACCTAGGCTAGAACTTTGCATGCACTCTGGTGCGCATAGGGGCATACATATTCTTCATCAATAGTTACATTCCTACCGAGGTGGGGTTTCCTCTCGTCTCCATATTCCTTGGAGCCGACTAGGTGACCTTGCCGAGGGCCTCTGTAAGTCCCCGTGAGCCGTAGATTCCCACACGGACGCCGGGCCGGTTGTACCGTACCACCCCCCCAGTCCAGGGTTTACATCAGAGAGAGAGAGGGTCCCCAAGAGTCATCCAGTTCCCCATTTCCTACCCCTGTTAGGCACCTTTGTGGTTGAGTGAACTCACATCTTAATTAATTCACTAAGGTCCTAAAGAGAAAAGTTCATAAAATCTGTCGCGCATCATCCATAACTTGGGTGTTTATTGGGTTGTCCCTCTTCTTATCCCTTCCCTCTCTTGTGTGCGTCACCTCATTGTTGTTTAGATTTTGGTTAAGATTGTTTGCTTCTCCTTCCTAGGTGCTCTAGTGTATGTGGAGTTGTTTCTTCCCCTCAGGATCATCTCCTAGGGGTGGCTCGCATTTCCGTTCTTATTTCAATCCCTTGTTTGATTCACCTCCAGCTATGTCATCCTACAATTTCTCTCATTCCCATGAGGATTCTCTCCCTCGGGGACTTCTAGAGGACCCACCTAGGGTCGCTCATGTGCAGGGGGAGAGGGGACTGCCCCTCCTCCCTCGACCATTGTTGTTGAGGGTGCTCAACCCTCCCTCTCAGATTCATCCACTCACGGCTCCGCCAGTCAGGTTCTCCATATGATGGCCCAGCTGGATCCTACTCAACTCCACCTGCTGAAACAGGCCTTGCAAGGGGCAGATGCCCCGCCCTCAGTACTCTCTTCTGGCGCGACTACTGCCGCCACTTCCACATCCCCGATTGTTGGATTAGGGGCCACCTCTGCGGCCCCCATCGATCTTACTCCCATCCGTCCTTAGGCTCTTTGATTCTCCACCATGGAAGCGGGCCAGGCTTATACCTTGGCCCATCAACCACTTAATAAGGAGAAGACCCAGATCCCCTCTAGTTCTTATGTTGATCCTTACACCACCTTATCTCCAGCGCCGCAGGCCCTCGTGGCCCCGGCTGATTTCGTCCGTCTGCAACCAGGGGCCGCCCAGTTGGCTCATGCAGATATGGGCCCTTCCCTGGCCCATATCCATCTTATGGGCTGCCCCCTCAGTCAGTTTATCCTTCAGCTCCATACTCTGGATCTGCCTTTCCTGCCGTATCTCCTCCTTCCCGGGAACAGGAACTTCTTGACAAATGGGCTGCCATGCAGCAGCAGATTGACCTCCTCCACAAGCGGGTCGGCCCATAGTCTCTAGCTAATGTCCCCATCCCTAATTTTAGAGACATTCACTTCCCTCCCCAGTCTGAGCTCCCCGTGTACAGGAAATATGACGGGAATGGCAACCCGTTTATTCATGTCAGGGAGTTCCTTTATGAGTCGGCACAGTTCCAACACGACGACCGCCTGATGGTGTATTTGTTCCACCGATCTTTGGACGGGGTCACCCTCGAATGGTTCTACACCTTGCCTCTGGAGGAGGCAGAGAGTTTCAAGACCGTGAAGGAGAAGTTTATCCAGAGATTTCAGGATCGGGTTGGTCCCGAGTATTCTTTTACAGACTTAGTTGCAGAAAAGATGAGAGCAGATGAGGACTTTGCTACGTATGCAGATCGATGGAGGCAGATGGCCTCGCGTGTGTCCGGGCAGATCCCGAAAGAAGAAAAAGTCAAGTTTTTAATCTCTAACGCCACGTGTGTCCGGACAGAGTCTCATGTCCCAAAATGAAAGTACAGTCAACAGAAAGAAAAGTACAACAACACGGGGCATCCCCCGGAGTACAACTACACGGGGCATCCCCCGGCTCTGGCAGACTGGCGGCTAACCCTGGCTAGAAGAACTACGCTGAAACTCGGTCGCGCCTCTCGAAGACCCCGCCTCACCTGAAAAGCAGGGGTGAGCCTCATTTCATTGGCCCAGTAGGGATCCCGCGAACCCCCACCTCGCACGGAAACGAGAAAGCCAAAGGTAACCCTACCTAACAGGAGTGCGGTCGAACCAACAAGCTAAAGTAAATAAACGGAAAAGCCATCTACTCTATGTTGGGACGCTTAGGGTGATCTAGAGGGGGGTGAATAGATCAAACACCCGATAAAAACTACTGCAGCAGAATCAAATGTGGAATGAGAAATTCTGCTAAACAGATAGAATGCACAAATCAAAGACCAACCAGAACTGCTGAAGAACTAAAACAAACATCTACTATGCAGAGTACTAGAATAAAGAGGCGATGCAAATCACAAAGCAATCACACAGTAGACAGAGATTTTTAGGTGGTTCGGTCCTCCAGACCTACATCCACCCCACACTCAACCCGAGTGTGGATTACTGCTGACTCACAGCTTGAACCGTTGGGCCTCACAACTTGCCTACAACCCGCTGAGCCTCACAGCTTGCCGTCCGAGGTATCCACCTCGCCTGCTGAGCCTCACAGCTTGCTGTCCAAAGGAATCCTCCTCTGTAAAACCATTGGGCAATACAGCTTAGCCGTCCAGTGGAATCCTCCACTGTAAACGCTGACTAACAGCTTGAACACAAGAGTTTCGAAAAACAAAACAAAAACAAACGAAAGATAAAGTAATCCCTACAGGGAATGTAGCTCAAACAAGTGAGCAAAACTCAGATCTGGTTTTGAACCAAAGATCTGAGGAACATCTCTCTCAACTCTTCACTCTCTCAACTCTCTTTCTTTTCTCTCTTTCTTTTCTCTCTTTCTTTTCTCTTCTGCTGGATCGAAAGGGCTCTCTGCTCTTCTGCTTTTCTTTCAAGTCTTCTGTATTCAATCAGTGTTCTTCTGTGGAAGAAGGCTTCCTTTTATAAGCAATTCCAGCAGGAGCAGCACTGGGCGCGTGTCTTCCACAGTTCCCGCCCAGATGTTTTGGCCACGTGTCATCTTCCTGTCAGCCCTTCCAGCCTCGGATCACGTGCCCTTCATTAAGCTCTGCACGAATAGAACCTGTCAGACAGAGAGAATTATCAGTTCGAATAAGCAAAGTGTGTACATCAAGAATGAATGCACAATGGCTGTATGGACTTTGCGTTCTGAACAATGTACATACTTGCCACCTTAAGTGTGTACAGACTTCATAGCACATGTTGCAGTATGCATATGGTGAAGTATGTACATTGACGATGTACAGACTTGACCAAGTATGCATGAAGAACATAGGCTGTACAGACTTCAGATATGTAAGACTATGGCTTGTACAGACTTTGTGAATGCAAAGCTTAAAGCATGTACAGACTTCACTTATGCAAGCAAAACAGTGCATGGCTGTACATACTTTGTGTAATGTGCATGAAGCAATGTATATACTTATATCGAAGGAGTGCACAAATGCAGATAGCAAGGTATAGACTTTACATCTATCAAAGTATGACCAACAACAATGGATGCTCAGGCATGCAGACGAATGTGTAGGCTCTGCGTGCAATGTAAAACAATGTGCAGACTTTGAACGTAGGTAGAGACAGCAATGTGCAGACTTTATCAGTCATCAAAACACACAATTGCTCAAGAGTGTATAGACTTGATCAGTCATTAGAAACACAAGTGCTCAAGAGTGTATAGACTTGATCAGTCATCAGAAACACAAGTGCTCAAGAGTGTATAGACTTGCTATAACAGCAAAGCAACCATGACAGTGTACAAACTTTAAATGTGTGCAAGCAGAACGATGTACAGACTTCATGAATGTGCAGACTTGTCAGCGAGATGCACAATGTATAGACTTGATGTAATCCATGAGCAAGAAGACGATGTACAGACTTTGAGTGAGACGCTGAGTGAGACAGATGGATGTACAGACTTGGGCTGTACAGACTTCAACTCAAATATGCATAGAGACAGAAATGTATAGACTTTGATTGAGACGATGTGATGTACAGACTTTCCTGGCCGATGCATAGACTTTGAGGTAAGACGCTAGACGATGTACAGACTTTACTTGCATGTGCAGACTTGGCGATGTATAGACTTGCACAGTTCTAGCCAAGGGATGTATAGACTTTAAGTGATAGCCCAATGTACAGACTTGCCAATGTATAGACTTTAAGTCCAATACAAAAGGTTGTACAGACTTTGAGACTTAATGCATGGTGGCGAATGTACCGACTTTGTCTGTGATGTGCAGACTTGCTATGTCTGGGACACATGCAATGTACAGACTTGAGTGCTCTGACTATGCTCATGTAATGTATAGACTGTGTGGACTTGATAGCATGCGGATGTATGGACTTGTGCTGGCTTGATAGCATGCATGAAATACCCTGTACAGACTTAAGCAATGTACTGACTCTGAACGCATGCAATGCAGCAGGGCAATGTATACAAAACACAATGACTACTCTCACTGTGTTGCTATCATCAAAATAAAATATCATATGCTTGTGCCTAATGGGCACAACATTCTCCCCCTTTTTGATGATGGCAACAAGGTGACAGTGAGTCACCAAATTAAATTTCTCCCCCTTTGACATGATCAAAAAGAAAGAAAAACATTAGTGCAAGGTGCAGTATACATGCAGATTTCCCTTAGAACAGCTCAAACTCCCCCTGAATGAAGAACTACCCCTGAATTATTTCTCCCCCTATGAAAAGGAATATGGACAGATAATCAAAAGGTGGAGAAGGTAGGAGGGTCACTAGACAACAGCTGTAGCATTGGTTCAGAAAGTGAGCAGGATTATAAACAACAGTTAAAGCATAAGAATCAGTAATTTACGGTTTTGAAAGAATTCAGGTTTAACAGTGATAAAGATAGAGTAAAGTAGCTGACCACTGAAAAAGAGTTATAGACTCCATTTATAGCAATGAATCTAGGGCACATGGCTTTAATAGATAAGTTAGAAACAATACCCTTTGTGATTAAACATGGAAGTTTAAGAAGGCAACTTGAATATGTATTGAGAAAAATAATTTTCACTCAATGACTTTTGATTTCAAAGGGTTACATCAGTTTGTTTTTCACTTTTTAGTTTTTCAGAAACTGAGCTAAGTGAATAGACCAGTGACATTTATGCTGTTGACATTAGGTGTATACCTTGATAAGAGGTAGGTACCCCCAGTTACTAGACATAAACTACTAGATCTATTTCAGATCAGGACCTACAAGGAATAATGTTCACCTTTGACATTAAGGGCACACCTTGATCAGAGGCCAGTACCCCCAGTTACTTGGTGAAAACTCCCCCTATAGATTTGACCCTTTGAACAGAGATAGTCTGAAGCACTTCATGACTTATGAATTCTCCTTCTTCTTTGGAGGAGATCACAGTTTCTCAGTATAATTCAGCCATTGCTCTGTCACTATGTTCAGCTCTTTACATTGATGATCTTATTTACTGCTACCCTTATTTCTTTTAGAGTGGTTGTTTAAAAACAGTACACACTCTATTTACCTTTTCTAGACATTTCCAGTTTAACACTTTCAGGCATTAAAAAAAACTTTTTCTATTCTAACCATGAGACAAAGATTAAGAGCTATAAAAGTTTTCTTTTATCTCAAGTTCTGAAGTGCAGACACTTAACTCTTCAATTTATAAAGGTTAAACCTTTAGTTCCTCTCAATTTGCAAGTGTGATTCTTATAAATGAACAATTGCAATGACCACAGCTCAATGCACTAAACCAGAAGCAATACTGTTGTTCAGTGAAGGTTAGGGAAATGATGGCAATTGTTAAAAAGTGATAGCAATAGGCATGGAAGTCCAAGAACATCTGATGTCAAAGATTATGAATGGAGTGAGTGGGAACAATGAGGAGTGAAAAAGATTCAGCGTACTGAACATAACTCTCAGCTCCCCCTGACACCATGATGCAAATAAAAGTGCTATGCAATGAGTCATTTCTTTTTAAAATTTTCAAATTCAATGATATGCAGTACACTGCTCTATATGAAGACTGGACCCTATATACCATAGTGGTCAGGCAAAGAAATGCAGTGCAAAGCAGTCCTATATGCATTAAACAACTTCCTTGATGCAAATGATATATGCAGACATTAGACACATGCATCAACTATATGCATTAAATGAACCATACACACTCAGTGCAACACATGAATAAGTGAGCTCAGTGCAAAGTACATACATGCACAAACATGAGAGAAGCATACTCGATGCAATGTATGAACAACCATGAACATGTGTTTAAGTAAACTTGGTGCAGGGTATGCATTGACTACAAAATTGGTTGTGCAGTGCATCTAGCATCTTATTTACACAGTGCAATAAATGGCAAGAGAAGAGCATCAGATATGTGCAAAATTAAATTCAGTAGCTGAGTCTGGAATGCAGACTGATCAGCTACACAAGAAGAGAACATCAAAAATTAAACAACCAAATCAACATGACTTTCTCAATTCTGAAGGTAAATCACTTACCTACTTTACCTGACTGATTTATTTTTACCCTTGGTGTTGTATCAGAATGTTGACAAGGCCTCCAATTTCTTTCAGCTTTTAGAATTTTTGGCCCTGCCTCTTGTCATATGCCTGGAGTAGCTATTCATGTTTCATCATTTTGTTCCCGGCTACCAGGCATACCTGCAAACACACTTAGGGAGCAGATTTTGGAACCCGAGATAGTTTGGGCCCCAAGATAGAAGCAGATATGTGAGAGTGAAAATATGACAGAAGCTGTTTAGGGATCCACACTTGTGTGAAAGTGGATGGTTTGGTGGATTCTACAGCTTGAGAGTTCTTTTTGTTATTTTTCTTTTTCTCAGCACCAACAGGTTTAGCTTTCTTTTTCTGGTGCTGTGATGGTTTTTGTGTAGTCCTGGCATTCATTTTATTAGAAATATTATTATTTTTCTGCCAGTGCCTTGGCCAATGAGTGTACTGGAAGTTGTGGCCCAAATTGGTCCTAGGCTGACCATAGAACACCTGGTGACTAGGACTCCATGTCCTAAAGTGACCATCCCATCTCCTAGCTGGCTGAGGTCTATAGGGCTGAGTGGAGAAATTCTGATACCTAGACCTCATGTACATAGGATTCCACCCAAACCTATTAAGTAGTTGTGAGTGATTGTGATGATAGACTTGGGCTCGAGGGAAATAGGGATGTGCAAACTGGTTCCTAGCTACACTTGGTCTCCCTGCCACCTTTGACCCTCTAGGTTTCTGCACTGACTTATATTTGGTCTTTTTCTGAGCAGTTGATGGTGGTGGAGACTTAGCAGTCTTGGAGTGGGGTTTTGATGTGCTAGCTAGCTGACCCCTAGCCTTGGACTTACCCTTGGGAGAAGAGCATGCCACTCTAGGCTCTACAACTTACTGCTTTTCCTTGTCCTTAGCACTGGACACTTTTGATTTTACATTATTGAAAGTAGATTTTTCACTGACCATTTTTATGAGTGGTCCTTTGTTCTTTTCTCCCACGAATGAAATGGTTTTCAGTTCAAAACTCTTTTTAGCTGAGGGATTAAAACCGAGACCCTCCTTTCTGAAGTTGACTTTTGACCCTAGCAAGGCATTAAGATTTTTTGTTCCTTGGGTCATGCTTTCAATGATTTTCCTTTTGTCAGAATTTTCATTTTCCAGATTTTCAATAGTTTTCTTCAATTCAGCATTCACTGACAAGATAGCTTCATATTTTTCAGTTGAAATCTTTATTTCATTTTCAGACTTCTGAATTTTCAATTTCAACTCATCAACAACATTTTTCAGCAGTTCATTTTCTTTCCTACAATTAATCAAAGCATGCTTTAACTCATCAAACTCAGAACATGCACTTTTCAATCTATCATTCTCTGATTGTAAACATGCAACTTTATCAGAAAGTGTTTTATCATTAACCAGAGAATTCAATTTCTTTTTCAAGAGTCTGTTTTCCTTCTTAATATCATTCGCTTTATCTAACAGTTCTCCATAAGCATCTTCCCAATCAGAAATAGTATAATGTTTGAAAGGGGATGATACCTGATCAGACTCTTCTTCTTCTTCTCCATTCCTGACCATCAAGCAGATGTCCTTTTCTTGTTTCTCACTATCTGAGGAAGTGCTCAGCGTGTCTTCTTCCTCATCACTCCATGTACTGACCATGGCCTTTCCCTTTGGCGCTTTCTTCCATGGTCTTCCTTTGATTTTCTGTAACTCTGGACAATCAGCCTTCACATGGCCACTCTTCCTGCAATGATAACAAGTATTATCGTCAGATTTTTCAGCAGGGTTAAATTTATACCTATTTTGCTTCCTGCTGTGGTGTTTTCTGTAGACATTTTCCCCTTCTGTTCTAAGAAATCTTTTGAACTCTCTTGTAATCATAGCTAGTTCATCCTTTTCAAGCTCTGATCCAGATAGGCTCCGATCACTGGATGATCTATTGCATCTGGACTATTTTGAACAGCTATGCTTGGCCTTCAGAGCAATAGGCTTCTTGTATTCGAGCTCTTCAGCTTGTAGAAGATTCATCTCGTACGTCATCAAAGAGCCTATCAGCTCATTAGGTTTCATCTTTTGTAGATCTTTTGACTCCTCAACCATAGTTGCTTTGGTATGCCATATAGGAGTCAACGATCGAAGGATCTTCCTCACAACTTCATGATCAGTATAACTTTTTCCCAGATTTCTTAGACCATTTGTTATGATGGTCAGACGAGCATACATTTTGGTCACTGTCTCACCGGGCTTCATCCGAAATGCTTCATACTTTGACACTAGCATATTTGCCCTCGTCTCTCTCACTTGAGATGTTCCCTCATAAATGACTTCAAGGGTATCCCACATCTCCTTCGCCGTCTTGCAGGATGACACTCTATCAAATTCAGTGGGATGGAGGGCACACTGAATGGCGTTGATGGCACTCCAATTCAGAGTAGATTTCTTGATTTCTTCTCTTGTCCACAATTCCTCGTTCTCATGTAGCTCATAAGGACCTTTGTTCACAATTTTCCAGACCTCGTAATCTTTAGCTCTGAGGAAGACCTGCATCCGGTTCTTCCAATATGGGTAGTTGGATCCGTCGAAGAATGGTGGCTTCGTAGTGGATTGTCCCTCTGCTGTTAACCCTCTATCATCCATGGCCGTTCCTCTTTAGGATGTTAGTCCTGCACAAAGAGTTAGGCTCTAATACCAATTGTTGGGACGCTTAGGGTGATCTAAAGGGGGGTGAATAGATCAAACACCCGATAAAAACTACTACAGCAGAATTAAATGCGGAATGAGAAATTGTGCTAAATAGATAGAATGCATAAATCAAAGACCAACCAGATCTGCTGAAGAACTTAAACAAACATCTACTGCGCAGAGTACTAGAATAAAGAGGCGATGCAAACCACAAAGCAATCACATAGTAGATAGAGATTTTTTGGTGGTTCGGTCCTCCAGACCTACATCCACCCCACACTCAACCCGAGTGTGGATTACTGCTGACTCACAGCTTGAACCGCTGGGCCTCACAGCTTGCCTACAACCCATTGAGCCTCACAGCTTGTTGTCTGAGGTATCCACCTCGCCTACTAAGACTCACAGCTTGCTGTCCAAAGGAATCCTCCTCTGTAAAATCACTGGGCAATACATCTTAGCCGTCCAGTGGAATCCTCCACTGCAAACGCTGACTAATAGCTTGAACACAAGAGTTTCGAAAAATAAAACAAAAACAAACGAAAGATAAAATAATCCCTACAGGGAATGTAGCTCAAACAAGTGAGCAAAACTCAGATCTGGTTTTGAACCAAAGATCTGAGGAACATCTCTCTCAACTCTTCACTCTCTCAACTCTCTTTCTTTTCTCTCTTTCTTTTCTCTTCTTCTGGATCGAAAGGGCTCTCTGCTCTTCTGCTTTTCTTTCAAGTCTTCTGTATTCGATCAGTCTTCTTCTGTGGAAGAAGGCTTCCTTTTATAAGCAATTCCAGCAGGAGCAGCACTGGCCGCGTGTCTTCCACGATTCCCACCCAGATGTTTTGGCCACGTGTCATCTTCCTGTCAGCCCTTCCAGCCTCGGATCACGTGCCCTTCATTAAGCTATGCACGAACAGAACCTGTCAGACAGAGAGAATTATCAGTTCGAGTAAGCAAAGTGTGTACATCAAGAATGAATGCATAATGGCTGTATGGACTTTGTGTTCTGAACAATGTACATACTTGCCACCTTAAGTGTGTACAGACTTCATAGCACATGTTGCAGTATGCATATGGTGAAGTATGTACATTGACGATGTACAGACTTGACCAAGTATGCATGAAGAACATAGGCTGTACAGACTTCAAATATGCAAGACTATGGCTTGTACAGACTTTGTGAATGCAAAGCTTAAAGCATGTACAGACTTCACTTATGCAAGCGAAACAGTGCATGGCTGTACAGACTTTGTGTAATGTGCATGAAGCAATGTATAGACTTATATCGAAGGAGTGCACAAATGCGGATAGCAAGGTATAGACTTTACATCTATCAAAGTATGCACAACAACAATGGATGCTCAGGCATGCAGACGAATGTGTAGACTCTACGTGCAATGTAAAACAATGTGCAGACTTTGAACGTAGGTAGAGACAGCAATGTGCAGACTTTATCAGTCATCAAAACACACAAGTGCTCAAGAGTGTATAGACTTGACCAGTCATCAGAAACACAAGTGCTCAAGAGTGTATAGACTTGCTATAATAACAAAGCAACCATGACAGTGTACAAACTTTAAATGTGTGCAAGCAGAATGATGTACAGACTTCTTGAATGTGCAAACTTGTCAGCGAGATGCACAATGTATAGACTTCATGCAATCCATGAGCAAGAAGACGATGTACAGACTTTGAGTGAGATGCTGAGTGAGACGGATGGATGTACAGACTTAGGCTGTACAGACTTCAACTCAAATATGCATAGAGACAGAAATGTATAGACTTTGATTGAGACGATGCATGAGACGATGCGATGTACAGACTTTCCTGGCCGATGCATAGACTTTGAGGTAAGACGCTAGACGCTGTACAGACTTTACTTGCATGTGCAGACTTGGCGATGTATAGACTTGCACAGTTCTAGCCAAGGGATGTATAGACTTTAAGTGATAGCCCAATGTACAGACTTGCCAATGTATAGACTTTAAGTCCAATGCAAAAGGTTGTACAGACTTTGAGACTTAATGCATGGTGGCGAATGTACAGACTTTGTCTGTGATGTGCAGACTTGCTATGTCTGGGACACTTGCAATGTACAGACTTGAGTGCTCTGACTATGCTCATGCAATGTATAGACTATGTGGACTTGATAGCATGCGGATGTATGGACTTGTGATCGCTTGATAGCATGCAAGAAATACCCTGTACAGACTTAAGCAATGTACTGACTCTGAACGCATGCAATGCAGTAGGGCAATGTATACAAAACATAATGACTACTCTCACTATGTTGCTATCATCAAAACAAAATATCATATGCTTGTGCCTAAGTAGCACAACACTCTAACAGTACTGTACTACTGAACCTCGGTCTAACGAAACTTGAGTCCACACCTGCCAGCAAATAGGAGCACTACCCACTAGAAGAACGACCGGAAGCGTCCCCTGACGTCCTATACCGCGTCACAAGTGTCTAGCTGCAACGCCCCAGGCGTGAGACTCAGACACGCAACAAGTACTACAACAAGGACTAGTTGGGGTCACGCTCGTCAGCGCGTGTCCTGAGCCCCCAACTACGTGTGCACACACAGACCATCTGCTCTAGGTCGGGTCCTCTAGCTGGTTTTCCCCCCCACCGGACTTTGGTGGCAAAGACAAGGGGTCCTATGATGACCAGCCTAAAAATCACCTCTCACTGGGTCTCGCTCTCCACCACTCCCATGTGGGTCCGCACCCGCATGCGCAGGAAGCTACGACTAGTGGACAGGTCACTAGAAGTAAGAATTGACTCACGGAACCCATCGATGAAGAAACGGAACCGCATACGCTTGGTGCAGTGAGGAGCCTGACGGTCCACCCCTCGGCAATCACAGGCTGTGACGCACCTACACTAGCGCGTCACATGGCTCTGACGGTCCAGCCCTGGAGCGTCACGAGCCAGAAGGGAAAATAGACTATGACGCACCCCTCCTAGGCCATCACAGGCTATGACGCACCCACACTGGGCCGTCACAGGGCTGTGATGCACCCACACTGGGCCGTGACAGGGCTCTAACGGTCCAGCCCTGGGCCGTCACGAGCAACGGTGAAAAATAGACTATGACGCGCCCCGCCCGGGCCGTCACAGCACCTGACGGCCCGACCTGGGCGCGTCAGGGTGGTTGGGTCCGCCGCTCTGACGCACCCCCACCGGGGCGTTACAGGGCTGTGACGCGCCAGGCCTGGTGCGTCACAGGCCCTGAGCCCCCCCAACGGTCAAGAATCAACGGTCAAAAAGCCAACGGTCAGAAGGCCTGACGATCTAGCCCTAGCGCGTCACAGCACCCTGGTGGTCTGTCGTGGGACCGTCATAGCCACAGACCCCAACGGCTTAAACACGGGATGTAACGCGCCTCCCTGGGTGCGTTACACCATGTGACGGTTTCTGGAAGGACCGTCACACCCACCCGACGGTGAAACGACATGAATCAGCCAAAAATTCAAACCACGCCCCCGTGCCTCCAAAGGAGAGGGGGAAATCAAAGGGGAAGACCCCTGGGGACCCCTAGCATGATTCTAGGCCATCAAAACGTCGAATCGCAGCTCAAATCCATAGATCGGGCGAGCTCTCCCTAAAGCATGGTTTTACCCTAACCCGCTCAAAAATGCCCCTCTCGGCTCCCATTCGGCCTACAAATCGTGGGAAACGATGGGATGAGCATAAGGATTCGTCCCCCTACCTCAATGGAGCGAATACCCCGCCGAATCGACACCGAAATCAAGGAAGATACTTTTAGACCCATGAACGCCCACCTCTCGCTGCGAAAAGAACACCACCGGGACCGCCTCGCCACCGCCGCCGCCGCCACGCCGTTGCCGGAGTGAAGGAGGCCGCGTCTCGGTTGCCTGGGGAAGAAGCACGGTGCGCAGTGGAGAGGGCGCTCTCCAACGGTTGGAAAGGAGGAAGAAGAAGAAGAAAAAGGTGGAAAAGCAAAAGAAAAGATATGGTATTTACAGAAAATCCAGAAAATTAGAAAAATCCCAAAAAATAGAAAAAATACACCTCATCGATCCTTTCGACGCGCTGATCGCAACGGCACAACTCGCGGGTAGATGAACGGCCCGGTTCACCCGCGACATGGTTCCGTAGGTGTTTACGAGAGACACGCGGGAATCGGAAAACACATGGAAAAAAAGCCGCGGAACACGTTCCGGGCCTCCGAACTGACCCGAATCGCACGGATCCGAACACGAAAGGTGTCTGAAATGAAATTTCAGACACAACGGAGTCGGACACTCCGAGAAACCAGATCCGGGACCCACGAAGAAGGATCCGAAAGGGTCTGAGACATCATATTTGGTGTATGATTTGCATGAGGGCCAGAGGATTGATTGGGCCCAAATGCATAAATTAATTGAAGATATAAAAGAAAGAAGAAGACAAGCCAGGCCGTAGCAGGCGACGCCTCAGCAGCAGTAGTTCCAGCAACCTCTCCAACAACAACAACCCCCACAGTAGCAACAGCAGCACCAAGACCTCGGGATTCACCAAAATCCCATGCCAGAACATCCGCTCGCTCCTCAGCAGTAACAACAACAACAGCCACCAGCACCGGCTCAAGTGAACGCAGTCCACCGCCCAGCCCCTAATGCTGGGTTGTCCTTTGATGATGAGACCCCTGCTCATCTTTTGGCCTTCCACCATACCAATTTTCCTGCACCTTCTGTTCCTTCCATCCTCCGACCCACCACCTTCACTACCGCTCCACCCACTATCCCTTCACGATCACCTATTGCACCCACCACATTCCCCACCATTCCGCCAGTCCTTCCATCATCGCACGCCATACCCTCTGTCATCATCCCTCCGCTTAACCCTTCACTTATCACCACTCCGCCAGGATCCGTTAGGCCGGCCTCCGCCATCCTCACCCCTATTTCTATCCCTCCCACCTACATGGTGCGGACACCAGGGCGATCAAGTGACACGTCGGCGAACCGACGGTGCCATACGCGGAGCACCAAGTGGATTACTTCAGCTTCTCTTCCAATTAGGGACAATTTGGCTTGAATTTGGACCTTTTTGGCATTGAATTGGGCTTGTAATGGTTATTGTATTTATAATTTGCTAATGGGCTGGTTGTAAGGCTCCTAAAGGGCCAAATGGTTAAAGCCCCTTAAGCATTCCTTAAGAAGGAATGGCCTTGGTCCATTTATAATAGATCCATAAGCCATATGGGCTTCCTTCCTACATGGGCTATCTAGATTGGGTTATCTAGAGTGGGCTCTCTTAATTCATGGGCTTTCAAGGGTGGAATGGCCTTAAGCCATATTGGTTGGTTGGGCTTGGTTAAGCCATGACCAAACTTGGCCCAAGAAGAGCCCAAGCTAGGGGCGCCCTCCTTTTTGGCTTATTAGGCTAGCAATTGTTGATTTTTCTTCTTCCCATCCCATGTACCACATGGGGCATTCAAATGGCTGCTGGTCAATGCCAAATATGGCTGCCACCTACCATCTTTACCTTGAATTTCAAAGGTAGGTGAGCTACCATGTCCCCTTGTCTCCCTTTCCCTTTCACCAAGTCCCCCTTTCATGATCCATGCGCACCTCCCCCTCTCCCTTCTTGTAACCAACGAATTCCCCTCCCCCTACCCCTTGCCATGGTCTATTTAAAGGCATGTATAGTGCTTGTTCACAAGAGAATGAAGTTTTTTTGAAAGAAAAGTTCATTAGAGAGTGATTCTCTTATTGTGTTCTTGGGTGTGACTCCCATTGTGCTGTCCTGTGACTGGACAGAACTAGGTTGTGTAACTCGACAATGTATCCCTCCTTTCCTCTTATCTTCTCCTTCCACAAAAATTCTCTGTGATACCTCTGCAAGTTAGCAAACTTTCAGCGCTGGTTTCGCATCGATCGGAGTTCGTGAGCAACGGTGGCGATTTTTCTCATGGAGGCACGCAGATCGGTTCCAGATTGCTGCCCAGATCTGGAGGTGACTGTGTATTGAATTCTCCAGCCCAACCCGATGCCATCTGAAGCTAGTTTCTGAAGACAGATCGTAGGATTTCAAGTCGTCTTCGCGTCGCCACTGGTCTCGCCTCGATCTGATCACCGTCCTGTTCGTGGCGGAGAATCTCGTGAGATCGTGCAAGAGATCATAGTAGATCCGGCCCCAAACCAGAGCCGACTTCCAGAGTCCTCCCCGACCCATCCGGTCAAGATCTGTAAGGGATCTTCGGAGTACATCTTTCTCTTGACGTCGCCAATAATCTCCCATAAAGAACTTTCCGATCCGACATCGGCAACCATTATTCCCTCATTTTACCGTGTCGTTGTTCAATTCTGTGAGCATAAAACCAGAACCTGAGAAGATTCGTCACTGCTCCCAGATCTGAAGGCATCTGATCGCGCCCTTCGGAGTGAAGAAACTACATCCAGTCACCATCGTTCTCCAATAAACAGTGCTCCAATCAGGCATCGGATCTGGCCGTACCGGCATCCGCAAGTTTACTGCGCAGGGTGACCCGCGTGGGCAGAACCAGGTCGAATTTCCGTCGGTGTACCCGAGCGGCTCCGGCACGCGTCCCTCGCCTCCTGCGAGTGTGGCCCGTCAACCTAGGTTCCAGCAACCCCAAAATCAGTCATTGTAGCCCGATACCTCCCTGCGTGGAGTGGGTGTTCAGTTCTGAAATTGTAAAGTTAATCATTTATGTATTGGGGTTGTTCGGAAATCGGCCGGGAATTCTTCCCCACGCCTAGTCGTGGAGGTACGTGCTCGTTCCGACATCTACATTTTCTGTTTAGTATACTTTCTATATTGATGCGTTTGTGAGAATAGGGCCGATAGCTAGTTTCAAATTCACCGCGATTGTGAGTTGTGAGCGCCCGTTCCGTGGCTCCAATCGAGCACCGAGCGCGAATTAGCACCCTAGGCGACGGTGGTTTCTTAATCGCCGCGATCCCCACGTTTCCCTCGCAAGGGACGATCGTCGGGCTCAAGAGAGTTGCTATTGAGAGACGTCTCCACCCGGAGAATACCACAGTGGTCAGCCGCCCGGCTTGCCTTAGCGTGTTAGTGCTGGCCGCACAATGAGTCGGTCGTACGTCTTAGCCCGGTCGTCATCCGTCCCGCATCAAATTGGTATCAGAGCGTCGTTCAAGTCTAGGGTCATTCAAGTTCAAGGTTGCATTTGCATTCCTCTACTCGGTATATCAAAAGGTGTGACACGATCATTAGGTTATGCCTATCGGGAAGGCCGCACACTTGCGCGAGTGGTCTTCGGATCGATTAGCTCCGCCACGTACCGAATAGTGGGTTAAGTCTAGGTTCCTAGTTAGTGCATTCCAACATCGTCATGTCTAAGTGTGTAGTCGAGTCTCATGCCAACTTTGCATTAGTATTTTGGGGTCGTGTCTAGTGTCTTGTCCAAGTGTCGGCATGTTTAACATGTAGTTCTCCAACTTCCCATGGATTCCCGGTCGCCCAGGCGATATGACCGTTGGCCCACCCATGGCCTTGGCAACCATCCTCTCCGCTTCTGTAGGCCTGAAGCCTCAGATTTTTTTGGCTCCAATGACCCAGGCATCTACCTCAAGTGGGAGGCCACCATGAACACCTACTTTGATTGTTATACTATGTCCGAGGCAATACAATTCTCTTTCGTCAAAGAGCGGCTTCTTCATGAGGCTACCGAAAAGTGGGATTACATCGAAAGAATGAGAGAGGTTAGGGGGCAATGGCACATCGAGTCATGGTGGGACATGAAGAGAGAGCTTAGGAAGGTCTACGTGCCCCAACCGGCCCCACCAAATCACTTCCAACCAAGTGAGTCCTAGTCGGAGGCAAAGAGCCCCACACGTAGATGAGCCAAGACCCACTCCTCGGACGGTTGACTACGGGCGAGTCCACCATGATATCCCTATTCCAACCCACTCCGTTGCCGAACTTATGCAAATGATTTTGGACCGGTTGGATGGGGTGGATAGGACACGTACTCCTAGTGACGTACTCCTACACGAACCTAAGGAGGTCATCGCCGGTAGTCTTAACCTAGCTCCATCAACGGAGTCCCCAGGCCCTCTCCCCATCATGGTGTACCCTCATTCCCCACCCATGAGAGCTCCATTACCACCACCCTCTACTTCCGAACTCTATTCGGAACCATCTCATTGGGAGCCACCTAAGCCCGAGCCACCCGTATTTCTAACGGGTACACTTTACATAGCCGAGCCACTACTTAGTTGGCTCAAGGATAGCTTGGTCCCACTTCCCTTCCCATCTATGGACCCTATCCTACCTCTGGTGCCAATCAACTCATTCCATATCACTTTCCGATCTAGTCACCATGTGGATACATTGGATGACATTCTTAAAGGGTTAGACCGGCAATTGACTTTTACGCACTTGTTGGCCCCAGGCTTTGACCAACCTATAGGTCATAGCTTCACACATCCATCCTTAGGGTCTATCACCTCCATGTGCACCGTGGGCCATATCACCATGGAGGTTCTTTTACTCCTCCCCTTACCGGCCGAGCCCAACTTCACTCCTTTTATCCCGAGGGAGGAGCCCTATCTACTATACACAGTACCATCTACGTCGATGGATGAAGGTGACCATCACCTTCATGAATTTCAAACATGGGACTATGTAATGGAGGAATCGGGGGGTCACACATTCTTTGACCCATTCGACCCCTTCT
Organism: Amorphophallus konjac; assembly: GCA_022559845.1. Taxonomy (NCBI): domain Eukaryota; kingdom Viridiplantae; phylum Streptophyta; class Magnoliopsida; order Alismatales; family Araceae; genus Amorphophallus; species Amorphophallus konjac. The sequence continues at coordinate 711,623 of JAHNEJ010003003.1, read as the reverse complement.
CTAGTGGGCCTCGTGACCCACCACTTCCCCTCTACTTTGTCAAGGAAGTCCCCTACCACTCTCTTCCCACTCGGGCCAATCAAACTCCACATAGTAATAGGTCCGATTATTGGGAAGCATGGCATGCCTTACCTACATGTAGTGGTGATGAACCTCTTAGCCCATCCACACCCACATCTGATAGGAAGTCCTTGCATGCATGGTGTCTTTTTTGGTGTCTAGGAGTACATAATCCTACCTACCTTTGGTTGCATCTAGTGTATGCATGGCACACATTTGGGTGTCCTGGTCCGCCATCATCCATGCACAGGTCGGACTAACCATAGGTTTGTCTAAGTCATGTGTGTGTGTGTTTATTTGTCTTTCGAGTTTGTTTTGGTTTGTATTAAGTCGTGTCTCAATCAAAGGCCAGCCATGCGCGCATAAGGAATTAGCTGATGCATGCTACATGTCCGTGAGTTCAAAAGGGAGAGTACGTCATGATCAGGGTCATACCTGAACGGTTCCTCTGGGAGACCGAAAGCAACTCTAAGTCCACGATACCCACCCTTTCCGGGTTAAGAAACAAGTGGGTCCGAATGCGTACGATATTGAACTACCGAATGCCTATGGTGTCAATTCGATGTTCCATGTTTCCTCTGGTATCATATTGGAACCCGCGGTGATCCTAGTGAGTTTTGGGCTTTCTCCTTCTAGTGTGAGTGACACCACCCGAGAGTCCACCTCTTCCAACCTCAACGCACGCATATAGATTGTATACTGGATAAGCAGGTGATCACAAGGAACGGAGCATACCCACACGTCCTAGTGTGTTGGCGAGGATGTCCCCACGATGACCAACGCCTTGATCACATGCTGAGATTGCAAGCTTTGAGACCCTTACTCGACGGGGTCGAGTTCCTCCCACCCGGGGAGAATTGGTGCGGACACCAGGGCGATCAAGTGACACGTCGGCGAACCGACGGTGCCATACGCGGAGCACCAAGTGGATTACTTCAGCTTCTCTTCCAATTAGGGACAATTTGGCTTGAATTTGGACCTTTTTGGCATTGAATTGGGCTTGTAATTGTTATTTTATTTGTAACTTGTTAATGGACTGGTTGTAAGGCCCCTAAAGGGCCAAATGGTTAAAGCCCCTTAAGCATTCCTTAAGAAGGAATGGCCTTGGTCCATTTATAATGGATCCATAAGCCATATGGGCTTCCTTCCTACATGGGCTATCTAGATTGGGTTATCTAGAGTGGGCTCTCTTCATTCATGGGCTTTCAAGGGTGCAATGGCCTTAAGCCATATTGGTTGGTTGGGCTTGGTTAAGCCATGACCAAACTTGGCCCAAGAAGGGCCCAAGCTAGGGGCGCCCTCCTTTTTGGCTTATTAGGCTAGCAATTGTTGATTTTTCTTCTTCCCATCCCATGTACCACATGGGGCATTCAAATGTCTGTTGGTCAATGCCAAATATGGCTGCCACCTACCATCTTTACCTTGAATTTCAAAGGTAGGTGAGCTACCATGTCCCCTTGTCTCCCTTTCCCTTTCACCAAGTCCCCCTTTCATGATCCATGCGCACCTCCCCCTCTCCCTTCTTGTAACCAACGAATTTCCCTCCCCCTACCCCTTGCCATGGTCTATTTAAAGGCATGTATAGTGCTTGTGCACAAGAGAATGAAGTTTTTTTGAAAGAAAAGTTCATTAGAGAGTGATTCTCTTAGTGTGTTCTTGGATGTGACTCCCATTGTGCTGTCCTGTGACTGGACAGAACTAGGTCATGTGACTCAACCACGTATCCCTCCCTTCCTCTTATCTTCTCCTTCCACAAAACTTCTATGTGATACCTCTGCAAGTTAGAAAACTTTTAGCGCTGGTTTCGCATCGATCGGAGTTTGTGAGCAATGGTGGCGATTTTTCTCGTGGAGGCACGCAGATCGGTTCTAGAAAGCTGCCCAGATCTGGAGGTGACTGTGTATTGAATTCTCCAGCCCAACCCTGACACCATCTGAAGCTGGTTCCTGAAGAGAGATCGTAGGATTTTAAGTCATCTTCGCGTCGCCGCTGGTCTCGTCTAGATCTGATCACCGTGCTATTCGTGGCGGCGCATCTCGTGAGATCGCGCAAGAGATCTGAGCAGATACGGCCCCAAACCAGAGCCAACTTCCAGAGTCCTCCCCGACCCATCCGATCGAGATCTGTGAGGGATATTTGGTGTACATCTTCCTTTTGACGTCGCCAACAATTTTCCACAAAGAACGCCCCAATCCGACATCGGAAACCATTATTTCCTCATTTTACCGTATCGCTTTACAGTTCTGTGAGCACAAAAGCAGAACCTGAGAAGATTCGTCACTGATCCCAGATCTGAATGCATCGGATATCGCCCTTTGGAGTGAAGAAACTACGTCCAGTCACCATCGTTCTCCAACAAACGGCGCTCCAATCAGGCATCGGATCTGGCCGTACCAGCCTCCGCAAGTTCGCTGCGCAGGGTGACCCGCGCGGGCAGAACCAGGTTGGATTTCCGTCGGCGTACACGAGCGGCTCCGGCACGCGTCCCTCGCCTCCTGCGAGTGTGGCCCGTCAACCTAGGTTCCAGCAACCCCAAAATCAGTCATTGTAGCCCGATACCTCCCTGCGTGGAGTGGGTGTTCAGTTCTGAAATTGTAAAGTTAATCATTTATGTATTGGGGTTGTTCGGAAATCGGCCGGGAATTCTTCCCCACGCCTAGTCGTGGAGGTACGTGCTCGTTCCGACATCTACATTTTCTGTTTAGTATACTTTCTATATTGATGCGTTTGTGAGAATAGGGCCGATAGCTAGTTTCAAATTCACCGTGATTGTGAGTTGTGAGCGCCCGTTCCGTGGCTCCAATCGAGCACTGAGCGCGAATTAGCACCCTAGGCGACGGTGGTTTCTTAATCGCCGCGATCCCCACGTTTCCCTCGCAAGGGATGATCTTCAGGCTCAATAGAGTCACTATTGAGAGATGTCTCCACCCGGAGAATACCACGGTGGTCAGCCGCCCGGCTTGCCTTAGCGTGTTAGTGCTGGCCGCACAACGAGTCGGTCGTACGTCTTAGCCCGGTCGTCATCCGTCCCACATCACTACCCCACCTGGCCAATTGGGGGTCCATCTGAGGCCGTGCCGGCACGACAATGCGCCCTTCGGAGCGGGCGTCCATTCCACCGAAGTTACCCTTTCCCTGGTGCGTCTGCACCCAACCCTCAAGTTCCTTCCTCAACAGTTGAAGCAGAAGAAGTAGACCCCGTGCCGGGCACGAAATATGACTTGCTACAGCACGTGGACCAGATGCCAGCCAAGATATCAGTTCTGGAGTTTATCAAAAGGTCCACGCTACATCAGGATGTCCTAAGGGCTTCTTTACAGAAAGTCATGGTTAGAGAGGACATAGTGGTAGACAGTTTACCGTCAGTGTTGGCAATGATTACAAGGGGGCCTTCCATTTCATTCTCTGAGTCAGAATTGGCACCCCCAGAGGCACGATAGATGCCACTCTGCATTACTATTTCCTTGAACAAAGTGGCAGTTGAGTCAGTCCTAGTGGACACGGGAGCATCAATAAATGTGTGTCCATTAAGTACACTGCGTGCCTGCAACATTTTAGAAGACATGCTTAGGCCAACGCCAACCACGATTGCGGCATATGATAACTCCAGACGGGCTTGCCATGGGGTCGTGACAGTACAGGCCGAGCTAGGGCCATTAAAGATGGTTGTGGAGTTTTACGTACTGGACATAGACCCAATGTTCGAGGTAATTCTGGGTCATCCATGGATAGATAGTTTGAATGATGTGCCCTCAACCGCCCACCAATGCCTTAAGTTCCCTTTTCAAGGTCGGGTAGTTAAGGTGAAGAGTATCTCCACAGTCCAGTCTGTTGATGCGATTGCAGATAAGGTTCTTCCTACTTTGTGGCCAAGCAACAGGCCAGTCCTTTCAATTATGGACTTAAACTACTCATGGGCATATGCGTCACGCAAGCCCGCCACTGCACCAGTAAATGTCAAGGTTAAGTCCAAGATCAGAGATTCAAAAGGGTGGCACATGATTTTGAAGTTAGGCTATCAGTCGGGCCTGGGCCTCGGTGCACAATTGTAGGGGCGAATCAAACCCATCCCTAAAGGCAGAAAAATGAGCCGGAGAGGCCTCGGCTACCGGGAGTCAGCACTATCTATACTGGGAGACTCGAGGCCACTGACATGGGACTACCGTCAACACTTTGTGAAAGGCCCATTGCATCCCAATACCTTGAAGAAGCCGCAGCCCTGTTCTGATGAGAAGACTAATGCCACTAGTGTTGCCAATGACCCGCTGCCGCCACTGAAGGGGCTGGTGGGTGACGTGGAAGACTTTTGTAGTTGCTTTGAAAAGTTGTTCCAAGAAGAAGAAGCATGTTCAAAGAAGGTGGAGATGTAGCTGGTGAAGCATTCTCTGACTGAGCTAGTTCACCGGAGGCCGCGGGAAGCGGGGAGCTCCATCACTACCTTTTCTTTGTCCCCGTCCCGTCTTGCCTCCTTGTTACAACAATTGGGGTTTATTCCCCGTTCCCCTCCGATAATGGTCGACCCGTACTTCACAGAAAGACCACCTAAAATTCTATTTGTGCCATGTGCATGTGGGCGCTGCCCACCCATTGATTTATCAACCATGTTTACTCCTCCCTCCCCCACTGCTGAACTCCACGGGATGTGGTTTTCGTCTTCCGACCCCTTCTTCGATTGCATCTTCCCCTCTCTATTTCCCATGCAACTTCCTTCTCCTCCTTCCTCCTCTAGTTCCTCTTGCTTCATGATTTCCTCCGACCTCCAAAAAAATGCCCATTTTAAAACAGAGTTGTCAATGGAGGATCACCCTATGTTCTGCCCATCTTCCCAGGGGCATGAGACCCCTGCTCCTTTCCTTGTAGATTTCCTATCTCCTAGGTTAGATGTATAGTATGCAGAATCTCCTAGGTTAGTTGAGTTAGTTGGGGTAGAGTCTAGTTCTAGTTTGGTCAGCCCATCCACTTTTGCGGTGCACCCTGTGATGCGTCATTCTAAATCCGTCCCAGATAGGTTTCTGCAAGATTTGGCTCAGAGATGTCATGCCCTTCTTAAGTGCCCTGAGTTTGTAGAGACCGCAATAGTCTTAGAAGATGATGAGGAAGTAGAAGGGGTATGGAGCAATGACAGGTTAGGTGTCTATGAAATCATTGATGCGAAGGACCCAGCCGACGATGAGGAAAGCGATGTGGAGGACACGGCTGATCTGTACGCACAAGGATTGAAGAGGTTTGATGAGCCGTCATCGGCAGTGGGTGAACCCACTAAAGAGATTAATCTTGGGACAGAAGAGGACCCCAGGCCCATAATTATTTATGCCAACCTCCCTCCTCAAGTTGCAGAGGAGCTGATCAAGGTTTTGAGGGAGTACGGCGACTCTTTTGTCTAGTCCTATGAGGACATGCCGGGTCTTGACCCCACCCTAGTTGAACATCGACTTATTCTTAGACCAGGGGCAACACCCGTTAAACAAAAATCAAGGAGATTTCACCCGCAGATGGCCTTAAGGATAAAGGAAGAAGTCGATAAATTGCACAAGGCCAGGTTCATTAGAGTTATTTTATATCCACAATGGGTGGCAAACATAGTCCCAGTAATGAAAAAGGACGAAAGATTCAGATTTACATCGATTTTAGGGACTTAAATAAGGCATGTCCGAAAGATGATTTCCCGCTTCCTCACATTGGCGTGTTGGTGGATAACACGGCTGGGTATGAGGCCCTTTCATTCATAGATGGATATTCTGGTTATAATCAAATCCGTCTTGCTCCCAAGGACCAAGAGACGACCTCCTTCACCACGCCCTGGGACACGTACTGCTATGTTGTTATGCCATTCGGATTGAAGAATGCAGGTGCCAAATATCAATAGGCAATGATGGCTATCTTCCATGACATGATGCATGTGTATATGGAAGCCTATGTGGATGATATCATGGTGAAGTCAAGGTCCAAAGAAGAGCACCCCGCCATCTTAGCCAAGGTGTTGCAAAGGGCTAGAGAGTATAAATTGAAGATGAATCCAAAGAAATGCGTATTCGGAGTTGCATCAGGGAAATTGCTTGGGTTTATAGTTAGTAAACGGGGGATTCAGATCGATCCAAACAAAGCAAAGGCCGTTATGGAGATGTCGCCGCCTAAGAACATCACTGAACATAGAGGTTTGATTGGGCACTTACAGTTCATTAGAAGATTTATATCTCAACATTCGTAAAGATGTCGCCCATTCTATGAATTGTTGAAGGCGGGAGTTAAATTCGAATGGAATGAACAATGTCAGAAGGCCTACGAGGACTTTAAGGTTTATCTTTCTAATCCCCCAGTTCTGCAACCACCCGTTCCGGGGAAACCTCTGATCCTATACATTTCTGTTATTGAGGACTCCTTAGGAGCTGTCCTGGCTCAGGTGGATGATGAAGGAAGGGAAAGGGCAGCATACTATCTTTCGAGGTTGTTTAATCCCGCTGAATCTAAGTATACTGCCATGGAGAAGACCTGTGCAGCATTAGTATGGGTAGCTCAGAAACTCAAACACTATTTTTTTGCCCATGAGGTTAAGTTGATCTCTAGAATGGACCCGATTTGTTATCTCTTAGAAAAGCCCGTCCTTTCTAGCCGATTAGCTCGCTGGCAGAGCTTTCTTTCCCAATTTGATATCACCTTCATTGTTCAGAAAGTGATAAAGGGATACGCGATTGCTGAACATCTTGCTCACTCTCCTATCCCTCGCACTGATTCAATCCAGGACGAATTCCCTGATGAACACTTGGCTGTAATCACTCACCTTCCCTTTTGGTCCCTTCATTTCGACAGTGCTCTCAATTCTCAGGGCCCTGGAATCGGCGCCGTTCTCCTCACTTCGGAAGGAGTAACCATCCCCATCGCTTATCAACTCTCTTTTCCTGCCACAAATAACATAGCCGAGTATGAGGCTCTCCTTGCCGGATTGAAGCACGCCTATCTCATGGGCGCGCGTTACCTAAACATCATAGGAGACTCTCAATTGGTGTTGCGTCAAGTTCTGTCAACTGACCGCACCCGTGACCCTAAACTCAAACCTTATCAAGATTTGGTCACGCTTTTGGCTAGGCAGTTCCGCAAGCTTGTCTATATCCATACTCCTCGTTCGCAGAACATTCTTGCTGATGCATTGGCATCACTTGCTTCTTCCCTTTCCTTCCCGCTCAGTCGGTCCACTAAGACCATTGTGGTCCAGCGGTTAGACGCTCCTTCCCTTCAGGATCCCTAGTTCGACAACCTTAGGAAGTCTGTAGAAAGGAAAGCCGAGAGGGAAAAATTGAAAGAATTTTCATTGACTGAGCTGGAGGAGATTATAGAAGAATAGGAATTGCCATGGTACCACGAGATCGAGCAGTATTGTAGGGATGGTTCATTTCCTGAGATGACGAATGCCGAGCAGCGCAAGGCCATTAGAAAAGTCACCGTCAGATACACAATTATTGCTGGAGAGTTATATAGGTGGGCTCTCAATGGAGTTCTAATGAGGTGTTTGGATGACGATGAGGCTTGGAAGGTAGTAGAGGCTGCTCACTCCAGTGAGTGTGGAGGGCACGTTAATGGACAGGCGTTGGCAAAGAAGATTCTTAGGCAGGGCTATTACTGGCCAACCCTAGAAGAAGATTGTTCCACCTATGCCGTAGGTGTCTTCAGTGCCAACTTCATGCCGACAAAATCCATGCTCCAGCTTCTTCTCTCCATCCTCTTTCTGCTCCTTGGCCATTCTTGATGTGGGCCTTTGATATTGTTGGACCACTCGGTGACCCTAATGCTCAGGTTAAACAGAAGTCCTTCATTCTGACTGCTACGGAGTACTTCACCAAGTGGGCGGAAGTTGAAGCTTATGCAGAAATCAAAGCTACCACAGTGTGTCGCTTCATTTTGAAGAACATCATTTCACGGTTTGGAGTGCCAAGTGATATCGTCACCGACAATGGGCCTCAATTTGTTTCTCAAGAACTCTAGGACCTCTGTAAGAGATTTAATATATCGTTGCATCATTCATCACCATATTACCCTCAAGGCAATGGCCAAGCTGAGGCCACGAACAAGACCCTTCTTAAAATCATTAAGAAGACATGCGAGTCATACAAATTTACGGATTGGGCTGACAGATTGATAGAAGCTCTATGGGCTTATCGCACCTCCTTCCGCACTCCCACGGGGCAAACTCCTTTCGCTCTCACCTATGGGATGGAGGCGGTGCTCTCATACGAGATCTTGATCCCTTCCCTAAGAGTGTAGCTAGACAAAGAACTTAATCTCGACGAGCGTCGAGAGGCGTTGCTAGTCCAACTGGAACTCTTAGATGAGAAGAGGTTTAATACAGGCAATCACATCTCTGTTTATCAAAATCGGGTCTCACGGTATTTTCAAAAGAAGGTTATTGAAAGAAATTTTCAAGTGGGTAACATGGTTTTGAAACGCAAATTTATTAGATCAACAGGTCCAAGGTCTAAGTTGCAGCCTAATTGGGAAGGGCCATTTGTAATCAAAGAAGTCTATCCTGCTAACGCGTACTGTCTAGTTAACGCGGAGGGTGAAGAATTACAAAATCCGTGGAATGGGTTGTATTTAAAACGTTTTTATCCATAGAGTCAAGCCAGCAACGGCCCGGCGGCAGGGTGTGCCTCTATTTGATCACGAAGGGAGATCCCCGGTTCAACATTCAAACACTACACGACCCCCTGTTGTTCGGTTTTCCTCTTTTGCGCAATACCGTCTCTCCCTTGGCCATGGTTAGGGGAAAGTGAAAATCTTTATTTTTTTTCCTTTTTTCGACTGAAAATAGGGGGCAAGTGGTGAATAAGGGGGCGAGAACTAATCTAGACATCCCAATAAAAAGAGGTCTCAAATAGGGGCAGTCCGTTATGACCTTATTGCGCATTCAAAAAGCAAAAGGAGAGAAAAGAAATAAAGAAAATGGGCAAAAATCAAAGACAAAGCTAAAAGCTCATCCAAAAGCTCGAGGCTCAAAAGTCTAAATGCTCCCAAAAGAATGAAATTAGGCATGGCAAGAGTGGCAGTACAGTTTCCCCACGGGACGTTATGAGCCCGGTCGTACGCTTGCCTAGAGCGGATGTAGGTTCGATGACGGACACAAAGCCCCGGCGTAACAGACCAAATTCTTTGAAAAGGGGTTGTCGTGAAAAGTACTCAAGCCCTAAAAACCTCTATACCTGTTGCCGGCTTTCCTATGAAATTCTTTTTACTTTCCAAGGACTGATCATGCCCCGGGTATGGCCTCGATAGAGGCACCGTTAAGTAAGATTGGACCTCGGCCACAGGCGGTCATTTTTAACGCACGTTGAACCCAGGAAACCCCTAGTGAGATATGAGGTTCCCCGTCATCGGGTTTGAGTTGGTTTCAAAATTCAAAAAAAATCAAATATTTCAAAATTCAAAAAAATCAAATATTTCAAAGCCAAAAAAAAAATCAAATATTTCAAAATCCAAAAAAATCAAATATTTTGAAATCCAAAAAAATCAAATATTTTAAAACCCAAAAAAATCAAATATTTCAAAACTCAAAAAAAAATTAAAAATTTCAAAGTCCAAAAAAATCGAATATTTCAAAATCCAAAAAAATCAGATATTTTCAAAAACACAAAGATTTTCATCATCATTTGCATTTCATGGCATGCATTACATTTATTTTTATTTTTACCTATTTAATAAGGCTTACCCCCTTGACCAAAAATCAAGAGTTGGTCATTTCCTAACTTGCTACAGGCAAGGGGTTAAGCCTAAAACAGATTTAATCTGGTTTCTTGTTTCATGTGTGCAGGGGCAGGTTAAGGACGAAGCCAAAACTTTCAATGGTTACACGGCCGGAATCAGTCCGTTCATCAGTTACACGATTTTTCTAAGGCCGCTCCAGATCTAGAACCCTCAACATTTCAACAGTTCCTTAAAGTCCGTTCACGTTCCTGTATGGTGGATTCCTAGCCGCTCATCTTTTCCCACGGTCTGTCGTTAGACCGTTCATAGTCTGTTCTATTCCCCATTGCTGAACCCATGAACGGGCAGAGTATGGCCGTTCTTATGCGCGAACGGATGAGCTCTATCCATGCATCTCTATGAGCGGCCCATGTTTTACCGTGCATATCCCAAGAAGCTCAATTCACAAACCACATAGTCATGGACATAACTCAAACTCTCATTCATTGAAATCAACTCATTTATTCATATTTCAAGCTCTAACATAAGTCAACACCATGAAAAGCAAAAAAAGAATCACTATGTCCTCAGTTGGGCATCCCCGCGGGGACATATCTCTCTCAGCTCTCTAAGGTAGGCCGTGTCGCTGGAACCACTGCAACCTCCACCGGTAGGGTAAGCACCCAGCTGATCTCCCACATGATCAGGGCGCTCCTGACCGCCTGCTCATCCTCCTCCGTCCCGATCCTCCTCGCCTGTAGTACGAGAAGGTGGGGTAGTGTTGGAAGTACGGTCCTGGGTAGTCCAACCTGTAGGTAGCACTGGTGCGGGCTGTACATCGCCAGTGCAGTGTTGCTCACAAGCCTAAGATCCAAGCCTGGCCTCCTAGGAAGTCTGACCACAGTGCCGTGGAGGAAGTCAAGGCGCATCATGAACCGATCCAAGGGTAAGGTGTTGATGTAGAGTCGCCACTCGTCCCTGGTCTTCTTTTCCGCTGTCCTGCACTCTACCTGTGGAGAGAACCTGAAGGTGCCACCTCTGAAGAAGAGGGGATGGCTCCCGAAGACCCGACTGGCTGAAGTGATATCCTCCTTATGAATGAATTTCATCCTGACACCCATCCAGCACTCTAGCAGTATCATGGAGCCAAAGAGTGGACCTCCTAGAGCTGCTGAGGTAAGGCCCTCGTACAAAAAGGCAAGGATGGCCTGAGAAATAGAAAGACCCTGCCACAGGCCACTAATGATACTAAGAATAGGAGTCTCTAGCACATGGTCGACAGAGGGGAACAGGATGGCCCCACATAGGCAAACAGACGCGGCCTTGGCTATGGCCTCATACCACCCACACTTATTCCTGCAATGTTCAACTACCCACTGGCTAAGAGGAAGAAGGTGGATCTAACGTGGGCCTTTGAAGGTGCGGACATCTTTGCTATCTGGTATGAACTTCCCCAAGATAAGGCTAGGGTCTATAGGGGCAACTGTGTAACACACTAAGTCCTCCTCACCAGCCCTAGACTTAGGAAAAGAGAAGTAGGTCTCTACCTCCTCTAGTAGGATAGTGGCCTCGAATGATGGGAAAATGAACGTACGAGCCTGAAGGTGCGGACATCTTTGCTATCTGGTATGAACTTCCCCAAGATAAGGCTAGGGTATATAGGGGCAACTGTGTAACACACTAAGTCCTCCTCACCAGCCCTAGACTTAGGAAAAGAGAAGTAGGTCTCTACCTCCTCTAGTAGGATAGTGGCCTCGAATGATGGGAAAATGAACGTACGAGCCTGAGGATGCCAAATTTCTACCAAGGCTGAGATGCTATGCCAGTCTAAGGACAACTTTGGGTAATTTTGGCCTAATACCAAGAGTGGGTGTCATGCCCCGTACTCTATACCATCGAGGTATTGTCCGCCTTGGCCTACCGGCCTCACGGTTTTATCCCTTTCTAACAGTGATCGGCTCCAAAATGGAGGACTTCCCGGGCAGGTCACCCATCCCAGTACTACTCCCCATTAAGCATGCTTAACTTCAGAGTTCTTTACAAGAACTGAGCCGATACTTCAAAAGGCGCCTCGGTGATATAGAGTACAACTTAGCTATATTTGAGGGTGTTACAATCTACCCCTCTTATATAGGCGACGTCCTCGTCGCTGGGCACATATAGCACACAATCATGCAATCAAGCCCCCAGGCAGGTAGGACTCTAGAGGTGGCCCCTACAGGCTCAAGAGGTGGCTCCCACTATGTAGCACTTTGCTCCATTACGGACTCAAGAGGTGGCTCCCATAGCGTAGCACTTTGCCCTGCATGGCACTTAGTTCCCACACTTTCGGCTGGGGTATCGCTCTGATACCATTCTGTCATGCCCCGTACTCTATACCATCGAGGTATTGTCCGCTTTGGCCTACCAGCCTCACGGTTTTATCCCTTTCTAATAGTGATCGGCTCCAGAATGGAGGACTTCCCGGGTAGGTCACCCATCCCAGTACTACTCCCCATTAAGCACGCTTAACTTCGGAGTTCTTTACAAGAACTGAGCCGCTACTTCAAAAGGCGCCTCGGTGATATAGAGTACAACTTAGCTATATTTGAGGGTGTTACAGTGGGCGTAGGTGCCAAGACTTCAAGATGGATATCACGCCTAGGGGCAATGCACGGACCATGGGAGTCATCCACTTTAAAGTGGAATAACGCCTGGAGCCAGGGAGAAGCTGAGATGGAGGGAAAGAAAAAGAAAAGGAGAAAGAGAGGAAGAACGTGTAAGTGAACGAATAAATTGACTTGAATGAAATCATGCTAACTTACCTCTCTCAAAGGGCTCGAGCTGAGATGACGAGAGATCGTAGTCATCCGTTGAAGCACTTCACGCTCCTTCCTGGCAGGCTTTGGCCCTTCATAAGCTGCCCCCTCCATGGAAATCCCCTCAAAGGATCTTTCATGATGGTTTGGTAAGAAATAACAAAAGTTTGAGGCTTAGAAAGAGGGGTGTGGTGTGAGTTGCGAATTTAGGATCTCTCCTCTTCTTATAGAGCTTGCATAAGAGTCTAAACCCATTAGGACTAAGCTAGGATACATCTAGATAGGGATAGGCTAGTGTTTGGGTTCGTTTAGAACACCATGCCTCAGTTTAGGACTCTCCAAGAGAGTCCCGGTTGGACTCCCAGTGCGTAGAGTTGGACGGGCTTGCGATAGACCACCCTTCCCCCGAGCGGTCACCAGAGGACTGTCCATCTGCTTCCAGATAATTTGAATCTTAGGCTTCTCATGGTTGAAACCCAACCGTTCTTCTTCTTGAACGGGTTGTTTAGGACCGTTTATCTGTCTATGCTGGTCAAAGTCCAACAGCCTTCACGCGGTCCCCCACGAGCCATGCATCCTATGGGTGGCCGATTTGTGACCGCTCATCCCCTACCACACTACTCTATACTCTTCTGTCCCTCTCTCACTCTGTGTCGACGTCTCTCCCTCACTCTGAGTCGGTGTCTCTCTTTCCTCTCCACTCTCTCGTGAGTCAGTACGTCTCTCTCCTCCCCACTCTCCCGAGTTAGTCGTAAGTCAGTTAGTTAGCATTTGCATCTACATTCATACATTCACATTTATAACAAAAGAAAAATAAAAAAAAAAGCATATCATATCACTATCATGCCCATATGTACAAAGTCAAGTCGTAGTTCAAATTCAGGTATGTCCCTCTCCCTGACCCCCATCACTATCTCCGGCTCCCTCATGCCTCTTTGGGGGAGGCATCGCCGAGGTGGCCTCCTCGCGGTGTCGTCGGCACCGCTCATCCTCCTCGTTCCTCCGGTGGCCAGAGGAACCTGTGAAGTAACTCCTGACAGAGCCGTGTGTGCCGTGAGTGCTGCCGCTCGGAGTCCCGCTGCGCGCTGATCACCGGCTCATCTCCTTGTAGGCCCACAGCTCCCCACTCAGCCCAGACGCCTCGGTCAGAGCACGGTCTCGCTCTGCTCAGACCCGCACCAGCTCCTCCGCTCCAACCCGGAGATGCTCTAACTCTGCCCGTAGGAGTGCTGTCTCCAGCGCGTCCGCCGGTCAGCTCTGCGCCGCCTCCTCCCGTAAGCGGGCCACCTCCTCCCTAGTCGCTGCCCGGCTCTGCTCAAGCTCAGCCCTCTGCCGGGTCAGCTCGGTCGTCTGCATACGCATTTTCATGGTCAGTTAATTGCATTCCATATTCATAAGCATAAACAACAGGGAAAGTGTAGTGATTGAGTACCCTCTCAGTGAGCGCCACCTCGGCCGCCTTGGCCTGTGCTACCATCCGTGTGAAGTCGGCATCCCGCTCGGCTCAGTCTGCGGGAGTCTGTGAAGAAGAAGAAGGAGCGTCGGCCCCCTGTCGCTGGGCTCCCTCAGCACGCAGCATCTAAAACTCCAGGTCAGTGACATGCATAATCATAATTAAGTGCATAATTTTAGAGTTTAGGGGTTAGAAAACTCACCAGTAGGGCCAGAGCCTGTCGAGCCTCATCTCGCTCCCTGATCGTAGAGTGCATGAGCCCCTACAGCTCCCCGAGCCGTCCCTCAGGGTTGATCTGCATTTAGAAGTCCAAATGTCAGTGCGTCATCATATAGGAATCATAAGCATAATAGATAGAGTTCAAGTTTAAAAGTCATACCGGTCGGTGGGCACCCCGGAACACCTGGTCCCGGTAGTGTCTGGCGTACGCGGTGTAGTACGCCGAGTCACTCTCTGCTCGGACGGTCACCACTCGCTCGAGTGCCGTCCAGTCTGTAATCTGTACAACATTCCTCGCCGTCCAGTCAAAAGCAGCTCCTAGGCCCCGTGTGGTCCGTGTAACGCGCTCTCCTGGCTTCTCCGACGTCGGGAACTCCACCACTGGCCGAGAGACGCCAGTCGTCCTCATCACCAGTCGAAAGTATAGTGGCTCCACCACATTCATGCAGTGAAGCCACACGTCTCGTCCCGAGAAGACGAGGGCCCCTACCACCTAGGGCTGGTCCTCCTGTCCCTCCTAGGCGTAAGGTGTCCACCGTACCTGCAAAATAGCAAGTCGCATCAGCATCATCATATAGAACTGCATTTAATTAAGAGTCAAAGGTTAGAATTTTACCGAGGTGTACGATAGAGCGTCTAGGTCATCCTGCAGCTCCCAGACCTGTCTCCTAAGGGATGCAGTCTCTCGAGGTGCGGTCCACCTTCGGGCGATCGGCAGGAGCTCAGGGTGAGTCTCCTCGCCTCTGCCTAGCCCACGTAGACGCATGTAGGCCCACACCTGCATCATATGGTGTCAGTATATACGAAGCATATAGCAATTGCATAATCGAGTCTAGGGTAGAAGTCACGCCTAGAGTAGAGGAGAGAAGCCCCCGAGCATGGTCCGCTTGCCCGTCGAACTCAAGGTGTCGAACAAGAAAGCCAGGACCGTCGCTCCCCACGCGTAGTGATGCGGGACGGACCATGGACATGACTCCAATTGGAATGCGATCCTTGGACTCTATGCAAACTCGCGATCGTCCCTTAGCGAGGGAAGCGTCGGACGTGCGCGATTGAGAAACCGGTAGTGAGCTAGGGTGGTCGGCTCTCTCTTGTGCCCGGATCGGGTCATGGGACGGTCACGCTCTCTCTCGCAGCAGCGGTAATATCACTAAATATAGCGGGCTACGATCCTAGCATGATATCTAGCAGCGGCATAAACAAATATATATGAAATATATCAAATGCCAAGTGTAGGAGCGAATACGATACCTCCACGCTCTCGGCGTGGGGAAGACGGACCCGGCCGAACTCGTACTCCCGGGATAATTAATACACAATAAGTCCAACAAAGAACTACTGCCCACTCCACGCAGGGAGGTAAAGGGCTACACAAGTGGGCCCGGGAGGACCGATTCCGGGTTGACGGGCGGCTTCTTGTGATGCTTCAGCGGCACACGAACTCGTGACTGTGGGGCCCATGTGCTGGCCGGAGGGACCGTGTGGGACCGGGTGGCACCGCTATAGTGGGGGACGCCTGGAGGAGCGCTCCCTGGGGTGGCGGCGCGCTGGAACGCCGGTCGGAGGCCGGGCGGCTCCTATCGACAACCGCCGGAATAACCGGCCACGGACCTGCGCTTGCTGCTGTTCAGGCGCGTGACCCGGCGAGATCGCTCGTTACGACCAATCCCAATGTCGGATCGACAATCGGGAGGTACCGTTGGAAAGCTCTTTAGAAATCCTTCAAGATAGGACTAGAGAGAGAAGCTGGATCTGCACGGATCTGGGCCTTAACTATTTTTCAATTTGCTGTTGCACAGTACCTGAAATCTCAGAACAACAAATAGTTTTCCTGAGAATATCTGTTGACCGGTTGGTAGACCTCCGAATCTGAAGTTGTGTTCTTCAGAAAAGTCGTAGGAAATCAAGATAGGAAACTAGGAATATTTTTAGATCTGGAAATGATGGAGATTTGAATTTTCTAGAGAGTTTACACTGGCGAAGGGTCGGATCTGGACTGAGGCAGACTGAACAGATTTTGGAACTTGGACGAATTTTATAAAACACTTGAAGGGCTTACAAAAATGTAATAAAATTCGTGGATATAGGCGAAGGTGGAAAGAATCTCCAATAAAATTTGGGGTTCCTGGAAAAATCAAAAGGTGGTCGGGAGATGGAAAACTCAGGGTTGCTGTCACTGTAGATAGAAACCTGGCAGATCTGGGAATAAAAGAGAAATGAAATTTCAAAAATACCAAATGAATAAATTTTAGCTTGAATTTTTTTGTGAAGATAGGGGTTCGAGAGGGGAACCAGCCCTGAAAATTTCAGATCCATAGGAGGTGGGAGGTGGGAGCAGAAATTCTGGGAAGATGCTTCTATCCTGGATGGACAGAATACCGAAGACGATGGCGGCGGGCACGACGGCGGCGATCACCGGAGATGAACCAGAAGGTAGAGAGGATCAATAGGGGAGGGATATCACTCTAGAATTTGGGTTGGGGATGAAGAAACCAGAGGGATGAAGAGAGGGGGGCGCAAATCTCCTTCTTGCACAATGCTTTTTTTATATTCATTAATTCAAACAAATGGAAATTACAAGCTATATATAATAAACGTAAAAAGACACTAAATGCCCATAGATCTGGGGTTTGGAAGGACATATTAGGGAGTTCCTAAAGTGGTCAAAAAAATAATAAAATTAAACTAATCCTAGTGGATTTGACGCCCCCTTGACCATGGCCTCCAAGTTGGACTTTTTGGTCCCATTGTCCCCCATGTGGACAATTGACTAGTCAAGGCTTCTAGATGCCACCTAGGAGGGTTGACCAGCCCCAGAAGGATGACATGGACCAATGGGAAAGGGCTGAGGGCCCCCTAGCTAGACCTACTACACATTTGCACAAAAAACCACACAATCCAAGGGAATGACGCATTGGCTTACAAAGCCTTACAATTGCGCATATACTTTCCCATGGATATAAAAATAAATGAAAAGACATAAATGCAAAATAAAATGTACATGCTCAGCGCCGATTCCCATCACGTATCCGCCAACGTGTTCGAGGTCCAGGAGTAGTGGAAGGAAGCGGTAGTGGATCACGTCCGCACGTGTCGAGAAGAGGAGTCGTCCGAACAGCAGCATCAGGAATCTCCTCAGCACTCTGTCTGCCTCGGCTCCTGGCTCCGCCGCAACTCTCGGTCTCGCCAGGTCCACCAACCTCTGGAGGTGCTACTCCGACTGCTCCCTCATCACTATGCCGGCTTGTCGTAGCCCGAGGCTGTCCTGAAGACTCGCCCGGGGCAGGAGAGTAGACAGTCGCTCAGGACGTCGCAGCTCCAAGCCCAGCAGCTCCTGGGCCATCTCACGGTAGTCGGGATACGTGCTCCCATTGACCGGAGTCCCGTGCACTCACAGGCCAGTGAGTCTGGCCACATCCTCCAACGTGGGAACCATATGTCCCCACGAGAAGAGGAAGCTATGACTCACTGGGTCCCAGCGGTCGTGCAGAGCGTAGAGAAGAGCTGTGTCGAACCGACACACCTCTATGCTCAGGAATGGGGCGAACCCCATGGCAGCTAGCCGCTCTCGCTGGAAGTCCGGTAGTGCCTGATACACTGCCCGGACCTGTAGCTACAAGATGCGGGTCCTGCGCTTTCCCTGCATTCATTCATTGATTTTATGCATTTAATAATAGATTTGACATTTTATTCAACAAAAAAATGGAGAACAATAAAAGTTGCATTCCTGTCAGAAGGACGGTTCCCCTCGGACCACACTTCCTAACGCACGGTCCTATATGGGCCGTTCAACTCTCGAGGTCCTTATCTATGAACGGACCAATGTGGCCCGTTCATCTCTTGAACGGTGATCCTCTCACCGTCCTTCTGTTTCCCCCCCCCCCCCATCATTTTCTGAGTTTGGGCAACCAAGCCTAGGCTGCACGTGGAGTGGGTGGACCTATTTGGGCCGCATGTCTCTGGTTGTGTGGTTCCCTGAGAACCGCTCAACCATCGTCTTCCCCGACGACGGTGAGTGCCTTCCTCACCGGTGGGAGCGCCCCATGGCCCCCAAATCGGTTCCTAAACCTTCTAATCCCCCGTAACCCCCCAAAGAACTAACATGCATGATGGGTTAGGGTTTTTTTTAGCCTACCTTGGGGTTCCGTGGGGTTTTACCCCTCGCCGCCGAGGGCGCCGCCGCCGGTTCACCGGCGTGTTCTTCCGCTGGCGCCTCCCCGTGCTCCTGTCCCTCCTCGACGATGGGTGGCAGTGGGGGTGTTTCCTCGACGGTGGCCGGCACCGCCCTCTCTTCTTCTACAGCCGCCGGTGGCAGTAGCGATGGCAGCGACATCTCCTCACCGGTCGCTCGATCACGGGTGGCTTGGTGCTTCGTTCGCATGGCCAAGAGAATGAGGGAGAGATTGAGGGAGTTTGAGAGACGAGAGGGGGAGGAATGAGGGAGATGGGGGCCTCGGTGGGGGGCTTCGCTTCCCTTCGTTCTCCCTCTCCCGCCATCAGTTACGGTGGGGAGGAGGGAGATGAACGGGTTTTTTGTTTTAAAAACCCCAGACGATATACGGTCTAACGATAGGCCATCCACGTCTTAAGCGGTTCTTTCCTAGCCGTTCCTTCCCCAACGGTATCTTGCAGACGCACGGCCACTTTCTGGCCGTCCACCTCGTTAGCAGCTGAATATGGGCCGTTCACTTCTTGATCCCGCGATCAAATTCTCAGCTTGTGCACGGATTGTTTAAAGCCATTTTTGTACTTGGGCGGTATTCTATCAGCCGTTCATTTGGTGAAATAAATAGTTTGAACCATGTTGCTGCACTTCATATGTTTAATTGATAAATTTGGTTGTTTTATGATTGCGAATCTTGTTAACAAACTTCCTTGCAACATTGGCCTTCACTTGCCTTGGGGCCCTCCGTCAGGTAAGTCAGGTAAATATCCCGATCCATATATCCCTTATTGCATTACTATGTGGTACTAAGCTATATTATCTCGGGAACCAGTTGGTTGCTCGCATGTTCCAGGATCTGATGTTCCCCTTTAACAAAAACAGGTGATGATCTAGGTACACGCGTCTAATCTCCAGATAGGCTGTTAGGTTGGGAAAATTAGGGGACGATGGTTCTATCTTGCACGCCGTGGTTGCAGATATTATCTTGACCCTGATTGCCCCAGCTTAGCAATACTATTCTTAAGTATTTTATATTTTACCCTTTCTTTGCATTCGTTTTAAGGATTTATTTTGTTTTAGCCCAGCATGCACCATACGCATCTTTTGAGCATTCATGACCCATGATTTGCCTGTAAAATGTCCCACCAGTGATAGATGACTATGTGTGATTCAGGTCAGAGTAAGAGGAACAATTCCACTCCGAGCTGGAAGGTTCTCTCTGGTCTTTTCGCTTGGATTAGTTGATTGAGAGTTCCCCGTCTGGAGTTTTTCTTTATTTTGCTATCTGCTTTGGTCTCCTCATTGGACCACGGGATTGTGTCCCCCATGAGGTTGATCTTATTTTTTCCCTTTAGTTTAGTTCCTTCAGATTGGTGTTGCTTTTGGTCTGACTATTCCTAGTGAGTAGTTCAAGGTTTTCCGGAAGATTCCTATCGCTCGTTGGCGATGAAACGAGTGTCTTTTTACCTTAACGCCCGCTTTTCAGTCTGCTCCGTTTCATTTCCGCTTCATCTCTATGTTCCATTTCGCTTTCGCTTCACCTCCGCTCGCTCCCCCTGCAAAGAGGGCGTTAAGGAGGGGCATCTGTTGACACCCGTTTTTTTACCGATAAGTCGAGTCATTTCTCTTACTTTCATTTGTTGATGCCTTGAGTTATCCATTACTCGTTGGGCTATTTTTCTTGCATCTCTTTGGGCCTATTTTATGGGTAGCCTCCCTCCCTGGCTAGGTCTGCTTCAATTCAGGGCTTAATGGGCCTTGATTTTGTTTAATTGCCATATTTTATGAATTTCAAGCATCCAGCGCATGCACGGTCAGTCTCCGGCCGTTCATCCTATGAGCGGTCGTTCTAGGGCCATCCATATATTTATGGGAAATTTTAGTTGATTTTCTGTATTATCACCGACATGCTTTCGCACGGCATATGGATAGCCGTTCAACCTGATGAGCGGGCTAACATTAGCCGTTCTTATCTTAGAGTCCTAAGCTCGGTTGATTGTTCAGATAATTATCTATTTATCTCATTTATTCTGATTTTCCACCGATAAGGTATGAGCGGTTGGCACTTGGCCGCTCTTATGGATGGACAGTCTAGAAATAGCCGCTCAACTTGTGAGAGTCCAACGGCGAAACAGTCGCTCAGTTCGTTGGATATTTGGGATAATATTTGCTATTTATTGAATTTCCACCTACAGAGATGGACGGCCTGGATATAGCCGCCCAACCTGATGAGTGGTCTATCGTGCGACCGTTCATATGCTCGATTCCTGAAGAATTTAAGGTTTTTTCTCTCTCTATCCGTGGTTTTTATCCCAACTTCTCCCATCATTTTCTCCGTGAATATCCCACCAAATTGGGTGCCGTTTCTTCTGGTTGGGAGATGATTCGATTATCTACAACTTATCTTTGATAATCTCGACCTAAAAATGACTAATTGCCCTAATTTTGAGCTAGGGTTTGGGCTCTATAAATAGACCCTAAAGGCCAAGCTTTGGAAGGGGGGGGGGGGGAGATTTCAAGGTCACGACGAAGCTCTGCCGAATTCTTAAGCGACCTTCAGCCAGGGAGGGAGGCTTTCTACGTCCGCATAAGCCTCCGGTTCAGGGAGTATTCGGTGTTTTTGAGTCTTTATTTTGATAGTACCACCGTCTTTTGTCCATTGCATGCATCGTCATCTCTGCTTTCTCCACGATTTTCACTCTTGCATTTCATTACACACACCCATTCCCATTGTTTTCCACGCCCACAGGGGTTTAAAAACCTCCCGATATTCCCCATTCCATCTTAGTTATGATTATTTCCTTCTATTTCTAGCATTTACTACACATTATAAGTTCTAATCTGGGTCTTCCTTTGTGTTTTTTACATCCTTTTGCAGGTCAGTAGCGTGCTAACACGAGGCCCATCCTTTCTGGCCGGCCGGAAAGGGTGGAGGTTTGAACTTTTACAACTCACGGCGTGGTGGTCTTGCGCGGCTACATCCTGCCCGTTTAAGAAGAAGTGCGGCCATCATCACACCGTCCTTCTTCATCTTGCAGTTGGGTCTGGGCCGTTCTTCTACCAGTCGTTCTTCCTCCCGCGTTCCTCTTCAGTGTCTGTGAGCGGTCTGTCGTGCGTCCGTGCATCCTTATAGGCGGTTCTTCCAGAGCCGCTCATCTCTGCAGCGTTGGTTTTAAGGCGAGTACCTCTCCCTCTTTCCAAGGTACGTACGGCGCGTCTATCGTTTCCGACATCTTGGTGGTGATCACAGGTCCGTGTTTCTGTTCCCTTCTACTTTCATTTGGTTTATTTCTCATGTTCATATAGTAGAAGGATTTGATGGAAAGTTTAGCCGGTAGGAAAACATATCAACAGCAGGAGCCCGCTAAGGTGGAGGAGCAGGGGCCTCACATGTGACGACCCGGATCCCGGATACCAGATATACCCGATAGGACTATCGAATACACCCGATACCACTTGGAACCCGCGAGGCCTCCCAAGAGCGGTAAAGCTCCGAAGGGATAAAAGGATTGTTGTGTAGTACATTGAAGCCACAGAGATAAGACAGTAAGCAATTAAATTTCATTAGATCGATTTGCTAAAGTAGCAGAAATAAAATTACTTTTTAATTAACAGTTTGAAGTTAACAATTATACCAGAGTCCAGTCCAAAAGAAAGACAAGCAGTCTAACAGTACAGTCAACAGAAAGGAAAGACGTACCAAGAAAGTCGGGGGAAGCCCGATGAAGGTACCAGCTGGCAGCTACGGACACGCCACACCAGGAATCGCGGAAGCAGAACGAACACGACCCACCTGAAAAGCAGGGGTGAGCCTCGTGTCACTGGCTCAGTAGGGGTCATGCGGATCCCCACTGAAAAACACTCAATAACACGGGACGACAAAACAACATGAGAAATAGCAGGTGTAGTAAAGCGGGAAAACTATGCTACAAAGCTGTAAAGCTATGCTAGAGAGCCGTAAAAGAAAAGACGGGGAGCGGGAGTTGGGAACAAGCTAGAGAGCAAGGGGAAGGAAACCGTACCAGAAAAATAGCTACCGAACTAACCTCGGCACCCCAAACTACTCCGAGCAGCAACAAGAAGGCGACTCTGAGTTGACGAAGTCAGGAGTTGCCCATTGATGTGGGACGAACATCTGGGTTCGAAAATAACTTTATGTAGAATAAAATCTCCAAACTTGTGATTGTCCTTTTTTCCTTTTTTTTTCTCACCTTTTTTTCATTCTTCTTCTCTCTCCTTTTTTTGGAAACAAATTCATCACCTTTTTTTTTTCAAATCTTCTCTGCCACTTCTATGTCTTTCTTTCACGAGAGAGAGAGCAAGAGAATAAGTGAGATCATGGCAAGTCATGCATCTCACGTGAGAACATGGCAGCCATGCACCTCACGTAGCTAACTCTTTCTTTGCATTTTATTTTTCTTTTGTTTCCTTCTCAAAGAAACGTAACGAGAGAGAGAGAGAAATGTGAGAGAGAAAGAAGAGAAGATGGGAGGAATGAGAAAACACGGTGGGGAGGGGGAGTTTTCTTCTGCTCACTTTCTCATCATTTTTTTGTTTGTTTTTGGTATGTTACAGAGGCTCATCCCATAGAGAGAGAGGGAGTGAGGGAAGAGAGATAGAGCAGAGAGAATGAGAGAGGAGGTGAGGTGGAACCGACAACAGTGGGCTCGGACAGATGGCGTCCATGGCTGGAGGCCGTGTTCACTGTGCTCGCTGCTCCGCTAGTGCTCGGAGGTGGGAGATGCTAGGCTCAGATGCCATTCATGGCTGGCAGCCGTGCTCGGCGAGGGGAGCGCTGCCGCGGCCTGACTTCGGCGGCCTGTTCGTCGATGGAGGACGACGGCCTGAAGGCAACGGGGCAGATGCGGGTATCCATGGCAGCTACTTTGCCGAGGATGACAACGTGCTGGCGTGGTGGCCTACGTGTCTACATGGCGATCGGGGTGGATGTGGAGGGTGGCCACAGCGGGCTTGCAATGAGAAGGGGGGCAGAGAATGGCTCTGCATGGCGGTGATGATGGCGTGCGTGATGCCATAGTGAGGTTGCATGCATTGCCGCGGCGAGGGCGGTGGCTCCGACGGTGGCAGCGGCGAGGCTGCATGCAGGGCCGCAGTGAGGTGGGGGCGGCCATGGCAACGTTGCATGGAGGGTCACGATGAGGGAGATGGCTCCAACGGTGCCGCATGCGAGGGCCATGGCGGGAGGAGAGGAGGGGTTGCGGTGCCCTATTTGAAACAGGGGCTCCGGCGGTGTGTGACGGTTTTCCCCAACGAGGCTGGGTGCATGATGGAGGGGGGCGAAGAGAGAGGGCAGGCAATCGGTGGTGCTATAGGTGGAGCAGATTGTGGCGGTGGCAAGAGAGAGGGGAGGAGGGTGGCAAGATGGAAGGAGTTGCAAGAGTGTGTGCGCGTGTTCACAGCAGAAAGGGAGAGAAAGAGGGACAGGGAGAGGGGGCAGAGGGTTAGAGAAGGCAGCCAGAGGGGGGGAGAATGGGAGAGGAAGAGAAGGAGGGGCGAAGAGAGAAGAGAGAGGTGGAGAGGGTGTGGGCCTCGCGCTGGCTTGGGAAAGAGGGAGGGGGAGAGAAAGGGGGAGACGTGGGAGAGATGGGGATGCTGCTGAGATGAAGAAGGAGGGGGAGAGAGGCCGGTTGGTGGCCTTGACTGTGGAAGTTTTAGAGAGAGGGAGAGAGACGAGGTGGTGATCGATGGTGTTGGCCATGGCAGAAGAAGTTTAGAGGGAGAGGGGGGTACAAGGAAAGACTGCCGTGGCAGGGGAAGAGGGGGGAAAGAGATCTAGAGGAAGGGGGTTGGGTAGCTGGCCAAACCAGTGGGTGTGAGGGAGGGGAAATGGAGAAGCAAAGGGAGGGGGAAGATGAAGAGAAGGCCAGCGGCCAGGGGGGTAGCAGGAAGATTGAGAGGGAGAGGAGGAAAGCAGATGGGGTAGAGGGAGAAGACAAGAGAGGGCTAGAGGGAGGGCAGCCTGCGAAGTGGGAAGGTTGGGAGGAGGGAGAGGATACAACGTGGGAGAGAAGGGAGGGAAAAGAGATAGAGAGAGGACTAGAGGGAGACGAGAGAGTGGGAAAAATGGAGAGAGAGAGAGAATTA
Organism: Amorphophallus konjac; assembly: GCA_022559845.1. NCBI lineage: Eukaryota > Viridiplantae > Streptophyta > Magnoliopsida > Alismatales > Araceae > Amorphophallus > Amorphophallus konjac. Next base: position 687,151 of record JAHNEJ010003003.1, on the reverse strand, counting down.
GGAGAATCCACTCCTAGAGAGAGGTGGGGGGTGGAGACCTAGGAGGGAAAGGAGGGGAAAAGAGGTAGATAGTGGAGGTTTCCCCATCTTTCCAAAAATTTAACTACATTACATTATCTTCTAAAGAAGAGTTACGTGACCTTTTATAGACTCTTCAGGGAAAACCAAAAGACAACTCATTAACACCTAATACCTACTCATCATAACTCTCTTGGGAAGACTAAAAGACATAAAATAAAAAGACTCTTACATGATTATTGTAGACATAATTACTATAAACATAAAACATGACCAATTAGGCTCATACATATGGCCCAATTAACATGAGACAACTAAAACTTAAATAGCTATTTTATAATTTTGTTGTAGCCGCTTGCCGATCCCATCAAACCCCTCAGCTTGGAGGAGGTTCGACCTCGAACCTCGTAGCTCAGGATCTCAGTTGGTTGGAGCAACCCGATTCCCTAAGCTCTGATACCATTTGATGTGAGACGAACATCCGGGTCCGAAAATAATTTGATGTAGAACAAAATCTCCAAACTTGTTATTGTCCTTTTTTTATCGAGTCAAGTCCTAGGACCATTGCATCCATCACCCCGAGCATTCCTATGACTACCTCTTACCAATCACACCCATTGCTTTCACCTCCCCCAATGGATCCCAAACCCCAAGGAAGCCCCGCCGCCAACAAAGTTACTTGCATCAACTCCCTCATGGAGGCCATGCCCAACATTCTTGGGCGGATTGATGATATCACTGCTCGACTCGATAAACTTGAGGAAAGGAGGCTCCGCAAGCAAGTCCCAATAGCCACTTGGGAAGAAATGAAGACCAAACTTAAGGAAGCCTACGCTCCCCAACACTCCCCTTCCCACCGGGCTAGCCAAAGCCCGAGGAGCACTACCACTCCTCCATCCCCACCCGGCCAACCTAAGACCACCTTTAAGGCCCCACTCCCACCATTCCCAACCAAACCCCTCTCAACCACCACCCCAACACTTCGCTATCAAAACATCACCACTAAAACCCAAGTGTCCAAAGCCTCCACCTCCCCACCTAACCCCATGAGGACCCCCACACCCCAACCAAAACCCCCTTCCACAACCTACACTATTCAAACCCAAATGGACCCCGTGACCACCCCTCCACCGAGGCCCATAACGACTACCACCCCCCAACTCAAAACCCCTCACCAAATCCATACCCCACAAACCCCCTTTGATTCCACCACTACCCCTCCATTGTCCCCTCAAAAGAACACCCCCCCAAACCCAATCAACCCAAACCCCCTCACCCAACCCACCTTCCACTTCCAACCCCAATCCTACCCCAACCTAGGCCACCACTACTTCCACTCCCAAACCCAACCCAAGTTCGGCCTCACTCACTACCCCGGGTGCACCATGCCCCAACCATCATCACCCCATCCCCAAAAGACCTTCCCATTCCCATGAGAAAGGAGGACACACTCACTCACATAGGAGTAGTTTTTAGTCCGGACCCTCTCCCCACCCATGAGGAAACCCAAGTTCACACTAATAGTGAGGAAGAGCTTCAGCCCTTTACCACTTCAAATAGTCCGGGTCTTCAAGAACCACAAACCTTCACAAATGGCACCATAATCATAGATGGGCCCTTAGATAGATGGCTAAAGGAGAGACCAATTCACCCCATCACATCCTATGTCTACCTCCCCATGGAGCTAAACCTCCCCATAGTACCCTTCTCCACCTATCGCACCACCATCCAATCATCCTACCAAGTGGAAACCTTAAGGGACCTTCTCAAGGGCTTAGAATGGCAATTAGAGTTGACTGGCATGTTGACCCCCATGACCGAACAACCTAGGAACCTTGACCTCCTACACCTATGTGTTGGGTATATCACCTCAATGTGCACCATTGGTTGCTACAGTAGTGACCTTCTATTATTCCTCCCTACACCCGATGAGCCCGATGCTATCCACGAATTAGAGTTGCTTATCTCGGGTAGAATGTCAAGCCCTCCATTCATGGCCGACCATCCCACCAAAGACTTCGGCCCAATTATTTCATTAGAGGAGGATGACCCACCCCTTTTTGAAAACCTAGAAGACATGGAGTCCCCCTCTCTAGGTGACCCCTTCCATGATCCCTTTGATCCCTTCCAATGGGAGCCTAGTTACCCATGTGACCCACCCACCTTACCTACAACCCACCTTTCCCTACCCCAACCAACCATGTTGGACCAAGTCCACCTCTTCCAAGACTCGGGCCACACAAAGGGAACCATCACCATAGGCAACATATGCCTAGGAAGCAAGGAAGAGCTCCTCTCCATAATGCCCACCTTCCTAGATCCCTTCGACCCTTTCACATGGAAGTTCAAAGACCTTCCCACACCCATACACATGGAAGTCATCTTTGGGATAGGAGTACATAAGTCTTGACACAACACACCACTTGGCATGATTAGAAAGTCGGGTCCATTCATTCACATCACCCACATGTCAAGTAGGAAGCATGAGTGGTCCCTATTTGGGTGTAACGGTCCTCCCCAATTTAGCATTGGTCTTATGTATGCTAGGAGCCTTCATGGATGTCCGGGTCCTCCAGCATTCATCACACCCACGCATAAGAGGGACACTTATGGATGCCCCGATCCTCCCAAATCATTCGAAGTCTTCATAACATCAATGCACGATAGGTCTATATGTGGTTGTCCTGGGCCACCTTTGCATACCACACATTTTCCACTCACACTGCATCATAGTACATGGCATGAGCATCTAGGCAAGCACCAAGCAACGACAGTGAGATTTACACAAGGTAGACGAAAGCTCGTGAGTGCCACTTGGTACTCCAAGAAGGCAAAATTGGTGATGATGATATTGGAGTGGCTCTACCATTGGGTCACATCCAAATCGAGGGCACAAGGACTTGGACCTTCCCAAGTTCTGAGTGACATTGGCAAACATGCTTTTGGTCTGAACTTACCAAAGGATTCTGGGATACATCCGACTTTTCGTGTAGCAGATCTAGCACCCTATGAGGGCCCTGCGGTGGAACCTAGTAAGCATATTGAGCCTACACTTACCTTTGTGAGTGACACCACTGGAGAGCCTCCACATATCAGCTCGAGAGCCTGACGTGAGCACATGGAGGTGATACTAGATAAGCAAGGTACCATCGCCAGGAAGAGGGTGTGCCCGCGCTATCCTGAGAGGTGGAAGAGCCATCCCTCGGCTACGGACGCAGGGTTGAGTTGGGAAGATGTTCTTCGCCTGGATCTGCTTTGGTGTACTGCTACCCCGGTGGACCCACACTCGACAGGGTCAAGTTCTCCCCACCCTAGGGGTATGATGGGGACATCCCCAGTCACTCCATCTTTTTGGAGACTCCGATTGCTCGCCATCAGCGCATCATCATCTCCATCACTTAATTTTGAGCAGTAGCATGCAATTTTCATTTTATTTGAGTCATAGATGTGTAATCTTTCTTTATTTGAGTTAGTTAATAGGTTAATGGGTCAGTTTGATAGTCAATTGGGCCCAACTAGTGGGCTAGGCCCAGGGGCGCCCCTCCCTTGGACTTGTCTTGTCATTAGTGCATTTGGTCAAGGTTAGTTTGGTCATATGAAATTATGTAAGCCTATAAATAGGCCCCCACTCCCCTCATATGTAACAAGCTTTGATGGATATTTGAATAGAAAGAAACCCTTTGTGAGAATTTTCTTCCCTTGGAGTGAGACTCTCCACATCCCTCCCCTATCTCTCTCATATATATATCTCTCTCTCTAAGGGGTCCCCTCTCTCTCTCTCTCTTCCCTACCCCCAAATTTCAAAATTTCTTTTTTCTCCTCCCATTCACTCTTCATTAATATCCCCCCCTTCCCCATACACTCATTCAAGTCCCCCCAACCCCCAAGGTAGAACCCACCAATCTCCAAGCCACCCTCCAACCCCCAACCACCCACTACCCTTTCCCAAGCACCCTTCCATCTCCCCAAGGCCCCAATTTGAATCTCCCTCCCTTTCTAGCTGCTCCACACCCCTCCCCAACACCCCCTTCCTACCCTGGTCGCCCTCCCCATTCCCCCTTGTTTCCTTTGGCCATTCCACCCTCATACACACTACCCTACACCTTCATCCTATTCCCAGCTCGCAGGCAGCAGAGTACCAGCTACTTTCTAAGGCTGCCACGACATCACCAAGAAGCTTCAAAAGGCGTACTATATACCATTGGATTCATCTTCCTGTCAGCTTTGCAATGGTGGTGGTCTAATCTCAGTCTGAGTTCGTGACTGCTAGGTAGAGTCGTTCTTCTCCGACTGCGCAGGATAGGTCCGGTCAGCAACAAGAAGCAAATTCCAGAAGCTCCCACGGCCACATTCATGTGCTTATTGAGGTGCCACTTGGGTGAGAGCTTCTACGACAAGTCTTCTTCCATTATCGAGAAGCGGCACCCCGTTCGGCATCCGGAGCAACGATTTCTCAATTTTCTCCCTCGGGTGCGTTGTTCTGTCCACTCTGGGACTAAACCGACCCATGTCCACTGTTTGGACTCTCCCAATCTGCTCCGACGTCCTATGGCATCTCCACAGGTCTCGTTTCAAAGAGGAATCGACAACGATTCCAACAACTCTAGCCTCGCTTGAATCAGAGTTTGGGAACACCCATGGTGACCACTTCTTCCTGCTGTATTGGTGCTGAGACAGTCAGAACCAGAGAACAGAGTCTCTGCTCACGGCCCCACCCCGACCAACACCGGCCACCATAATTCCTACCAAATTTCAGACATCCTCCCGGCCCAACCCAGGAGGTTTTGCCACTGGTCTCATCGACAACGGAGCTCGGGATCGGCCTCAGCGACAACAACATCACCTGTCTATCCCTTGTTCCAAAGAGCGGGCAGAACCGACATCCGCCGTCCATTTAGTTTCTAGTCCATCTCTTCCCTCCCCCGCCTAGCCGGCTTACAGCCCCTCCCTGCGTAGAGGTAGTGTTTGGATGTACTTTGTCTTCCCCTCCCCTTGTTCCACCCCCTTGCATGGGGAGTAGTGTTGTAAACCCTTAAACATGTTGAAGCGGCATCGATGCGGCGTGCGGGTGCATACCCACGCCTCCCCGCTCGCCCTCATCTTCGGCCGGGATCGGTGTTCTCACACCGATCATGTGAGCATCGGGACACATCCCTCGCTGGTTTACTTTAGCTTATTTAGTATTGTCTTTAGCTCGGTCGGACGGTAAGTGAGCGCCCGATCTAAATTTCCCTACAATTGAGTGGCCACCGCGGAGTGAGGTGAGATCGACCCTACAACCCACTCCTTTGGCGTGCTGGCTGCCTACAAAATTGGGTATCCCATCCCCTAAGGGGGTCAGCCATTGCGAAGCCAAGTCTCGGAAAGTCAAGGTCCCGCTTTGGACCCACCCCACCATCGCCAATTTACCCACGGGCAATAGTGACCGCTACGCAAGTGAGCTCGCCCGAGTAATTTCATCGTCAAAGTTGCTTGCTTACAAGTCATAGGTCCAAGGTGCATTGACCTTGTGATTACCACCCCAAGGTGGTGTCACATCACCCATCTGTCGCCGCTGGAAAAGACTTGTAAGACAACAAAGGAACCTAGGAAAAACCTAGATAGACGCAGACATAGACGACACGACTAGAACGTCGTGCACACTGCCCCACACATGACTAGAACGTCATGCATACTATAGGACACTGACCTTGAGTACGGTCACGAGAAGGCTAACCCGGAAGGTCACGACGCACAAGAAACGCGGAGAGTCACGTGCCACGTGACTAGCGTGCCCCACACTAGAAGAACGGCCATATGCGTCCACTGACGTCAAATACTGTGCCATAAGTGTCTCGCCTACGGTACCGCTAAAGTCTCGGTAGAGTCGCAGACACGCGTTCAACAAGACAGGAACTACAGTAATGAGTGACTAGTTAGGGTTATGCCCGTCGACGTAAGTCCAAAGCCCCTGACCACGTGTGCACACACTGGCTGATGGGAATCGACGCCGAGCCAGTACTTTTCATATTGCATTTATATCATTTTAGTTTGTGTTTATATCCTTGGGAAAGTATGTATGCAAATGTAAGGCTTTACAAGCCAATGAGTCATTCCCATGGATTGTGTGGGTTTTTGTGCAATTGTGTAGTAGGTCCAGCTAGGGGGCCCTCAGCCCTTTCCCATTGGTCCATGTCACCTTGTGGGGCTGGTCAACCATCCTAGGTGGACATCTAGAAAGTTGGACTAGTCATATGGACACATGGGTGATAAATGGGTCAATATTCCAATGGTTGGCCACCTACCCCATTCAACTCTTACCTTGGTCAAGGGGGCGCCCCTCTCCCCTTAGTATTTTATTAATTTTTGTGTGTCATTCACACTTAATCCCAGCCCTCCATTCCCCACTCCTAGATCTAATGGTGTAGATTAGATTTGACACATGGCATATAAAATGTTGTATTTTCCATTTGTTAGTATTAATGAAGAAAAAATTGTTGGAAAATCAAGAGTGTTCTTGAGCCCCTCCTCTCTCCCTCTGGTTTCTCTCCTCCAACCTCCATTCCTAGAGTGTTTCTATCTTCTATCATCCCCTCTCAACCTCTGATCATCACCGGTGCCGCCGCCGCCATTCGTGCCGCCATCGAGCCGCCGTCGAAGTTCTATCCTTGGCAGACAGCAACCTCTTCCAGAAATTCCTGCTATCAGCCACGGCCTCTTCGTAGTCTAGAATTTTTATGGTGTGTTCCTATCTTCCACCCCGTCATCCAAAAAATAAATCAGGTCCAAAATCCTCCATTTAGTATTTTTACATTTTCAGTCTTTAATCACTCCCAGATCTGTCCTGATTCTATCTACAGTGATAGAAGGCCTGTGTTTCCCACCTCCGGCCATCTTTTTGATTTGTCCAAACCCTCCCAATTTTACTGGGAGTTCTGTCCATCACCCCCTACCTCCAAAAATTTTCTTACTTTTTTATAAGCCTTCTATCGATTTTTAGAAATTCGTGTTCTTCCTCAGCTACAGTGTTGTTAGCCAGATTCCAGATCCGACCCACTGCTAGTGAAAAACTCATAGAAATTCGTATACTTCCCCAAATCCAGATCCAAAAATTTTCCTGGTTTCATAGCTTGATTTCCCACAACTTTTCTGAAGAACACAACCCCAGATTCGGACATCTACCTCACGGTCGAAGGCAATCCATAGGAAAGTTCTCTGCTGACCTGAGATTTCAGGAACTATACAACAGGAGCTTGGAAATCCATTAGTGTAGATCCGTGCAGATCTCGGCCAGATCTCCAGGCCTAGATTGAAGGATTTGAAGTTAGCTTTCCAACGGCGCCAGTATCGTGTCGATCCGACATCGGGGCTGATCGCAGTGCCCGTTCTCGCCGAGACGCGCGCTGAAAACCAGAAGTTGCAGCCCGTGGCCGGTTATTCCGACTGGTGCCGATCGGAGCCGCCCGGCCTCCGGCCGGCGAACCAGCGTGCCCCCACTCCAGGGAGCGCCCTTCCAGGCATCCTCCACTATAGCGGTGCCACCGGGTCCCACACGTCCCCTCCGGACAGCACGTGGGCCCCAACGTCACGTGTTCGGGTGTTGCCGAAACAGCGCGAGAAGTCACCCGTCAACCCGAATTCGGTCCTCCCGGACCCCATTGTGTAGCCTTTACCTCCCTGCGTGGAGTGGGCAGTGCTTCATTGCTGTAACAAGTGTGTAATATTATTCCGGGAGTACAGGTTTCGGCCGGGTCCGTCGTCCCCATGCCGAGCGCGTGGAGGTATCATTTTCGCTCCCTTCTCGGCATTTTGCTTACTTCATATATATTTGTTTATGCCGCTGCTAGAGAGCATGTGTAGGGATATCTAGCTCGCTATAATTTCATATCACCGCTGCTGCGAGAGAGTGAGCGAGACCGTCCCGTGACCCGATCCGGGCACACGAGAGAGCCGATCACCCTAGCTCATTGCCGGTTTCTCAACCGCGCACGTCCTACGCTTCCCTCGTTAAGGGACAGTCACGAGCTTGTCGTGTCCGTGGTCTCGTCCTACATCAATTTGGTATCAGAGCGAGTTTGAGTCTAGGGTGTCCAAAAAAAGTGTCATTTACGTCTAGGCATTAGTCATTGTCTAAGTCGTGTTTAGGGTCATCATTGTTTTAAAATAAAAAAAAGTGTCTTTTTGCATTGCATCCCAATAACCCGGTATATCAAAAGGTGTTGTCCGAACGTTAGGCTATGCCTATCGGGAAGGCCGCACACTTGCGCGAGTGATCTTCGGATTGGTTATCTCCGCCGCATACCGAGTTTTTGTTATGTCTAGGTGCATTAGTTAGCATAACATTTTGTCTTTAAAACAAAACCAAAACAAAAATGGCCTTGCATATCCAATCCTAGGGGACCCAACCCATCTTGGCCACCATGGCCACGCCCCGAGTCCATAGTGGTGATGAAGTGGCCATAATGTTCCGAGCCATTATGGGAGCATTTAAGGGGTTGAATACGAGCCTAGACCGGGTTAGTATTAACCTAGATCGATTTTCCACCAGGGTAGATCGGATGTTCTTGGAGCCACCCCACGGGCCCCTTCTCCACGAGGTGGACACCTCCACGAGGGCTCCATTGCCACCCCCTCTAACCCGTGCCCCTTTCGAGGAGTTTGATAAACTGATTTCGGATTGGTTGGAAATGACACGTGCTCCTTCACCACCCGTGGATGCTCCATTGCTATCAACTTCCGATCTTCATCCGGAGCCATCAAACTTGGGGTCACCCCATCCCGAGCCTCCCGTGTTTCTAACGGGTACTCTATATATAGCCGAGCCACTTCTTAGATGGCTCAAGGAAGGCTCGGTCCCACATCCCTTTCCATCCATGGACCCCACCTTACCTTTAGTGCCGGTCAACTCATTTCATACAACATTTCGATCTAGTCACCCTGTTGATACGTTGGACGATCTTATCATGGGATTAGATTCACAATGGAAGTTGACGCACCTACTGGTCCGAGACTTTGACCAACCCGTTAGTCTTAGCTTCACCCATCTGGCCTTAGGGTCCATTACCTCTGAGTGCACCGTAGGTTGTGTCACTACGGAGATCCTCTTACTCCTCCCCTTACCGGACGAGCCCGAATTCATACCCTTTTGTCCGAGGGAGGAATCATACTTCTTGCCTACGATCCCCGTCCCACCTGTTACAATTCAAGAAGGTGACTACCCACATCTTCAAACCTTCTACACGTGGGACCGTGACTTGTGGGAACCCACCACAAGGGGTCATACCTTCTTTGACCCTTTTGACCCCTTCACTATTAGGCTTCCCGAGTTACCACCCGTACTCCCCTTCTTCAAGGAAGCCCACTTTTATGTCCCTTCCCCTCGGGATGGTCCATCTACATCCACCAATCCTGACCCACCTACACCCGGCCCTTCTAAACCACCTGAGTCACCCACATACAAAAGACCATCCACGCATAACCACACCCGACGTATAGGTGTTCCCCATGCCATCCATTCCCAGTTGCATAACATCCATGCATGGCACATATTCGGGTGTCCTGGTCCGCCATCACCCATGTACGGGTCGGACTAACATTAGGTGTGTCTAGGGTCATAGATGAGTCCGTGTGTTTTTTTTTCTTGTGTGGTTTATTTTGTGTGGTTTGTTTGCATGGCTTGTGTGTCATTTGTTTGTCTGCATGTGTCTTGTGCAAGCTCGTCGATGTCAGTCCCTTATGAGTGTGAAGCGAGTCGACTCACTCAATGAGTATGGGATCGGTTCTACATCTATACCCGGATCAGTCACCTACAGGGACTCAGCAGTGATTCCTAGTGAGTCTTCGAGCTGCTTCCTTCCCTTTTGAGAGTGCCCCACCCAGAGTGTCCACCTTCGGCCCATAGCAGACCGCGCATATCGAGTATATATGGAATGAGCAGGTGACGATCACTCGGAGTGGAGCGTACCCGCGTTACTTGGCACGGTGACAGATCCGCTGAGTACTCGAGCATCCATACCCCTACTCGACGGGGTCGAGTTCCTCCCACCCGGGGAGAGTTGATGGGAATCGACGCCGAGCCAGTACTTTTCATATTGCATTTATATCATTTTAGTTGGTGTTTATATCCTTGGGAAAGTATGTACGCAAATGTAAGGCTTTACAAGCCAATGAGTCATTCCCATGGATTGTGTGGGTTTTTGTGCAATTGTGTAGTAGGTCCAGCTAGGGGCCCCTCAGCCCTTTCCCATTGGTCCATGTCACCTTGTGGGGCTGATCAACTATCCTAGGTGGACATCTAGAAAGTTGGACTAGTCATATGGACACATGGGTGATAAATGGGTCAATATTCCAATGGTTGGCCACCTACCCCATTCAACTCTTACCTTGGTCAAGGGGGTGCCCTTCTCCCCTTAGTATTTTATTAATTTTTGTGTGTCATTCACACTTAATCCCAGCCCTCCATTCCCCACTCCTAGATCTAATGGTGTAGATTAGATTTGACACATGGCATATAAAAGGTTGTATTTTCCATTTGTTAGCATTAATGAAGAAAAAATTGTTGGAAAATCAAGAGTGTTCTTGAGCCCCTCCTCTCTCCCTCTAGTTTTTTTCCTCCAACCTCCATTTCTAGAGTGTTTCTATCTTCTATCATCCCCTCTCAACCTCTGATCATCACCGGTGCCGCCGCCGCCACCGTTCGTGCCGCCATCGAGCCGCCGTCGAAGTTCTATCCATGGCAGATAGCAGCCTCTTCCCGAAATTCCTGCTATCCGCCACGGCCTCTTCGTAGTCTAAAATTTTTATGATATGTTCCTATCTTCCACCCCGTCATCCACGAAAAAAATCAGGTCCAAAATCCTCCGTTTAGTATTTTTACATTTTTAGTCTTTAATCACTCCCAGATCTGTCCTGATTCTATCTACAGTGACAGCAGGCCTGTGTTTCCCACCTCCAGCCAACTTTTTGATTTGTCCAAACCCTTTTAATTTTACTGGGAGTTCTGTCCATCACCCCCTACCTCCAAAAATTTTCTTAATTTTTTATCAGCCTTCTATCTATTTTTAGAAATTCATGATCTTCCTCAGCTACAGTGTTGTCAGCCAGATTCCAGATCCGACCCATTGCTAGTGAAAAACTCATAGAAATTCGTAGCCTTCCCCAAATCCAGATCCAAAAATTTTTATGGTTTGGTAGCTTGATTTTCCACAACTTTTATGAAGAACACAACCCTAGATTCGGACGTCTACCTCACGGTCAAAGGCAATCCACAGGAAAGTTCTCTACTAACCTGAGATTTTAGGAACTGCACAACAGGAGCTTGGAAATTCCATAAATCTAGATGCGTGCAGATCCAGGCCAGATCTCTAGGCCTAAATTAAAGTATTTGAAGTTAGCTTTCCAACGGCGCCAGTCTCATGTCGATCCGACATTGGGGCTGATCGCAGCGCCCGTTCTCGCCGAGACGCGCGCTGAAAACCAGAAGTTGCAGCCCGTGGCCGGTTATTCCGACTGGTGCCGATCGGAGCCGCCCGGCCTCTGGCCGGTGAACCAGCACGCCCCCACTCCAGGGAGCGCCCTTCCAGGCATCCTCCACTATAGCGATGCCACCAGGTCTCACACGGCCCCTCCAGACAGCACGTGGGCCCCACCGTCACGTGTTCGGGTGTTGCCGAAACAGCGCGAGAAGCCGCCCGTCAACCCAAATTCAGTCCTCTCGGACCCCATTGTGTAGCCCTTTACCTCCCTGCGTGGAGTGGGCAGTGCTTCATTGCTGTAACAAGTGTGTAATATTATTCTGGGAGTACGGGTTTCGGCCGGGTCCATCGTCCCCACGCCGAGCGCGTGGAGGTATCATTTTCGCTCCCTTCTCGGCATTTTGCTTACTTCATATATATTTGTTTATGCCGCTGCTAGAGAGCATGTGTAGGGATATCTAGCTCGCTATAATTTCATATCACCGCTGCTGCGAGAGAGTGAGCGAGACCGTCCCGTGACCCGATCCGGGCACACGAGAGAGCCGATCACCCTAGCTCATTGCAGGTTTCTCAACCACGCACGTCCTACGCTTCCCTCGTTAAGGGACAGTCACGAGCTTGTCGTGTCCGTGGTCTCGTCCCGCATCACTGGCCCACTGCCTAAGCTAGGCCTCTAGCTAGTATTCCCCCACCGAAGGACGCTACGGTTGGACCGGGAGCCCACGGAACTAGCTTAAGAACCGTAAACCGGAAAAGTGCCCCGCTACAAGAGCCGTCACAGAGAAACGTGACGTAAGGCTACAACTAGTGAGGGCTCACAAGACACAAAGACTCAAAACACAAGTGCTAAAGTACATACAGGTAAGAACGCCCTGCGACACATACTTCGGAGCACCAATGGCAGCACAGCCACTGCCGACCGACTCAAGACAAGGCAACTAGACCTACTCACGTAACGATCCTTGAGTCTCACGACTCGGAGGCAAGATCGTCACAAACAGCGGAACAAGCCGCCAATCGGTCTAATCCTAAGCCAGAGAAAATGACACGGTCGGAGGAAACGACACGCGGAGACCTGAGGGAACACCGAGGACCCTCAGCCGACCTGGACACATAGACCGAGGTAGGATGATACCTCGAGGCATCCCGAACCATGTCTCGAATTGGACAGAACCGTCGAGACACACAAGGCTTCCTATCAACCACTGGGTGACCCCGGGTTGACCGGAACCAGACAATGACAAGTAAGAAGACTCCTGGCTGCCTGATAGCGTAGTCTTAGCTCTCATGGGATGTCAGAAGACACCCACGGGAAAACGAGCAGACCACAAGGACAAGCCAAGACGACGAAAAACCGGAACGATGGAAAACGACACCAAGAGAATGAACAGTCACATGAGGGCCACCCAAGGGCATGAACGGTCTGGGACAGGCCGTTCAAGGGTCAGACGTCTAAACACCTAAAGGGGATGGGTGGTCAGGGAAGAACCGCCCAAGGGATGAGCGGTCTAGTCTTGGCTGCTCAAGCCCATGACTCTTGGTCAGAACGGTTTTGACCAAACTGCTGACCCGAACAGACATACTACAGTGCCAGTCAAAACGGTGCACGGATCGCAAGAAATGGGCGACTCTAACGAAATCACCCAAAAAGGATAACCGGACTTCCCGGAGCACTACCGGTCAAACGGGACCACCAAACGAGACGAAATCAGTGACTATGGAACGCTGACGTTCCAGGGAGTCCATTGACAGTAACTGATCCAGAAATCGTCAACGTTTTTCAGTGAAGCCTACGAAAGCCACGAAACCCCAACGAGCCTGATCTCGCTCGTTCGAGCATCAAACGATGTGCAGCGATAGGGAAAACGTAGAGGACGAGTGGGTGATTCATCTCCCTACCTCCACCGAAGAAACTGCGCGCCGAAGCGACTAAACCACACCGAAAACTACCAGGAACACGAACGGTGCCTTTCTTGGAATCCACCGAGGGATCACGCCCGCCAGGCTCAAATCGTCGCCCCATCCCGCGTCCTGATCACTCCATCGCGTCCTCGCCTCGGCCAGCTCCGCAACGGTGTACACCCCGCGCCGAAAGACCCTGAGACGAGAGAGAACAAGAGAGAGAAAGAGAAGTGAGAAATAAGGGAGGAGAGAGAGTGAAAAAGAAATAAATAGAAAGAAATTAGGATTTTTCCTAATTTTTAAAAATTCCGATAAGAATCTAGGGCATTACATCCTCCCCTCCTTTAAGAAATTTCATCCTCGAAATTTAAGGACTAGCAAAGGAGAAGTAGGGAAGAACAACGCTCAAGACACAACTTGAAACAACACGAATCTCGAAAAACACAATTCAGAGGAACATTGTCAGACCATAATCACAGGCACACGCTCTGGCTCGAGCACGGCACCCAAGTGAACACAAGTCCAACACCTCCGAAACAAGGCAACGTCGCTTACGTCTCGCAGGGAAGGAGACACGACACAGATATCGAGAAAATAAAACGACAGACATGGCAAGCATCAGCTTAAACAAGGAAACATAGTCCTCTCAGCTGACAGCTCGACACATCATCGGCTCCAGTGCCAAAGGCAACAGGGAACACCTGGTACACAGGACGCCAACAACAGCAGCACTGGACCACAAGCACAATCAAGTCAGTCCTCTCTCAGATATTACATCTGATCGAGTCGCATGCTAACTCTACCAGGAGAAGAGAGTACAGCAAGGCTAACCGACAAGACCTGGTCAACACAGTGCTAATGATAGACAAACAAAATCATAGAGAAACATCACTTACAAAAAGAACAACAACGGCAGCACTCGCAGGATTCCAGCTCCGTACAGGACACAGAACCACGGAACACAACTGCAAGCTGGGTCACATCAAGGCACAACAGCAACTGATCACACGACGACAGGGGACGAGTCATGCATCGAGCAGCTCACCGAGAAAAGACCCACGACAGCAATAAACGAGAATCATAAAACCTAACGCCAGCTGAAGACTGTACTAGACTTAAGGACTCTGGAGACTGTATATCTCGGATTCCCATGTACTTTACACAACAATGCTCTGGTACCAACTGTGATGACCCGGATCCCGGAGACCAGATATACCCGATAGGACTATCGAATACACCTGATACCACTTGGAACCCGCGAGGCCTCCCAAGAGCGGTAAAGCCCCGAAGGGATAAAAGGATTGTCGTGTAGTACATTGAAGCCACAGCGATAACACACTAAGTAATTAAATATCATTAGATCGGTTTGTTAAAGTAGCAGAAATAAAATTACTTTTTAATTAACAGTTTGAAGTTAACAATTATATCAGAGTCCAGTCCAAAAGAAAGACAAGCAATCTAACAGTACAGTCAACAGAAAGGAAAGACGTACCAAGAAAGTCGAGGGAAGCCCGACGAAGGTACCAGCTGGCAGCTACGGACACGCCACACCAGGAACTGCAGAAGCAGAACGAACATGACCCACATGAAAAGCATGGGTGAGCCTCGTGTCACTGGCTCAGTAGGGGTCACGTGGATCCCCACTAAAAAACACGCAGTAACACGGGACGATAAAACAACAGGAGAAATAGCAGGTGTAGTAAAGCGGGAAAACTACGCTACAAAGCTGTAAAGCTATGCTAGAAAGCCGTAAAAGAAAAGACGGGGAGCAGGAGTAGGGAACAAGCTTGAGAGGAGGGGGAAGAAAACCGTACAAGACAAATGGCTACCGAACTAACCTCGGCACCCCAAACTACTCCGAGCAGCAACAGGAAGGCCACTCTGAGTTGACGAAGTCAGGAGTTGCCCATCTGTCGCCGCTGGAAAAGACTTGTAAGATAACAAAGGAACCTAGGAAAAACCTAGACAGACATAGACATAGACGACACGACTAGAACGTCGTGAACACTGCCCCACACATGACTAGAACGTCATGCATACGATAGGACACTGACATCAAGTACGGCCACGAGAGGGCTAACCCGGAAGGTCACGACGCACAAGAAACGCGGAGAGTCACGTGCCATGTGACTGGCGTGCCCCACACTAGAAGAACGGCCAGATGCATCCACTGACGTCTTATACTGCGTCACAAGTGTCTCCCCTACGGTACCGCTAAAGTCTCGGCAGAGTCGCAGACACGCGCTGAACAACACAGGAACTACAGTAACGAGTGACTAGTCAGGGTTACGCCCATCGACGTAAGTCCAAAGCCCCTGACCATGTGTTCACACACTGGCCCACTGCCTAAGCCAGGCCTCTAGCTAGTATTTCCCCACCGAAGGACGCTACGGTTGGACCGGGAGCCCACGGAACTAGCTTAAGAACTGTAAACCGGGAAAGTGCCCCGCTACAAGAGCCGTCACAGAGAAACGTGACGTAAGGCTACGACTAGTGAGGGCTCACAAGACTCGGAGACTCAAAACACGAGTGCTGAAGTACAGACAGGCAAGAACGCTCTGTGACACGTATTTCGGAGCACCAATGGCAGCACAGCCACTGTCGACCGACTTAGGACAAGGCAACTAGACCAACTCACGTAACGATCCTTGAGTCTCACGACTCGAAGGCAAGATATTCACAAATAGCGGAACAAGCCGCCAATCGGTCTAATCCTAAGCCAGAGAAAATGACACGGTTGGAGGAAACGACACACAGAGACCTGAGGGAACACCGGGGACCCTCAGCAGACCTGGACACGTAGACCGAGGTAGGATGATACCTCGAGGCATCCCGAACCATGTCTCGAATTGGACAGAACCGTCGAGACACACAAGGCTTCCTATCAACCACTGGGTGACCCCAGGTTGACCGGAACCAGACAATGACAAGTAAGAAGACTCCTGGCTACCTGATAGCGTAGTCTTAGCTCTCATGGGATGTCAGAAGATACCCACAGGAAAATGAGCAGACCACAAGGACAAGCCAAGACGATGGAAAACCGGAACGATGGAAACGACACCAAGGGAATGAAAGGTCACATGAGGGCCGCCCAAGGGCATGAACGGTCTGGGACAGGCCGTTCAAGGGTCAGACGTCTAAACACCTAAAGGGGATGGATGGTCAGGGAAGAACCGCCCAAGGGATGAGCGGTCTAGTCTTGGCCATTCAAGCCCACGACTCCTGGTCAGAACGATTTTGACCAAACCGCTGACCCGAATCGACATACTACAGTACCAGTCAAAACGATGCACGGATCGCAAGAAACGGGCGATTCTAACGACATCACCCAAAAAGGACAACCGGACTTCCCGGAGCCCTACCGGTCAAACGGGACCACCAAACGAGATGAAATCAGTGACTATGGAACGCTGACGTTCCAGGGAGTCCATTGATAGTAACTAATCCAGAAATCGTCAAAGTTTTTCGGTGAAGCCTACGAAAGCCACGAAACCCCAACGAGCCCAATCTCGCTCGTTCGAGCATCAAACGACATGCAAGGATAGGGAAAACTTAGAGGATGAGTGGGTGATCTATCTCCCTACCTCGACCAAAGTAACCGCGCGCCAAAGCGACTAAACCACGTCGAAAATCGTCAGGAACACGAATGGAGCCTTTCTTGGAATCAACCGAGAAATCGCGCCCGCCACGCTCAAACCATCGCCCCATCCCGCGTCCCGATCACTCCATCGCGTCCTCACCTTGGCCAGCTCCACAACGGTGTGCACCCCATGCCGATAGACCCCGAGACGAGAGAGAATGAGAGAGCAAAAGAGAAGAGAGAAAATAGGGAGGAGAGAGAGTGAAAAAGAAATAAATAGAAAGAAATTAGGATTTTTCCCAATTTTTGAAAATTCCGATAAGAATCCAAGGCATTACATCACATCTCTGGGCACTGGATTCCCCCTAGGTATAACGCTGAGAGCTTCTTCTGAGCGCCATCCTATACTTGAAAACCGTTGTAGAAACCCTTGAAAAGGACTGAGATCTCTTCCCTTGGGATGAGGATGGACCGAAAGAGACACAAAAGGCTTGAAAATAACTTCTCCACAATCTGGAACCTAGAGAATGGCTTCAAGGTCGCACAAACCGCCGCAGAGGTTTCGTCCCAAAACGGTGACGAACAGGCCAGATCTTGTGTGGGTGGAAGAAAGAGGAGGTTTTTGGGCTTGAGGAGTTGAGTTTTGGTGTTCTAGTGTTAGGTAAGAAGGTTGGGGAGTGAATGGGGGTGTTGGAATAAGGAGATGGGGTGAAAAAACCTCTTATAAAAGGGTTCGGACGCGGGTTTGGCTGGCCGGTTCGTCGGGTTCGGTTGACCGAACTCTGGGCGGCGGTCGATCAAAATGGTCTGCCTAGCCCTAATTTCACCACTTTTTTTAAACTCCTTCAACCCCCTTTTTTGTTTTTTTTGTAACTCCTTCAAAAAAAAATATAAGTCCTTCAACCCCCTTTTTTATATATACAAGTCCTTCAACCCCCTTTTTTTATTTGAACCTCCACCTTGTGTTGTAGTAGAAAGAGAATGACTTGGTGCAAGAGGTGATGGGGCAGTGAGAAAATCCTTTGACTCTTCCCCTCAGAAAATGCCTCAGATCCCGAAGTCACTGGGTCCACATTTATTTAATCAAGGAATATCTGGCCTAAGAAAAATTTCAAGGAGGGGCTATATGTATAATTACATTCAAACATGTAAGGTGGTATTTCAACATACACGAACTAAAAAAGTCACACAAAATATGCATGTATCTAATGCAACCTACCCTTTATGCAAAAGATTTTTTCTACATGTGCAACATTTAACCTAAGTGCAAACCTAAGTATATATGCTCTCACCCTTGTACATGCCAAGTTCTCTTCTTATTTTGCCGAATTGTTCCTGGTTTAGGGGTTTTGTGAAGATATCAACTAACTGATTGTGTGTGTCGATGAATTTTAATTCAAAGACCTCTTTTCCTACATTATTTCTTAGAAAATGATGCCGAATGTCAATATGCTATGTCCTAGAATATTGTATAGGATTTTTTGACAAGTTAATTGCACTGGTATTGTCACATAAAATTGGAACGTAATTCATTTCAACATTTAAATCAAGCAATTGATTTTTGATCCAAAGTACTTGGGATTCACAACTTCCGGCGGCTATATATTCAGCCTCGGTCGTTGAGAGAGCTACTTAATGTTGTTTCTTGGAATCCCATGAAACTAGACACCCACCAAGAAACTGACAATACCCACTAGTACTTTTACGATCAGCAATGCATCCAGCATAATCCGCATCAGTATATACAATCAAATCAAATGAACAACCGATGGGTAACCACAAGCCAAAGTCTACTGTGCCAATTAAGTATCGAAAACCGGGGCATACCCCAGATACAAGATGACAACCGGGGCATACCCCAGATAGAACAAACATCATGGAGACTAAACAAGCCAAACGCTAGATAGCCGGGCTTTGTCAAGGGCAAAATTACCCTTGCAGGCACTAGGCATGCTAGCAACGGAAAGGAAAATAGCGTTTATGGTGGAGGAGCTGTGGACATCAAAAAAAAGAGAGAAAAGAAAAAAGAAGAAAGAAAAGAAGGAGGGTAAGAAAGAAAGAGAAAATCAAAATCAAAATAATAAAATAATAAATTAAATTAAATTAAATTAAATTAATAGAAAAAGAGAAAGAGAAAGAGAAAAAAAAGAAGAAAAAATAATAACAATAACAATGAATAATATATATTAATAAAATAAAAGGGGGAGGACCCACCCTCTCTCTCTTTCTCTGCCGTTGTTTCTATCTCTCTCTCACCTTCTCCCCCCTCTCATCCGGCACACCCGCGAGGGGCTTCGCTCGGCACACCCGCGAGCGGCCTCCGCCGGCACGCCTGCGAGCGGCTCCACCGGCACGCCTTCGGTAGTCTCCACCCGACACACCCGCGAGGGGCTTCACCCGGCGCGCCCGTGAGGGGCCATAGCCCGGCACACTGCCGCTGCTCTCTCTCCGCCCTGGGTGCCCGCATGGTCTTGGCACCCTCCATCTAGAAGACGTCCCTTGATTTCGAGACCTCCGTCTTCAAGAAGGGGAAGATCAGCCTCGCTGGCCATGACGAATACATCGTTGAAGGAGGCATGAATCTCTCTTACATCTTGATGGGAATCGACGCCGACCATGTACTTTTTCTTTTATATTTATGTCCTTTTAGTTTGTGTTTATATCCTTGGGAAAGTATGTACGCAAATGTTAGGCTTTATAAGTCAAGGAGTCATTCCCATGGATTGTGTGGGTTTTTATGCAATTATACAGTAGGACCAGCAAGGGGGCCCTCAGCCCTTTCCCATTGGTCCATGTCACCTATGTGGGGCTGGTCAACCATCCTAGGTGGCCATCTAGAAGGGTTGAATGTCAAATGCCACATGGGTAGACAAAGGGAGTAAAAAGTCTAAGGTAGGCTACCTACCATGTCAAGCTTATCTCCCACTTGGGTTATTTTATTTTTTTTGTGTGTGTCAGTCACATTTAATCTAGGCCATTCATTCCCCATCCCTAGATCCAATGGTGGAGATTGGATTAGATTGGAGGCATATAAATACTTGTATTTTCCATTTGAATATTAATGAAAAGTGAAAAAATCATTGTGCAAGAACCCCTCTCTGGGAGAATTTTGACCTCTCCTCTCTCTCCCCCTGGTTTCTTCATCCCCAACCCCCATTCTAGAGTGATATCTCCTTCCCCCCACCTCCGGTGATCATCGGTGCCGCTGCCGCCGCCGTTCGTGCCGCCATCACGCCGCCGCGGAGCCGCCTTCGGTGTTCTATCTATCCTGGATAGAGGCTTCTTGTCCGAATATCTGCTCTCCACCACGTGACGATCTGAAGCTGCAATTGTTATGGTGTGTTCTTCCCTTGTATCCCAAGCTCCACCTAAATTTTCATGCCCAAATTCCATCGTTTAGTATTTTCCCATTTTCGTGCATCTTTCATTCCTAGTTCTATTTTATCTCTATCTACAGTGACAGCAGCTCTGTGTTTCCCACCTCCGGCCATCTTTCTGATTTGTCCAAACCCTCCCAATTTTACTGAGAGTTCTGTCCATCACTCCCTACATCTAAAAATTTTCTTAATTTTTTATCAGTCTTCTATCTATTTTTAGAAATCCGTGTGCTTCCTCAGCTACAGTGTTGTCAGCCAGATCCCAGATCCGACAACCCTCCACTTCCAAAATCAGAACAAATCACCACCTCCTCCAAATCCATATCCAAAAATATTCTGGTTTCCTTACTTGATTTCTTACAACTTTTATGAACAAGTCGAAGTCTGAATCCGAGATCTTCATATCGGTCAAAGGCAATACACAGGAAAGTTCTCTGCTGACCTGAGATTTCAGGAACTGTACAACAACAACTTTAAAAATTCGCCAATCAGAAGTACAGGCTTGATTATTTTTCTGTAATCACCTTGAGTTGAAGCCCTTCGAAGCATCTTTCCAACGGTGCTAGTTTCGTCGCATTCTGACATCGGGGTTGATCGCAGCATCCGTTCTCGCTGGAGCGCGCGCAGGAAAACAGAACCGGTAGGTCCGTGGCCGGTCATTCCGACCGGTGCCGAACGGAGCCGCCCGGCCTCCGTCCGGCGAACCAACGTGCCGCCAGCCCAGGGAACACTTCCACAAGTGTCCCCACCACAGTGGTGACACCGGGTCCCGCACGGTCCCTCCGGACAGCACGTGGGTCCCACAGTCACAAGTTCGGGTGCTGCCGAAGAGATGCGAGAAGTCGCCCGTCAACCCAAATTCGGTCCTCCCGGGCCCGTTTGTGTAGCCCTTTACCTCCCTGCGTGGAGTGGGTGATATTTCATTACTGTCATCATTATGTAATATTTATCCCGGGAGTACGAGTTTCGGCCGGGTCCGTCGTCCCCACGCCGAGCGCGTGGAGGTATCGTTTTCGCTCCCTTCTCGACATTTTGCTTACTTCATATATATTTGTTTATGACACTGCTAGAGAGCATGTGTAGGGATATCTAGCTCGCTTTATCTATTCATTACCGCTGCTGCGAGAGAGTGCGACACCGTCCCGTGACCCGATTCGGGCACAAAAGAGAGCCGATCACCCTAGCTCATTGCCGGTTTCTCAACCGCGCACATCCGACGCTTCCCTCGTTAAGGGGCAGTCACGAGCTTGTCGTGTCCGTGGTCTCGTCCCTCATCAATTTGGTATCAGAGCGAGTTTGAGTCTAGGGTGTCAAAAAAAAAGAGTGTCATTTATGTCTAGTCATTAGTCGGTTTAAGTCGAGTCTAGGATCATCATATTTCTAAAACACAAAAGGAGAGTGTTTTTAAATTGTATTTCATCCCGATAATTCGGTATATCAAAAGGTGTTGTCCGAACGTTAGGCTACGCCTATCGGGAAGGCCGCACACTTGTGCGAGTGACCTTCGGGTCGATTATCTCCGCCACGTACCGGATATTAGTTTAGGTCTAGGTGCATCATATTAGTGTGCATTTGCATTAGTCGGTGTTTCCTAGTCCGTGTCGTTGCATGCCCACTTGGCGAGGTACCCAATACCATCGCCCTTCCCCTATGGCTAACCCACGAGATGGCGCCTCGGGAGACTTCCACTCCATACACGAGGCGATGATGGCCATTATGACTAGGTTGGACCAATCCGATGCTAACTTTCGAACTTTCTTCGATAATATGGATGGTCGCCTTAGAGCCATGGAGGGACGCATGGAGACCTCCGATAGGTCGGTCCAAGACCTCGTTGGGCGGTTAGATAGGATGTCACACGGGGACCCTCCTGGGGCAGGCCAAGGCCCACCCGCACCTCCTCCCGCGGTGGCCCAAGTCCAACCCGCTCCCATGGCCCAAGTCCAAGCCGCTCCCGCGGCCCAAAACCAGCCACCACAGGCTCCTCCACCCGCCCCTCCTCGGGTTCCCGAACTACCACACCGTGACCTTGGTCTCGAGGACTATGGGTCCAACAATGCCTATGAGGGGTATGGTCAACGCCGTCATGGTTTTCAGCCACAACGAGATGAGGATGACGATAGGGTCCTTAAGACCGTGCGAGCGGACCCTCCCTCTTTTTACGGGTCTTTGGATCCAAAAGTCTACCTAGATTGGGAGTTCGGCATGGACCGTTATTTTGAGTGGTATGATATGTCGGAGCGCCGAAGGGTCCGATTTGCCACCATGAAGCTCATGGGGCAGGCGCAAACCTATTGGAAGAATGTGGAGAGCCTACTACTTCAGCGGCTTGAACCCCCGATTGACACATGGGCCGAGATGAAGAATAAACTTCCGCAAAAGTACCTTCCTCCCACATACCGCCAGCGACTCATCGATAGATGGCAAAGTCTTAGCCAAGGAGACCGGTCAGTCTCCGAATACATCGATGAATTTGATGAGTACTTTCTACGATGTGGTGTCACGGAGGAGAG
Source organism: Amorphophallus konjac (assembly GCA_022559845.1). Classification (NCBI taxonomy): domain Eukaryota; kingdom Viridiplantae; phylum Streptophyta; class Magnoliopsida; order Alismatales; family Araceae; genus Amorphophallus; species Amorphophallus konjac. The sequence continues at coordinate 664,308 of JAHNEJ010003003.1, read as the reverse complement.
TACCATGCCCGTTTCCCGCTTTCGACGTGGTTTGCGGCCACACTATCAGTATGAGCTTTTCCGCCGCAATGCCAAGACGTTAGAAGAGGCATACCAGGTCGCTCTCGAGTTAGAGCAATTCGAGGGAGAGTTTGACTCTAGTCATCGGTTGGGCCCCACCCCTCTCCGTAGCACCGAGCCCCGTCACTCTATAGGCCCACATCCTCGGCCTCCCATGGCTCGACCTCAGGAGCCCACCCGTCAGGAGCACTTTGCTCCTCGACCTCGCCCTCCTCCACCCCGGGACCTATTTCCACCCCAACCACCGGCACCTGTTGCCCGTCCCCCGACTCCTATAGCATGTCCTCTGGCACCGGCCCCCCCTCCACTATTGTCCAAGGCACCTACACCTCCCCCATTGCTGCCTACACCCCCTACCTGATGGGATGATAAGGGTAAGGCCCCTTTTATAGGAGAGAGTAGTCGGTCGAGAGTGCAGTGCTTCCACTGTAATGGATTTGGCCACTTTGCCAATGAGTGTCCCGCTCGCGCCACCCTAGCCTTAGGTGTTGGAGAGCCCGCACCTCCCGAGCTTGAGTGTGTCAATTATGAGGCCGATGAAGCACTAGCCGATGAGTACTATGCCTTGGGGGGAGAGTTGGATGGCTCACCCGCCGCCCAGGATGCCGCCACCTAGTGGGCTTGTGTCACCATCTTAGTCTAGGGTCATATATGAGTCGGTGTGTTTTCCTTGTGTGGTTTGGTTTGTGTGGTTTGTTTGCATGGTTTGTGTGTCATTTGTTTGTCTGCATGTGTCTTGTGCAAGCTCATCGATGTCAGTCCCTTATGAGTGTGAAGCGAGTCGACTCACTCGATGAGTATGGGATCGGTTCTACATCTATACACGGATCAGTCACCTACGGGGACTCAGCGGTGATTCCTAGTGAGTCTTCGAGCTGCTTCCTTCCCTTTTGAGAGTGCCCAACCCGGAGTGTCCACCTTCGGCCCATAGCAGTCTGCGCATATCGAGTATATATGGAATGAGCAGGTGACGATCACTCGGAGTGGAGCGTACCCACGTTACTTGGCACGGTGACAGATCCGCCGGAGTACTCGAGCATCCATACCCCTACTCGATGGGGTCGAGTTCCTCCCACCCGGGGAGAGTTGATGGGAATCGACGCCGAGCATGTACTTTTTCTTTTACATTTATGTCTTTTTAGTTTGTGTTTATATCCTTGGGAAAGTATGTACGCAAATGTAAGGCTTTATAAGTCAAGGAGTCATTCCCATGGATTGTGTGGGTTTTTATGCAATTATACAGTAGGATCAGCAAGGGGGCCCTCAGCCCTTTCCCATTGGTCCATGTCACCTATGTGGGGCTGGTCAACCATCCTAGGTGGCCATCTAGAAGGGTTGAATGTCAAATGCCACATGGGTAGACAAAGGGAGTAAAAAGTCTAAGGTAGGCTACCTACCATGTCAAGCTTGTCTCCCACTTGGGTTATTTTATTTTTTTTGTGTGTGTTAGTCACATTTAATCTAGGCCATTCATTCCCCATCCCTAGATCCAATGGTGGAGATTGGATTAGATTGGAGGCATATAAATACTTGTATTTTCCATTTGAATATTAATGAAAAGTGAAAAAATCATTGTGCAAGAACCCCTCTCTTGGAGAATTTTGACCTCTCCTCTCTCTCCCCCTGGTTTCTTCATCCCCAACCCCCATTCTAGAGTGATATCTCCTTCCCCCCACCTCCGGTGATCATCGGTGCCGCCGCCGCCGCCGTTCGTGCCGCCATCACGCCGCCGCGGAGCCGCCTTCGGTGTTCTGTCCATCCTGGATAGAGGCTTCTTGTCCGAATATCTTCTCTCCACCACGTGACGATCTGAAGCTGCAATTTTTATGGTGTGTTCTTCCCTTGTATCCCAAGATCCACCTAAATTTTCACGCCCACATTCCATCGTTTAGTATTTTTCCATTTTCGTGCATCTTTCATTCCTAGTTTTTTTTTATCTCTGTCTATAGTGATAGCAGCCCTGTGTTTCCCACCTCCGGCCATCTTTCTGATTTGTCCAAACCCTCCCAATTTTACTGGGAGTCTTGTCCATCACCCCCTACATCCAAAAATTTTCTTAATTTTTTATCAGTCTTCTATCTATTTTTAGAAATTCGTGTGCTTCCTCAGCTACAGTGTTGTCAGCCAGATCCCAGATCCGACCACCCTCCACTTCCAAAATCAGAACAAATCATCACCACCTCCAAATCCATATCCAAAAATATTCCTGGTTTCCTTACTTGATTTCCTACAACTTTTATGAACAAGTCGAAGTCTGAATCCGAGATCTTCATATCAGTCAAAGGAAATACACAGGAAAGTTCTCTGCTGACCTGAGATTTCAGGAACTGTACAACAGCAACCTTCAAAATTCGCCAATCAGAAGTACATGCTTGATTAGTTTTTTGTAATCACCTTGTGTTGAAGCCCTTCGAAGCATCTTTCCAACGGCTCCAGTTTCGTCGCATTCTGACGTCGGGGCTGATCGCAGCATCTGTTCTTGCCGGAGCGCGCGCCGGAAAATAGAACCAGCAGGTCCGTGGCCGGTCATTCCGACCGGTGCCGAACGGAGCCGCCCGACCTCCGGCCGGCGAACCAGCGTGCCGCCAGCCCAGGGAACACTTTCACAAGTGTCCCCACCACAGTGGTGACACTGGATCCCGCACGGTCACTCCGGACAGCACGTGGGTCCCACCGTCACAAGTTCGGGTGCTGCCGAAGAGATGCGAGAAGCCGCCCGTCAACCCGAATTCGGTCCTCCCGGGCCCGTTTGTGTAGCCCTTTACCTCCCTACGTGGAGTGGGCGATATTTCATTACTGTCATCATTGTGTAATATTTATCCCGGGAGTACGAGTTTCGGCCGGGTCCGTCGTCCCCACCCCGAGCGCGTGGAGGTATCGTTTTCGCTCCCTTCTCTGCATTTTGCTTACTTCATATATATTTGTTTATGCCGCTGCTAGAGAGCATGTGTAGGGATATCTAGCTCACTTTATCTATTCATTACCGCTGCTGCGAGAAAGTGCGAGACGGTCCCGTGACCCGATCCGGGCACAAAAGATAGCCGATCACCCTAGCTCATTGCCGGTTTCTCAACCGTGCACATCCGACGCTTCCCTCATTAAGGGGCAGTCACGAGCTTGTCGTGTCCGTGGTCTCGTCCCACATCACATCTGCTGCCCGACGCTTTCAAGGGTATCAAGCAAATAGGTGTCATTAGATGGGGATCCCAGTGCCCTGCCCAAGCACAAAACCTGAGGGATTCCCTCGCTGAAGCAAAACCTGACATTGTGGTTAAGATTGGGCTAAGAAAAGGTTCACGCTCTTTTGCCGAGGCACAGGCTGCAAGGTTCAGTGAAGAAAATGGAACTCTGGGTGACATCTGGGAAACTGTTTCGAGCAGTGATCTTCTGTTGTTGTTGATTTTTGATGCAGCAACAAGCTGATAATTATGAGAAAATATTCTCGCTCATGAAGCCAGACAGCATCCTCGAGCTTTCTTCTTGGCCACGTACTTGTAGTCACTTGGCCTTGATTTTTCTAAGAACATTATTGTTATTGTTGTATGCCCCAAAGTGGATGGGCCCATCAGTAAGGAGGCTTTATATCCCGGGCAAAGAAGTTAATGGTGCAGGGATAAATTCCAGTTTTGCTGTTCATCAGGATGTTGATGGTCGAGCCACTGATGTTGCTTTGGGATGGTCAGTTGCTCTAGGATTTCCGTTTACATTTGCCACCACCCTGGAGCAGGGGTACAAGAGTGACATTTTTGGGGAGCGTGGTATTCTACTTGGAGCTGTACACGGGATTGTGGAAGCCTTGTTTAGAAGGTACACTGAAAATGGAATGAGTGAAGAGGTGGCCTATAAGAATACTGTTGAGTGCATTACGGGAATTATATCAAAGGCAATTTCTACAAAGGGGATGTTGGCTGTTTATGACTCTTTATCTGTGGATGGCAAGAAAGACTTCCAGGCTGCATACATTGCATCATACTATCCTTGCATGGATATTCTCTACGAGTGCTATGAGGATGTTGACTGTGGTAACGAAATACAGAGTGTTGTTCTTGCTGGTCAACGCTTTCGTGAGAAGGACGGATTGCCCGCTTTCCCTATGGGCAAGATTGACCAGACACGTATGCGGAAGGTTGGTGAGCGAGTTCGTGAAGCACGTCCACCAGATGACTTGGGTCCCTTGCATCTTTTCACTGCTGGAGTTTATGTGGCACTGATGATGGCTCAGATTGAAGTGTTGAAGAAGAGAGGGCATTCCTACTCTGAGATTATAAACGAGAGCGTGATTGAGGTAGTGGACTCTCTGAATCCCTTTATGCATGCTCAAGGGTGTCATTCATGGTGGATAATTGCTCCGCAACGGCACGCCTCGAGCGAGCTTGACCCGGCACACTTGCCATGGACTCCACTCTACGGCACACTGTTGTGCAACCTCCCGCAGCACACACCCACTGTGCCGCATGGCGTGGCATGCGCTGTACCGGGTAAGCCTCCACCTCTCACCACTACGTCGGACCAACCACCGCACCGGATGACAGGCCTCCCCCTTGGCCGGTGCACCACCGCGCCAACTCCACGGCACACACCCACTGTGCCGGGTAACACCCCAAAAGCCGCACCGGATCACACCACACATATCCCGCCAGTCCACCCTTTTTTTTCTCCACCTCACCGGGTGACCCTTTTCTCCCCTCACCGGATGCCAGCCTCCACCCTGCCCTTGATGGGACAGTCGGCACAAACGGTACTCTGCTTTTGCCTCCGGCTACTGGCTATGGAGTCTCCTCTGCTCCCAAAGAGTCATTGGCACCATCCAAGTTATAATCTTCCAGGGATCAAAAAAAAGGCATGAAACGCAAGCGGGGTTCTAAATCTAGATACAAGAAAGAAAAAAAAAGAAGAGGTTAGCGGCTGTGAATGAGCCAGTGCTATCTCATCGCATTTGAATGTGGATGAGGATTTGGGTTTGGATGACAATGATGGTTGCCTAATAAATTTGAGAAATGAGGTCGAATTACCTTCTGTTGCTTCTGATGAAAAAGGAAATCTGGCAAAATCTGATCCTGTTATAAATGAAACACCAATGAGACAATCAGGATATGGCCGTATGAAAGTAAAGCTTCAGTCCTCAAGATTATCAGGAACTCAAAACACATATGTGGATGCTCAGACAAGTGAGATAGAGAAAAGCAATGTACAAATAGCTTCACTGGTGCTTGACTTACTTATGGAGAAGAAGGAAGGCAGTAACTATTTTGATGGGAAGTCCTCTGATTTGCAACCTATTACTTCTGGAAAATCACCTAGGAAAGAAGGGAGCATAAAGATACTTCTGGAAAATCACCTAGGAAAGAAGGGAGCATAAAGATTATATCTTCCATAGGCCGAGGCTCTTCAAATGTATACATACCAGAGAAGCATGCGTACAAGGCAAACAGTCCTTTGCAGCTGATGGGTGCGAGGGAACCAGCTCTCTCAGACAATGAAAAGAGTGCAGAATCATCAATTCCTACGAAATTACATCATAGAGGAATAGAGTCTCCTTATGTGGATCCACACTACAATGAGAATGAACTGAGTGCCGCCCTTGCGGTGATTAAGAAAGTCATGAAAATGGATGCTGCTGAGCTCTTGCCCGGCACGCTCTATTGAGCCTCTACCCGGCACACCCTGGGTGCCCTCCCGGCGGCACACCCCTGGTGCCTCTCAGCGGCACGGCTTCCCAGCGGCACACCTGCCTTGAAGCCCCAGTGGCACGCCCCTGTAGGTGCCCAGCGGCACACTCTTTCAAGCCTCACCCGACAAAGCATTCAGCCTCCACCCGGCACGTTTGCTGCTCACTTCGGCCGGCACGCCCAGCGCGGCCCCCCCAACGGCACACTTGCGAAGGCCTTCAGCGGCACACCTGCGAGGCTCTCTAGCGGCATGCCTTCCTCAGCCCCCAGCGGCAGAGCATTCGGACCATCCACGCCGGTCAACGCTCGTAGCCCTCGACGTACAGCGAAGGCATGGCAGGCCCATGCCTGGACCTTGCTGAGGTGTCGTCGCCCCACCTACTCCCGTCCTCGGCAGTCGTCGACCTGACCAAGGGTATAAGAACCCCTCGCTCCGATGAAAAAGGGACACACATAGGGAGACGGAGAATACACAGAAGCCTACACGGACGAAGAGAGAAGAGGAAGAAGAAGAGCTCGCCCGTCCAAGCTCGACAAGCCCAGGAGGGTTCCAGAGAAGAAGAAGAAGCTGGAGAGGGAGAGAAAGAGAGTAAGGAAGAGAGAGAGAGAGAGAGAGAGAGAGAGAGAGAGAGAGAGAGAGAGTCTTCATGTAACGGGGAAGTGGGGAAGAGCAGGGAGCCGTCGCCCCAGCTCGACCCCAGCCTTCTCCTTGCCCCTTCCTTCTTCTCACATCCTCCTGTTCTTTTTTTTTCTCTTCCCCCTTTGTTGTTTGCCTCAGATGTACTCTGCATTGTCTGACCCGTGGCCAACCCCCGATCACTCCTTTTTATGAATGAAAGTGGTTTCTTTTCTGCCTTTTTGTCATCTCTGTTAGCTCCCATTTTCACAGTGCATTTGGTCGTTCGCTTCTTCCTTCCCTCTGATTCTCCTATCTGCTAGGCTACTCGTTCGTCAGGGTGTTATGGAGTCTACCCATTCCCATGGGTGGTATTTCTGGCCCGATGCGTGAGGCCGTTCTCCCTCCTATGGTCTTCTCAGTAGCCTCACCCTCTGGAGTTCTCCCCCGATCCTCGGCACTATATGTCTCTTCCCTTGAGTAGTTTAATCTCATAGTTACCATTCAGTGCCCTGAACCCCTCCATTAGCCAGAGTGCTTCCCATTCCGCCCAGACTGGCCCCTGACCAACACACCCTCTTGGTGCCTTGCCCGGTACGCCCTTAAACCATCCCATCCAGCACACCCTTAACCATGCTAGCCCAGCACACCCTTGTGCCCCTCAGCCCGACACACCCCGACCACCCTTAGTCCGGCACACCTATCCAGCCTCCCATCCCCTTCTAGCCAGCGCACTAGCCACCAGTTCCCCCTTTCTTGCCCGGTGCACCTCTAGCCAGTCCTAAAGAGGCCTCCGGCCCGTCGTCTTTTCTGAGATTTCCGAAGTTTTATTAAAGGTGTTGCCGCTCTCGGGCGCCCACCTCCAATTGTCAGGTTCCGTCACTCCTTATGGGCGCGTTCCCTTTATCTCCCTTACCATCCGGGTCAAGGGGAGATGCTGCCGAATTTTCATCAGAAATAATAACATGTTAAGAGGTAAAAGGAAGTGACAAACAAAAAAGGTAATAACATGTTAAAAAGGTAAAAGGAAGCAACAAACAAATGAAATGGACAACGGTAAAATGTTTCAACCAAGGTAAGGGAACCGCAATCAACACAAAGAGAACCGGACCGAACGACAATTAAGCAACTTGAACAGCCGTCTTCTAAAAAGAAAGAAGGGGAAATAATCAAGAAGAAAGGGAAATGAGATCCACATAGACGGTACAAAATCAGAGAGAAATAGAAAGGAAAGACATAAGAGAATGGCGGAGGAGTGGGTCCCGTCCAGACCTCGCCCGTCACACCGGTCCCCTGGGTCTTCACCGGTACAGCCTACCTTGACCTTCTCCGACACACTTCCAGTTTCGTCCTGGCCGGCACGCTTCCTTGGCCTTTCCCCGGTGCACCTTCAACATCCCAACCCGGAACGCCCCTTTTAAGCCTACGCCGGCACACTTCAGCCCCCGCCGCAGCCGGCACAGCCCTTTGAAGCCTTCCCCGGCATACCCTGTGGTTCCTAGCCCGGCACACTCGGCCAGACCTTCGCCGGCACACTCCCCTTTCTCCACCCGGTACGCCCTGGCTATGCCCCTATCGGCATGCCCTTCCTAGCCGCTTCTCCGGTACACTCTCCCACCTCTCCCAGCTCTCGCCGGCACGCTCTCTATACCCTTCGCCGGTACACCCTCCAGCGGCCCTCTGTCTCTCTCTCCGGGAAATATACACATATAATATATAATGATAATGATATTGGTGATAATAATAATAATAATAAATAAATTAATGAAAATTATGGTAAATAAAGAAATTTGAATATATATAGGAAACAAACAAAAAAATGTGAAATAGTGATAATAATAGTAAAAAAGGAGAAAATATAATAATAATAATAAACAAAAAAAGAAATCATTCGGAACAAATACATAAAGAAGAAATAAACAGCAAAAGGAAAGAGAGGAACATATAATTAAAATTCCAGATAAAAAAAATGCTAGGGCCCACACTGCAGCCCCGTCTCTCCTCGTGACCCGGTGCAGAAGGAACAGTAATGTTGCCCTCGCAGACCGGGCCTGAGTCTTGGGATTTGTCTCGACATGGCCAGGCCCCGACCTTACCTTGGGCCGACATTCCGATTAGACCAGACCCGCTCCTCAGGCCGTGTCCTTTCCAAGCCATTATTAAAGTTGCCATGCGTCCGGCAGACATTTGAAGGGGTTTTCCTCAGCTTCCGCCGCGCTTCTGTTACGGATCTTCGTCCGAACATGGAAAAGGTTCACGAATGACCGACATGGCCCGTGGCTCATATCCCAACGTGGGTCCCTAGTGTGATTTATTCCTCTTTACTGCTGCGCAGTTAGTATTAATTCTTTTATGCCACAGGGCCCCTAGTTTCGGCGATTAATCAAGGGTGTTCCCTCGTATGAGGGATGTAAACGATGTCGTGAGCTTTATGGCGCGACGGGATCTGGTCCCGACACGAACTACACAATCGTCTGATTAGTCAGATCGAGCGCACCAAGGGCTTCCACGAAGTCCGAATAAATCGTCACTTTGTGACTGGCACGCCCACACACTTAAATAAACGAATAACATAAATGAGCGAATTTTAGTGCATCCACAGGAGCACGCATATGAAGCTAGGCTATCGGCAAGCCGGTTAGCCTCTTGATAGACATGAGTAACCGGGGCGGCCTGGGACGTAAGGAGGTGGACCACCACCCGCCACCATCTGAGAGTGTCCCATGAGAGGGGGGTGTTGCTTCGATGGGATGGTTCTTCTTTGCCGATAGCTTAAGGACGGCCTCTGCCACTTTCTTACATAATTGTAATGCATTACTCCCTCCGTGTGGCATGTGCGGCTTGGTCAATCACCCTAACCTTCATCTTGTCTCTCATGTTCTCAATAAATATGGACTTCCTATTACCCATCGTTTGAAGTCATTTATTTGTGAGTCTTGTCTATTGTCAAAAAGTCAGAAGTTGTCATTTTCTACGTCAGTGTGTGTGTCCACCTAACCTTTCCAATTGATGCATTCTGATCTATGGGGTCCTACTCCTATTTTGTCTCATTGTGGCTTCTCTTACTATGTTCTCTTTAAGAATGGCTATAGTAAGTTTACTTGGATTTTCCCGCTTAAGCATAAATCGGATATGGTTGAGGTGTTCCACAAGTTTCAACAACACGTTGAGCATCTATTTGGGGACAAGGTTCATGCCTTGCAATCCAATTGGGGTGGCGAGTTCCAATCCATTCACAAACATCTCGACTCGTGTGGTATTGTGCACCGTGCTTCCTGCCCTCACACTCATGAACAAAATAGAATTGTGGAACGCAAGCATTGCCACGTCATAGAAACTGCCCTTGCACTCATGACCGTTGCATCCGTACTTCTAAAATATTGGGACAAGGCTGTCTCTACTGTTGTCTACCATCTCTACTGCATCTAGCATGTGGAGGAGCCCACATGCTACATGTAGGCGGTCAAAGATCTGGCCTGGCGTTTAGCCATGGTGGCGGAATTTGATCCACTCTTATGGTATGGTACATGGACTCGTGTTTCTCGACATCACAACATGCCTGTCGTGGGCTGTAAATGGGTCTTCAAGCTGAAACATAAGGTTGATGGTTCTGTGGATCGCCACAAGGCCCGCCTCGTGGCCAAGGGTTTTCACCAACAACCGGGGTTCGACGTCAATGACACTTTTAGCCTGGATGTCAAGATTACGACTGTTTGTCTTCTCCCTGCAATTGCCATTAGCTCCGGATGGCCCATTCGACAGCTGGACGTCTCCAACGCCTTCCTCCATGGCTTCTTGGAGGAAACTATCTTCATGGATCAACCACCCAGGTTCGTGCATCCATACTTCCTGCACCATGTTTGCCACCTTCACAGGTCCACTTATAGCCTTCGGCAAGTTCCACGGGCCAAGTTTAAGAGACTTAGCTCCCGCTTGTTGGAGTTGGGGTTCCTCAACTCCAAGACCGATACCTCCCTCTTCTACCTCCACTCCGGATCCTCTGTCATCTATATCCTCATTTATGTCAATAACATTCTTATCCTCGGCACGAATACCGGGGGCGTCGACATTTTAATCCAAGCCCTTGATCGAGAATTTACTATTCGTGATCTTGGTAATGCTCACTATTTCTTGGGCATCGAGCTTCTAGCTCATGTTGATGGGTGTGTCCTCTCACAGTCTAAGTACATCGTGGATCTTCTTCGACGCACCAAGATGGATGCTGCAAAGTCTCTTTCCACTCCTCTAGCTGTAGCATCGGAAGCTACTTTTGAGGAGAGCGTAGCCCCATTCCCTGATATGTTTGTTTATAGGACCATCATTGGGGCACTACAGTACCTCACAATTATGTGTCCCGACATCGCCTTTACTGCAATCGGGGATGCCAATTCATGCACAACTCTCAGTCGGCAGATTAGGTTGTCCTTAAGTGGCTCCTGTGCTATCTCAAGGGTTCGATTGGGCAAGGGATGCTCCTCCACTAGGGTTCTCCCCGTCAGCTCAATGCATTCGACAATTCAGATTGGGCAGGCTCCTCTAATGATCGGTGGTCGACGAGTGGCTTTCTTAGTCTTGGGTCATAATCTTATTTCTTGGAGCTCTAAGAAGCAAGACATTGTAACACACTCAAGTATAGAGGCTAAATGCAAGGCACTTGCCAACGCCATTGTTGAGCTCATATGGTTACAATCTCTTTTCTCTGAGCTTGGCATCGTCATGTCCTCACCTCCAGTTTTATGGGGTGACAATATTGGTCCGACTTATCTTGCGGCCAATCCGATATTTCATGCGCAAGCAAAGTATGTCGGGATAGATTTTCACTTCATCCTTGAACAAGTGGCCTCAAATCAACTGTTCGTCGCCTTCATGTCCTCAGAAGATCAGCATGCCGATTTGTTCACCAAAGACTTGCCTCGGCATCGGTTCACCTGGTTACGGGACAAGCTTCGTGTCGTGAATACGACCATCAACTTGCAGGGGCATGTTAGTGAGAGCAACATCTCTATTGGAATGCTGAGAATGCAGTTTCGTTTTACTCGAAAAATAGACTTATCAGTTTGTTGTACATATTTATCTTTGTTGTACACATTTATCACAGCCCTTACAATATCGGGATGTGATCAGGATTGTTGTAGGGTGTGATCAGGGTGGTTGTACAAACTCTGCTATATAAATATATGAGATTAGGTGGAGGTGTTGAACAACACCAGCAATTTGCCTCACTACAGATTTATCATGGTATCAGAGCATGTCAAATGACCCAACTCCTCTTGTCACCTCCACCCAATTAATGTCCATGACCCATCTTGACTGTGAGGGGGAGTGTTAGAATTTGGGCATAGTCCCTGGGCAATAATCCCGTATTGGTTAAATGAGTTGTAGTTCATGTGCTTATGACCCTGGGCCCTTGTATCTCAAAACTGCAGTTTTGTGGATTCAACATGGTATCAAAGCATAGTTTGGTCAGTTTCAAGAGTTCATGTTCTGATTGTGAAGTTTACATTTTGGCAAAACAAACTCATTTTCCCTTTTATCCTAGTCAAACTCAATGCAAAACTCCTTTTGAACTTATTCCTGTTGATATGGGGGGGGGGGGGGGGGGGCTATCCAACTGCTTCTTTGACAGGTGCTCACTATTATCTTACAATAGTTGATAACCATTCTCGTTGTACTTGGATCTATTTGATGAGATTCAAATATGAAACTTTTGCTTTTCTCAAACATTTCATCCTTTTGGTAAAAACTCAATTCCAACATCACGCTCAACAAGTTCGAACTGATAATGGAAGTGAGTTCTTGTCTGAGGAAATGCAAAAATTGTTCAGTGAGCATGCCATTCTTCATCAACGTACTTGCACATGTACATCTCAGCAAAATGGGATCGTAGAACGTAAACATAGACACTTGAAGTTGCACGTGCCTTGCGATTTCAAGCCCACCTTCCCATCAAATTCTGGGGTGAATGTGTGTTGACAGCAGCATATCTTATAAACCGCTTACCCGTTAGCGCAGCGAAGAGTGATATAGAAGGGGGGGATGAATAGATCACTCCCGATTTAGAAAACTTCAGCAGAAAATCACTACTTCGAATTTCGACCCTTTAGATACAGCAAAACAATATAGCTAATGTAGTGAATAACTAAGACAGAATAAGAAGGTGCAATTGAAAAAGGCTGTCCACAGTCAAACACAATGCCAAGCAGATGGAGAGCACAACCGATAACAACAAACCACAGAGGAGACAAGAAATTTCAAGGTGGTTCGATTGTAGTCCACAATCTATATCCACCCCTCACTCCAACTAGAGTGAGGATTCCACTAGCCACTGCTAGAAAACTGCAGACTCAGTCTACGAACAAGATGCTCCCTACACAGCTTGAACAACCAAGGGAAACAAATCCCTCAACCAAACTCTGCAACCCACAGAGCTTGACACCTGGACCTGCAACCAGCAAGACCAGAACCGGAGATGGCTCTCCCTTCCTCCAACCCGGAGGGAACCTGCTAGTGATAGCCCGTCACTGGCAAAAGCAGAGATCACAGATCTCTCTTCCTCTACAGCCTAGAGGGGAACTGGAGTAACTCTCCCTTCCTCCAAACACTAGAGGGTAACAATTCGGAATCAGAAATGAAGAAATGAAAAACAGAAAGGAAAACAAGACCAACGATGAACGACAATCGTTTCTGAAAACCAAAAACAAATGTAGCTTTCGAAGAAGCAAATCCTCACAGCACTATTTCTTCTATCTCTCAAGGACTTTTCTCTCAGTTCATATCTCTCAAATTCTTCTCTCTGTCTTTTCTCTGGAACGTGGAGGCTCTCTCTTTTCTTCTTCTGCTAAGGGATTCTTCACTTCGGCCCTTTTTTTTTCGTTTACTTCTCCTGTTCGCAGAAGACACCTTTTATATGGCATCCGACCTGAATTCCAAGACTTCACACGAGTGGGTCTCATTCCTCCTTTTCTAGAGCATCCTCGGATCACGTGCCAGGCATCATCCTCGATTCACGTGCCCAATCATTAACCTGAGTCATCTGCAGGCAGAGACAAAAGAAATGAATCGAATTAGTTAGTTCAGGCTTATAACAACGAGTGTATATACTTTAGAAGCAACAAATGAATAAGTGTGTACAATGTGAGAATTTATACACTTGAGGGCCTTCAGTGTCCTCAGTGTATAGACTTGAAAACTGATGCATTACATAGCAGAGGGGGATGTGTAGACTTCTTGTAATGCATGAAGCAATCGAGTGTATAGACTTGCAACCAAGGGACTGTACAGACTTGATGAATGAGGGCATGTGAAAGGCAGTGTACAGACTTGAGATGAACGCTACATGAACGAGCCTAACCAATGTATAGACTTCACGATGCTCAGCCACTGTATAGACTTCACGATGCTCAGCCACTGTATAGACTTTAATGCAAAAGCTGAAGTTGAGCGAACGATGTATAGACTTACCCCTTGAAGATGTGACCGAGACAGTGTATAGACTTGGCCCTTGAAGGATGTACAGACTTGAAGATTCGAAGCCCCACGATGTATAGACTTTGTAAATGTGAACACGTGGACAATGTATACACTTGGCCCTTGAGGAATGTACAGACTCTGAACGATGAAGCAGGCTGTACAGACTTGTAACGCTTGAGGACCGATGTATAGACTTGGGAACCCTGAACCAGTGTATAGACTTGAAAGGCTTGAACACTGCGATGTGCAGACTTTGTGATGCATAGACTTAGGAGCATATGTCAAGGCTATACAGACTTCAGGCTTTGAACGTGTGTGCTGTGAGCAATGTATAGACTTGGTGATCTTTAAAGCACAATGTGCAGAGTTTACCACTGTATAGACTTGAAGTTCTGAACGTAGGTATAGTGTCAGTGTACAGACTTGCTATGGATGTATGGACTTTGAAGATGCAAGCGATGTACAGACTTGGGGTTCAACTGTGGATGTATAGACTTGGAAGATATGAGGTGATGTACAGACTTGGGGTTCAACTGTGGTAAAGGTTGGGAATGTATAGACTTCCAATGAATGCAACCGCTGTACAGACTTGATCAAACAGACCGATGTCTAGACTTGATCTCAAGGAATGGCTGTACAGACTTTGAAGGAAGGCATGAACAGTGAATCAATGTATAGACTTGGATGCCCAACGCCAATGAACTGACTTGTGAATCTGGGGGGTCGACCCATCTGGAAGGGGGTCGACCCACTACTGTCCAGACTATGCTGACAGAGTATGGACTTGAACAAGTAATGCATGTCTATATGACAACCACATGAACTGCACTGTCCTACATGAAGCATGAATTAATCTATTGATAGAAACCGATTGATTTATAGTGTGAGACATCATCAAAACTGTAGGGATGCAACAATCTCCCCCTTTTTGATGATGGCAACACTATGAATCAAGCAATATCAAAGTTTAACAGGAAATTAACTGCAGTTTCAACAATCAAAGCAAATTCAAGGCATGCTCATGCAGACGATTTAAACACTCCCTACAACACACTCTCAGCTCCCTCACAACTCATTCTCAAAAATTTCCTTGACATGAATTCTCCCCCACAGCTCATAAACAAAACTCCCCCAAAGCTCATGATAATTCATGACTTACAGATATTGCAGAACCTCTCTCCCCCTTTGACATCAGCAAAAGGAAATGCAGAATATATGAAAGTGCTGGAGACATGAAGAAGAAGTACAATAACTTCTTAGTGCAGAAAGGCACGAGCAAGTCTTAAGAGAATAAGTGAGGTGCTAAACTCAAGTGAAGGTTCTTGAACTCCAGTAAACAATAGAGAAATAGAATGATAGAAAAGTTTATCAGCATACATAATGTATGATTTAGAGCAGTAGTTAACAAGTATGGCCAGATATAGCTGAACAGTCAACTATCTCACATGACAACAAGAGACAAAGTCAGAGAGGTGTTCTCAAGGTATTGAGGACAAGCAATCCATTAGTTGCATAACAACAAGGAATTTTTTGAGATGATTTTCAAGAAGATCAATGAGTAAGTTGGTAATTCACTCTTTTGACATTAGGGAGACACCTTGATTAGAGGCCTGAATCCCCAATTACTAAGTGTGAGTACCTCATTACTTCCTCCCTTTTTTTTATTAAAGGAACAGAGTTAGTAACTGTGGCTTTTGACATGAGGAAACACCTTGATTAGAGGCCAGAGTCCCCAGTTACTCACCAGCTAGCCACCATTGCTCTGTCATGACTTTTCATTCATTTTAAGCATTTGACACCTCATGA
The DNA here is from genome assembly GCA_022559845.1 of Amorphophallus konjac. Classification (NCBI taxonomy): domain Eukaryota; kingdom Viridiplantae; phylum Streptophyta; class Magnoliopsida; order Alismatales; family Araceae; genus Amorphophallus; species Amorphophallus konjac. The sequence goes on along the minus strand of JAHNEJ010003003.1, from coordinate 648,687 downwards.
TATAGGAGAAAACTTCATTTCATTGATGAAGCTCCCAGTTTCTCAGTGACCAAAACAAGACATGTTTGTTCAGTTAAGCCCTTATGTTGAAGAGATGGAATGATTGAAAATAATACCAGAAGGACTATTTCTTGAAGTGAATCTTGAAGCCTAGATTTCAAGCTGATTGGGTCAGATATCAAGACATACAGGTTTTGGCCTGAATCAGAATCATTGACAATGTAGGAAGATATACTTTATACAATTAATCCAGATCTCTGAAGGAATACCAGAGGAAAGATTCTAATTGGACTTTAGTATAACTGACTTATAGACTTAAGAAATAAGTGACATTCTATTGTATGAGAGAACCACACTAGATCTGTCATGAAAACCAGCAATGACACACATCTGGTCAATCTTTTTGAATCTGTCAAAGAACTCTTCCTCTCACAGCTCAACTAGATCCCCCTCACTCAAAGCATTCCTGAAAGCTAACCAACAGACATACAAAACTCCCCCTCACAAAAAGAACAGACTTCACATTTAAGACAATTTGTATAAGCCTAATTCTCTTCTCAGTGATGTGAATTTTTCATTATCTAGAGGTTTAGTAAAAATGTCAGCAATCTGATTATCAGTGCCTACATGAATCAGTTCAAAGTTATTTTTAGAAACCTCATCTCTTATGAAATGATGCCTTATCTCTATGTGTTTGGTGCGTGAATGCAAAACAGGATTTTTGGCAAGATTAATGGCACTGGTATTATCACAATAGATAGGTGTGGACCCCAGGTCTACTTGGTAGTCCTGAAGCTGGTGTTTAATCCAAATGACTTGTGTACCACAACTCCCTGCAGTCACATATTCAGCTTCTGTAGTGGAGAGGGCCACAGAATGTTGTTTCTTGGAACCCCAAGACACTAAACACCCACCCAAAAATTCACAATGACCACTAGTGCTTTTCCTATCTAGTTTACATCCTGCATAATCAGCATCTGTGTATGCAACTAAGTTAAATGTGTGTGATGCAGGAAACCATAAACCAAGAGAATGAGTAGCTGACAAATATCTGAAAATTCTTTTCACTGCAGCTAAATGTAATTCAGTAGGTCTAGACTGATACCTTGCACACATTCCTACATTGAACTGTATATCAGGTCTAGAAGCTGTCAAGTAAAGAAGAGATCCAATCATATCTCGATAGAGCTTGGCATTTACTTCTTTACCTGTCTCATCTATATCTAGTGAGGTATTGGTACCCATAGGTGTTGTAATGTGCTTCAGGTTTTCCATACCAAATCTCTTGAATAGTTCCATTGTGTATTTTGTCTGGTTGATGAAGCATCCATCCTCTGACTGTTGTACCTGCAAGCCAAGAAAGTACTTTAGTTCACCAACCAAACTCATCTCAAATTCAGCAGACATCATTTTAGAGAATTCATCACATAGTTCATGCTTAGTTGATCCAAATACAATGTCATTTACATATACCTGAACTATGATGAGATCTTTATTTGTACCCTTGGTAAATAAGGTTTGATCAACTTTACCTCTTTTGTAGCCCTTGCTGATCAGAAATTCAGTCAATCTTTCATACCATGCTTGAGGAGCCTGCTTTAGACCATACAAGGCTTTGTTCAACCTGAAAACTTGGTTAAGTTGAGGAGAGAATTAAAATCCGGGGGGTTGTTCAACAAAAACCTCTTCTTTAATGACTCCATTTAAAAAGGCACTTTTAACATCCATTTGTTGGAGTTTTATATTCTTTGAACATGCAAAAGCAAGCAACAATCTTATAGCTTCCATCCTAGCAACAGGTGCATAGGATTCATCGAAATCTACACCAAATTCCTGATAGTAGTCCTTGGCTACTAATCTGGCCTTATTCCTAGAAATGATTCCATCTTCATTCATTTTATTTTTGAACACCCACTTAGTTCCTATGATATTAACATTATCTGGTCTTGGAACAAGTTCCCAGACATTATTTCTTTCGAACTGGCCCAATTCCTCACACATAGCATTGACCCAAGCTTGATCAGCTAAGGCCTCTTCTACTGATTTGGGTTCAATTTGTGAGACTAAAGTAATTAAGTCTTCATTATTCACATTCCTAAAATGAGACCTAGTCCGAAGAGGATCTTCAGAATTGCCTATGACATTATCTATCGGATGATCTTTAAGAAATCTAACATTTATTGAAGACTCACCTGTTTCTCTTGGCTCTTCATGGTTGGGAGGATTTGCTGTTCCACTCGGCTGAGTCTTCTCTTCTTCTTGGTCTTCTAGGAATTCCCCATCATGATTGGAATCCCTGTCAACATTTTCAATGTTAGTGACACCTTTCTTTTCACTAAAAATGATGTGTGGAGACTCTTCAACTTTCTGGTCTGATATGTTAAAGACCCTATATGCCCTAGACACTTCAGAGTATCCTAAAAATATTCCAGGGGAGCTTTTAGCTTCAAACTTATCTAAATCTTTCTTGTCATTGTTATGAATAAAGCATTTAGCTCCAAAAATTCTAAAATGAAACAAGTTTGGTTTCTTACCTTTTAGAAGCTCATGGGGTGTTTTCTTGTGAATGGGTCTTACCATGGCCCTGTTGATTATGTAAGTTGATGTATTGGCCGCCTCTACCCAAAACCTCCTTGGTAATTGACTTTCAATTAGCATGGTTCGGGCCATCTCCACAACAGTTCTATTTCTTCTCTCCATAATTCCATTCTATTCAGGTGTCCTGGGAGAAGAAAATCTGTGTGTTAGTCCCTCTCTTTCACAAAGATCAGAAAATATGGAGTTTTCAAACTCACCTCCGTGGTCAGATTGAATAGAGCAGATCTTGTGTTTTCCTTCTTGTTTGACCTTATTAAAAAACTGATTAAACTTTTGAAATGCATCACTTTTATTTGCTAAGAAAAAGATCCATGAATATCTAGGGAAGTCATCTATGATGACATAGCCAAACATGTTCCCATTAAGACTCTGAGTTCTAGTAGGACCGAAAAGGTCCATATGGAGAAGTTCCATTGGTCTAGAGGACAATGGCTCAGATCTTAGCTTGAAAGAATTCCTGATATGTTTGCCTAGAGCACAGGCATCACATGATTTTGAAATAGAATTGAATTTAATTCTAGGCATGTCTCTAGCTAAATCATGCTTGACCAATTTATTTAAAGTAGTAAAGCTAGCATGGCCTAAACGTCTATGCCATTCAAAAGCATCATTTTCAGAATTGGCAGATAAATAAATATTAGATTCAGATTCCTCATCTAAGTCTACCATGTAAACATTATTAATCATGTTGGCTACAAATTTAACCACATCAGAATTTATTTCAAAGATTTTGCATGAATTATCATCAAACACAACCCTGTGACCCTTGTCACATAACTGACTAATGCTAATCAGGTTGTGTTGAAGACCTTCTACAAGTAGAACTTTTTCAATGGAGTTTGTGGAAGTCTTACATACTGTACCAACTCCAATTATCTTACCTTTGTTCTTTCCTCCAAACTTGACCAGACCCCCTACCTTTATCTCTATCTTACTGAACTTGGATCGGTCTCCTGTCATGTGCCTGGAGCAGCCACTATCGAGGTACCACTTGTTGTCTTCAGCTGCCAGGCCGACCTACACAAACAAAATCAAGCAAAGTGATTTGGAACCCAAGATGAGTTGGGTCCAAAGACATTGTTCAAATCTCTGATCAAATGTTTAGGTATCTAGATTTGCTTCAGCATGGTTTTCTCTGGCACCTTTACTTCTGGTTTATTGAAATTAAGTCCAGCTGGTCTAGAGAAGTAGGCTCTATTCCATTCATTAGGCTTCCCATTCCTAGGAAATCTCCTGTGAGCTTGTTGATTAATAGATTTTTGAAAATGATAATTATTTCTCCAGTAGGTCCTATTTGGACCCATCTGATTGTAGTAATTCTAGCTTTTCTTCTGATCCACTTTCTTGGTCCATTTACCATTTATGTTCTGATGAGTGGGCTTAGTGAAGTTCTTCACAAAATTCATTCCCATTTTAAATGGTTGACCAGCACTGTTCTTTAAAGTTTCTTTCGGACATTGAGCTCCTTTACTGCTATTTGAGCTGGATGGTGTGTCCAGCTTCTCTTTTCCCTTCTCTGGGCAGAAGGTGATGGTCTTGAATTGTAGGGGTCTCTTGTTAGTTGGGTCATAGCCTAGACCCTCCTTATTGAAGTTAACCCTTGTCCCTAGAATAGCATCCAGACTAGTTTTTCCCTGAACAAATCTTTCCAAAACCTTTTGTTTGTCTTCCAGCTCTTTTTGCAGTGACTCAGAATTTTTTTAACAGTTCAGCATTCACTATCTTAACAGCTTCATATTTCTCTGAGTTCACTCTAATTTCATTCAGGCTTTCTTCAATTTTAGTTTTCAGTTCATTGAGCTGGGTGTGACTCTCCTGGTTTTCTCCCTTGAGCTTATCATTTTCTTTTCTTAGTGAAGTCATTTCTTCTAGTTGCTCTTTTAGTTTCTGATTTTCCTCACAGACATGGGTTTGTTCTTCAACATTAGTATTAAATTTTCTTTTGAGGACCCTATGCTCTTTACTGAGAGAATTAAACTTGTCTAACAATTCACCATAAGCATCTTCCCAGTCATCAATAGAGAAATTTTCAAAGACATTTATTACCTCCTCTTCGCTATTTGCCATAAGGCAAATTCCTTCTTCATACTCCTCTGAGGAAGTGGCTTCGGGATCTTCCTCCTCCTCACTCCACGTGCAGACCATCGCATGTGGCTTCTTCTTTTTCTGCACCTTTGAGCTCTTCTTCTGAAAGTAGGGACCCTTCTTTTGGAGATCTGGGCATTCGCCTTTCATGTGTCCCTGTTTGTTACAATGAAAAAAAGTCAGTCTCTTAGAATTTTTGTCCTTATGATTGGTAGATTCAATATTCTTGTTAAAGGAGTATGGCTTCTTCCTCCTAAAGGTCTTCCCCTTTCTCCTTAAAAATTTACTGAATTGTCGAGTGAGCATTACCTGCTCCTTCTGGTCGAGATCGGAAAAACCATCGGACTCACCGCTACTGCTGCTGCTACTGCTACTCTTGTTACGGGATACCTTGAGAGCTACATTCTTACCCTTCCTGTCACTTCCTTCACCACCTCCTTTGAAATTCATCTCATAGGTCATGAGGGATCCTATGAGTTCATTCACTGTCAAGGTCGTCAGATCTTTTGACTCCTTTATCACTATGGCCTTAGTGTGCCATGCTGGGGATAAAGATCTAAGAATTTTCCTGACTATATCTGCCTCAGCTAGATCCTTCCCTAGCCCCTTAAGAGTGTTTGTGATCAAGGACAACCTGGCATATATTTCAGTAATATTCTCCTCTGCATTCATCCTAAACAATTCATACTTAGAGGTGTAGAGATTTACCTTCGAGGCTTTCACTTGAGCTGTACCTTCGTAGATTAATTGCAGCTCATCCCACATTCGCTTGGCAGTCTTGTAGGCAGATATGCGGGCATATTCCTCTGGGTGAACAGCACACTGGATGATGTTCAGCGCCGTCCAGTTGAGTGAAGATAGCTTGACATGATCATATGTCCACGCGTCCTCGTTCGGTGGCAGATCATACGGCCCAACAGTAATTACCCTCCACAGCTTGTGGCTCTGTGCCCTGATAAACACTTCCATCATGTTCTTCCAAAAGAGATAGTTATTACCATCAAAAAATGGAGGGCGACTAATGGATTGACCTTCAGGCATGAAGCTTCTAGGACCATTAGCATTTCCCTGACCGTTCGTCCACATGATGCAAACCTGCTCTGATACCAAATGTTAGCGCAGCGAAGAGTGATATAGAAGGGGGGGATGAATAGATCACTCCCGATTTAGAAAACTTCAGCGGAAAATCACTACTTCGAATTTCGACCCTTTAGATACAGCAAAACAATATAGCTAACGCAGTGAATAACTAAGACAGAATAAGAAGGTGCGATTGAAAAAGGCTGTCCACAGTCAAACACAATGCCAAGCAGATGGAGAGCACAACCGATAACAGCAAACCACAGAGGAGACAAGAAATTTTAAGGTGGTTCGATTGTAGTCCACAATCTACATCCACCCCTCACTCCAACTAGAGTGAGGATTCCACCAGCCACTGCTAGAAAACTGCAGACTCAGTCTGCGAACAAGATGCTGCCACACAGGTTGAACAACCAAGGGAAACAAATCCCTCAACCAAACTCTGCTACCCACAGAGCTTGACACCTGGACCTGCAACCAGCAAGACCAGAACCGGAGATGGCTCTCCCTTCCTCCAACACGGAGGGAACCTGCTAGTGACAGCCCGTCACTGGCAAAACCAGAGATCACAGATCTCTCTTCCTCTGCAGCCCAGAGGGGAACTGGAGTAACTCTCCCTTCCTCCAAACACTAGAGGGTAACAATTCGGAATCAGAAATGAAGAAATGAAAAATAGAAAGGAAAATAAGACCAACGATGAACGACAATCGTTTCTGAAAACCAAAAACAAATGTAGCTTCCGAAGAAGCAAATCCTCACAGCACTATTTCTTCTATCTCTCAAGGACTTTTCTCTCAGTTCATATCTCTCAAATTCTTCTCTCTGTCTTTTCTCTGGAACGTGGAGGCTCTCTCTTTTCTTCTTCTGCTCAGGGATTCTTCACTTCAACCCTTTTTTTTTTCGTTTACTTCTCCTGTTCGCAGAAGACACCTTTTATATGGCATCCGACCTGAATTCCAGGACTTCACACGAGTGGGTCTCGTTCCCTCCTTTTCCAGAGCATCATCGGATCACGTGCCAGACATCATCCTCGGTTCACATGCCCAATCATTAACCTGAGTCATCTGCAGGCAGAGACAAAAGAAATGAATCGAATTAGTTAGTTCAGGCTTATAACAACGAGTGTATATACTTTAGAAGCATCAAATGAATAAGTGTGTACAATGTGAGAATGTATACACTTGAGGGCCTTCAGCGTCCTCAGTGTATAGACTTGAAAACTGATGCATTACATAGTAGAGGGGGATGTGTAGACTTCTAGTAATGCATGAAGCAATCGAGTGTATAGAACCAAGGGACTGTACAGACTTGATGAATGAGGGCATGTGAAAGGCAGTGTACAGACTTGAGATGAACGATACATGAACGAGCCTAACCAATGTATAGACTTTACGATGCTCAGCCACTGTATAGACTTTAATGCAAAAGCTGAAGTTGAGCGAACGATGTATAGACTTACCCCTTGAAGATGTGAGCGAGACAGTGTATAGACTTGGCCCTTGAAGGATGTACAGACTTGAAGATTCGAAGCCCCATGATGAATAGACTTTGTACTCAATCCACTGTATAGACTTTAATGCAAAAGCTGAAGTTGAGCGAACGATGTATAGACTTACCCCTTGAAGATGTGAGCGAGACAGTGTATAGACTTGGCCCTTGAAGGATGTACAGACTTGAAGATTCGAAGCCCCACAATGTATAGACTTTGTAAATGTGAACACGTGGACAATGTATACACTTGGCCCTTGAGGAATGTACAGACTCTGAACGATGAAGCAGGCTGTACAGACTTGTAACGCTTGAGGACCGATGTATAGACTTGTGAACCCTGAACCAGTGTATAGACTTGAAAGGCTTGAACACTGCGATGTGCAGACTTTGTGATGTATAGACTTAAAAGCATATGTCAAGGCTGTACAGACTTCAGGCTTTGAACGTGTGTGCTGTGAGCAATGTATAGACTTGGTGATCTTTAAAGCACAATGTGCAGAGTTTACCACTGTATTGACTTGAAGTTCTGAACGTAGGTATAGTGTCAGTGTACAGACTTGCTATGGATGTATGGACTTTGAAGATGCAAGCGATGTACAGACTTGGGGTTCAACTGTAGATGTATAGACTTGGAAGATATGAGGCGATGTACAGACTTGGGGTTCAACTGTGGTAAAGGCTGGGAATGTATAGACTTCCAATGAATGCAACCGCTGTACAGACTTGATCAAACAGACCGATGTCTAGACTTGATCTCAAGGAATGGCTGTACAGACTTTGAAGGAAGGCATGAACAGTGAATCAATGTATAGACTTGGATGCCCAACGCCAATGAACTGACTTGCGAATCTGGGGGGTCGACCCATCTGGAAGGGGGGTCGACCCACTACTGTCCAGACTATGCTGATAGAGTATGGACTTGAACAAGTAATGCATGTCTATATGACAACCACATGAACTGCACTGTCCTACATGAAGCATGAATTAATCTATTGATAGAAACCGATTGATTTATAGTGTGAGCCATCATCAAAACCGTAGGGATGCAACATTACCTACCCGTGTTTTGTCTGAAGCATCCCCCATTGAGGTCTTATTCAATACCAAACCCAAGTATGAGCATTTACGTATATTTGGTTGTCTTTGTTTTGCCCATAATAAGGATGTTCACCAGACAAAATTTGATCCCAGAGCTAAAAGGTGCATCTTTGTAGGGTACCCTTCAGGTCAACGAGGATACCGTGTTTTTGATTTAGAAATCAACAAAATCTTTACCAGCAGAGATGTGACTTTTTGTGAAGACACATTTCCCTTCTAGAATGTAACCTCCAATAAGCCCATCATTGTTTCTCCATCCCAAGAAAACACCTTTATTGATGATGATTTTTTTCATCACCTCCACCTCATGTACCTTACGTACATGACTCTCCCAACACATTGGTGTGCATTTTTCCCATGTTGGTCAGCAAGCCTCAACCTTAATTTCTCCTGGTAAGGTCTATCCCATTGAACCTTATCTAAATGATGCTCTTTTCTCTAATTCTTATAAAGCTTTTGTCACCAATCCTTCTGCCCATGAAGAAAATGTGAGTTACTCACAAGCAATTAAACATGCACATTGGCGAGATGCTATGCAAAGAGAATTGAGAGCTCTTGAACATAATGGCACATGGACCTTACAACAATTACCTCCAAATAAACGAGTTGTGGGTTGCAAATGGGTTTATAAGATAAAATTCAAAGTCGATGGCACAGTAGAACGTTATAAAACAAGACTTGTTGCAAAAAGATTCACTCATAAAGAGGGTTTTGACTATCATGAGACTTTTGCACTTGTTGCCAAATTGGTAATGGTGCGTTGACTACTTGCTATTGTTGCTGTCAAGAATTGGCCTTTGTATCAAATGGATGTGACTAATGCTTTTCTCCATGGTGACTTAGAGGAGGAAGTCTATATGACACCTCCACCTGGATATTACTTTAAGGGGGAGAACCTTGTCTGTCGGCTACATAAATCACTATATGGGCTCAAACAAGCATCTCGACAATGGTTTGCTAAGTTCTCCACAGCACTTACTAATATCGGCTTTAAGCAATCTGCTGCTGATTATTCCTTATTCATAAAGCACCAAGACTCTCTATGGGTTGTTGTCCTTGTCTATGTTGATGACATACTTATTACCGGGAATGCTTAGTCTTTCATTTCAAGCGTAAAGGCATATCTCAGTAGCACTTTTCAGATCAAAGACCTTGGTACACCTTGTTATTTCCTTGGCTTGGAGATTGTTCGATCTAAGAAAGGCATTTTTCTTGGTCAACAAAAGTATATCTCAGATATTCTTACAGATACGGGGTTTCTTGGGTGTCGTCCAGTTGATTTCCCAATGGTACAACATGCTCAACTACGAGATGATGAGAGACAACTTTTAGGCGATCCCATCATGCATCGACGGCTCGTTGGTCGTCTCATTTACTTGATAGTCACTCAACCGGATATTGCTTTTCCTGTTCAACAGCTTAGCCAGTTCATGGCTCAACCCCGTAAGCCCTATCTAGATGCTGCACATCGGATCTTGCGATACCTCAAATCCACTCCTGGTCATGGGATTTTTCTTCCTACAAGATCCTCTCTTCAACTCCACGCTTTCTGTGATTCAGATTGGGTAACTTATCCCACTACTAGGTGATCTATCACAGGTTATATTACTTTCCTTGGTGATAGTCCCATATCATGGCGTGTGAAGAAGCAATCCACAGTTGCACGCTCTTCGACTGAGGCTGAATATCGTTCGATGTCCACCACTGCTTGTGAATTAACAGGCTCAAGTATTTACTACATGACTTGGGAATTCTCCATTCACATCCCATGCACTTATATGGTGACAATCAAGTAGCATTACATATTGCTTCCAATCTAGTTTATCATGAACGCACTAAACACATAGAGATAGATTGTCATGTCATTCGAGAAAAAATTCAGTCTGGACAGATTCGCATTTTTCATGTGCCCTCTACATCTCCACTTGCCGATGTATTCACCAAACCCCTTGGTCGAGATCAATTTCAATATCTTATTGGCAAGCTGGGAGTTACGGCCCTTCACTCTCCAACTTGAGGGGGAGTATTGGAATGTTGAGAATGCAGTTTCGTTTTACTCGGAAAATAGATTTATCAGTTTGTTGTACACATTTATCACAGTCCCTATAATATCGGGATGTGATCAGGATTATTGTAGGGTGTGATTGGGGTGGTTGTACAAACTCTGCTATATAAATATATGAGATTAGGTGGAGGTGTTAAACCACACCAACAATTTGCCTCACTACAGATTTATCAATCTCTATGCAGTCTAAGAACGGAGGAGCGGCCCTGTTGTACAGAGTCCCGTCCCTGCTGCAAACTCCTGAGAACAGAGCACCGGATCTGCTAGAGACTTCTGTGCGTGCAACCTCTGAAGAGTCCAAGCCGAGCTAGAGTCTTCCTCCAGGTCGATCTCCAGCGAAGCCTCAACCAGCTGTAGAGTTCTGTTATAAGGATCGGACTCCAACTTGTATCACAGAGTATTGGTCGGACCGTACGTAGAGTTGTGTAATTTGGGGAGTTTTGTACTTCTGTAACTCACAGTTATACATATATTGGAAAAGGCCGCCCTCAATAACCAGGGCAGAATTTCTTCCATCTCGTGTCTTCCCCTTCGTCCTTCTATCTTCTTTGAGTTCTTTCACTGTTAACCCAAAAAATCTCGTACACCTACATGTTTCTCTCTAAACAATCTCACGGAACAGGAGAGAAAGAGGAGCAGAAGAGATCCTTTTCTTGGGTACCTTGCTAACCCATAAGAAAGAAAACTGAGGCCAAGTTGGGCCCTCCTACACAAGAGGTGCGTGGTTTCTTGAACCACCCCACGTTTTCGTAGGAGAGAGTAGCGCCGGGACTCTCTTTCCTCTCTCTGGGGTGGCTCTCTCGGGGTTGACCGAGCCAACCCAAAATGTATCCTAGACACAACATCAGAACTTGAGAAAGGAATCCAACAGAAATGATGCATGCCCTGAAAGAGAAGCACATTCTTCCTTTATTATAAAAGAGTGCATGGTTAGCTATATCACTGAGCCTCCATACAGTCCCATACATGGGATGTTAAGGCTTTTGTTTTGGTCCCGTTTAACAAAGAGTGACACAAGAGAAGTGCCCAGCTCCTTAATTAGCTAGCAAAACTTTCTTAGGACTTATGACAAGACCTGCTCAAGAAGAAGCAAGTGATCATTAGCGCATTCTTCTTGATGCAACCACATTGTTCTGACCTTTGTATTTTTAACACATATGTAATTGACGATCTTTTACAATTAACTCAAGGGGAATGTCTTGTGTGGCATGCTTCAAGGCTCAAGTGGGGGAGACTCTCCTGCGAGAAATGACGCAAAGAACGCCAAGGAGGCGCCCGGGTTGAACATCGGCACAGCATGGCCGGCTCCCCTAAACGTAGCGTACGTGAGGCCCTTGTATTCTTGCAACCAGCCGGCCACCTGAATATATATATATATATATATATATATATATATATATATATATATAGAGAGAGAGAGAGAGAGAGAGAGAGAGAGAGAGAGAGAGAGAGAGAGTAATCAATAGCCAATCATACTTGCAGCAGGAACATCGTGCATGCGTATCATGCCAAGAAATTATAAAGATTACTGGGGAGGTGTTATACCTGCCGCTGGTAATACCATGGCTTCCACGGTCCAACAGTTGGCAAACCCAGAGCATTCAGACTGTATCTGGTGGACAGGACTGAGACTCTTGCATCCGTATCTCCGCTGATCGAGCAGGGAAAGGTACCAAAACTCAGGGTGTTTTCCTCTGGAATCATGAAGTACTGAAAATGGCCAACTATGGATATGAATTGATGAGTATTAGATACCTGTACACCCAGACCCTAAGTCCACCTGCAATAAGCTTCTTGTATATGGGGAGAACAGACGGCTTGGAATCTGCCCACCTGCCGAACATCTCTTGGCTGCACCCACAACAGTGCGCTCATTTTTGCATGAAAAGAAGTCGAACAGTATTAATGGGCGGCCCTGAGTCGACCAATTCTTACTTGCATATTGTCCAGTTCTTGGGGATGAGTCCACCATTCACATGGAGGGCCTTCTGAACATCGATTCTGTTGTAGAAGGACGTTACACTGTCGTCTATGCAGGGATCATAGCCAGCCATTAGCCAGGGCAGCTGTTAAGAGACATCATGTACAGATATCCTTTCATCAAACTACGCAAGTGCTGACACGTTGTGTAATGGATGTAAACGCTCTATATATGCTTTCCTTCCTTTCTTATTTGATACGGAAACCGAAGACTATGGATAATTTTCGCTCAAGTAAGGTAAAATATAGTGATAGATCGATCAAGCTCACCATCTTTGAGGAGGACCTGGAGAAGACCCGCTTAGTAGGAGCTGATCCGGTAGAGTTTTTAATGCATACAGGGGTGTACAGACTGTATATATCGATTTTATGGAGCTGTGCCAGAACTTCGTCTACCGCTTGGGAACAGTTCTTGTCGCTCCATGTGTTATTGCTGTGGAAATCACAGCATTTCAAGATGATCCCATGGGTTTGGTCGGAGACCACAGCATGACTCCAAGCATAGTCCACCATGCCTTGCCAATCATGTCCGTCAGAGGTCTCAGGGTTGCCCAGCTGGATCGATTCAGAAGCAAGTGAACATGCAGCCGGGAGTTACTACGAGAGATCATACATATGGCTATATATATATGGTAAAAAACATATGTGGACATAACTACCGAGAGCTAACTATATATATATGGTGATTACAAGAAACATACTAGAAATCCCTTAAGATCAATGTACAAAGCAGGATCACCGTTCATGTCATAGATCAGTTCAGCCAATTCTGGGACATATTTGCCTGAAACACTCAAGGATGTATAAAGTAGTTAAGTGTCAGGTCTGTCCAATTAGCACCAAGGTCAGACTGAGTTGAAAAGAGCCACGTAATTAATGATCCGCATGAGTTGAAAAGAGGATTGTAATGAACCAATCCTTACCCGCGTAGCTCTCGCCTGCAATATAAAAGCTTCGAGTTCTATGCGAGGGAAACTTCTCAAACCACTTGTGCAGGAAAGTGTAAGTGTCATTTGCTGACAATCCACATCAGTTTCCACGCAACGAAATCCAAAATGACAAAGTGTAAGATCTCACCATTTCGTCTTAGATGTTAACGTACGTAGAAAAAAAAATGTTTCCCTTACGTACAAGGAATACAGCCATGCTTTACTTCCAAGTAATTCGAGTAATCTCATTCGTATATTTAAACACATGCAACTGTAAATTTTAAATTTTTACTTCTAATATGCACCTGTAAGACTATCACCCAGATGGTCAAAATCGCTGGTTGTGTTTGTGTACGAAAAGCCAACCCCAAAAGGAGATTCCAGAAATAAAATGTTAGCCTCTGCAATGGACAAGATAAGTCTTTAGTTTCTTCATCCCTGAAATTATGCATATATATATGTTGCAAGAATGATCATGCACTGTTTGTCAATGCATCTGCAATATTGGATGCATATATATATGTGCTTATAAAAGAATAATGGGAATGCTAGCACATGCCGGGGGATGTTTACAAGACCTTTGTTCCATGCGTAAGGATTCAGTGTCAGCTCACGTCCATTTGAATCAATCAGGAAAGGACCTATCTCCTCCGTTGCACCATAGCCCACGGAAGAACATCCAGGGCCTGAAACAAAGAGTATAATTATATAGAGTTCGTAGAGCGGGAAACTATATATATGAGCGTGTATCCACATCTTTCCTAGAAGCTCTCTCTCTCTCTCTCTCTCTCTATCTCTCTATCTCCAGGGGGAGTTTACATTTTATCTTCCTCAACGATAGTTTTTGGTGGGGGATTCTTAATTTTAGAACAAGCTGTGATCCTTCCAAGAATGTGGATGAGTTTTCAACACTTGGGATCTTTTTTGAGACGTGATTTCGTGGCTATATGCATTACATGAACAGATATTTTTTGTTTAAGCATATCCTCAAAGTACTCTGATCTCTTCATCGAGTTATAAACCAATTAAGCTAGCTACACCAGTTTTATGTTTCTGGAGCAGCAAGTATTGGAGGAAAGAATGAAGAAAGAGAAACAATAATTAAATGGATGCGTAAATAATTGCCATGTCCCCCCTCTTGGTAATCACTTCTTGTGGTAAAAAGAGGTAGTAAACATACGCAAGAAGTTCTCTGCAGGGGCGGGGGGTCTCACCTCCATTGAGCCACAGCACGAGGGGCTTCTCATCGGCACCGGACGCAGCCTCGTAGAACCAGTAGAAGAGGGCCCTTCCATTCTTCTCGTGCACCGTCACGTAGCCAGCGTAGTGGCGGAAGGCGACGGCGGGCTGCCCGGGCAGCTCGGTCACGAGGTCCCCGGCCCCCGGGGGACTCCCACCGTCCTTCTCATGGGACCATCCTCCTTGCATATGATTACCCACGGCAGGTTTCAGAGGCCGAAGGGCGAACGCCCAGAGGAGGACACGAAGCAACCCCAGTGCAAGACTAAGAGACCACCGTGGAGGCATGTGAGCCAGATGGAAAACACACCAAGTGAGTCCTTTCTGACGTCCCTGGCCCCTACAAGATGAGAAAGCCCGGTTAGAAGAGGGACCAGGATTTATAAGCACACAACGGCCTAAAGAACAGATAACATATTATTACAGCATATATTCATGTGCTAAATCCACCGTGGTGATCAAGGGTAGATAGATAGATAGATATTACACGATCATGTCGGGGATTCAAATTAAAGCGCAGACGGTCATTCCATTTTAGTTTTTTTTACCTCATTGGATGATGGGAATCAGAGTCAAAAGAGAGAGGAGCGCAACACCATCAGTGGTGGCTGGGACCTGAATAAGAAACTGTTCTATATATAAATATGAGACATTAACTAAAGATAATTTTCATACATCGAAGAACATTGAACGACTTATACAACTCAGGCACTGATTTCTACTTGTCAAAAATTAAAGAGGGTGGGGTCTTAACCTACCCAAGTTTGGCATCCAAGGACCGGGCATGCGTTTATAAAGTCCTAGCTAGCTAGATCACATTAATTATCCGACTTCATATAGCAGCTAGGATAAATAAATCCCGCTTGTGATTCTGCTGACTGATTCGATGTCCCCGGAGGGTGGGGAACGTCAACAGTGAATTACTTACCACGTTAACTACACATGCTTATTCTCCCCATTCGACCAAACCAGGCTTCTAAGCATTAATTCTATGATTAATAAGGGGGTACGAACTGTTGTGGGGTTGGGGCCCTTAAGCATGCACGACCGGCTCTAGCTAGGTATCTTTTGTCCACAAACTAAAAGGGAGGGGAGGTGAAAACAAGTAAATAGGGAAGAAATAATAAAGAGTAAACAAGAAGGAAATGAAAGATTACATATCCCAAACTCACACTAACTGTAACCATACAAGAAAAGAGAGTGGAAGGAGAGGCCTTTCGATAGGTAACTTGGAACTCCATTTTTACTTGAATGTTCTTGGTTATGTAGCTCTTGGACAGTTATATATCTATGATTCTATAGTTCGTCTTCAATGGAGAGTATTTAAATCATAGAATCCACATTTCTTTTCTTAAACAGAAGTTTTTATATATACACTTTCCTTGATTTTCATTAGAAATGATTCCACTATTTTGAGTATATTATAATTTTGGCCCTTTTTAATAGGGGACTACGTACTTTAATTGACCAATACTAATTAATGTGTAGCTATATATGATACCATATTGAATGTATTGGTTTTGGGTTATCTAACTAAAAATCTCAAGTCATTGAGTGGAGAGGAATTCCACTATATATTTTAAATATATTATATTTTTTTCTATTTTTAATACAGGATATATAATGATTCCAGTTTCCTAAGGTGACCATTTTAATTAGGCTCAAAGATCTTACTAAGGATTCTCACAGATCTGTCACCTATAGAGAGAGCTCTTGAGCCCCCAAAAACATAGTGACAATGTCCTCCAAAATACCAAACTATGGGAAGTGAGAATTGATATCATATTAAAGTTTAAAATATCGAGATATCTAACTCAAAATCTTAAGATGTTGAGTGGAGAAAACTCTATTATTTTAAACATATTTTTATTTTAATTCGTTTCTAATACGGTACTATTCTAACAATACATGCATCCATGGAATTAATAAAGCAGGCATTTCCTCTCAGTGCTGTTCAGCTAATTCTGGATGTTGTTGGTGACGTAACTTCAATAACCATCTTTACCGGCACACACGGGTGGCAATCTAAATCATCCTCATGATATCACAGTCTTCGTACCGCAACTGTACTGCTGCAGTATCTAGCAATGCGACTTTGAATGGTCTGATACGTGCTACAGCAATGACATCACATTTGAGGGACCAAATTGGACAATGATGTGAAAGCAGCTCTGCTTTCGCTACCTTCTATCATGGACTCTGCAAGGCGAAGCGTTGAATGTTTACAGTGATCAGTACTGTTTCTAACTTCCTGCTCCACTGTAACATGATTAGTCCCAGGTTAAAAGACTTGAAATTCTGAAACTCTGACCACAGAAGTTGAATAGAGGCACTGAACTTGGCTTCTTTGTCTTAAGTAGCCCTTCCTACTTTTCTTAGCCCGTCCTACGAGTATTTAGGTGTGACCATAAGTGGTGGCCAACTCTTCCTGCACTTGCACAGCTGCGTGCACGTGCATTCCTTTTGATTGGGATACATGATAGATGGTGAGAAAGAAAGGGTTGAAGTCAGATTCAAGTGCTTTTTTTTCGGTAGGTAATTTTATTTTTTTTATTTTAAACGGGGAGGGGGGACTGGGTATTGAACCCACCTCCCCTTGCAAAGGAGGAGAGTGTCCACTGATCTGCCACTGGCGCGGGACTAATTTAAGTGCTTATTCAACTATATATTTTCTTGAAAAACATTATAGTATCGTACTTTTGATCATCTTATTAAAGTAATGATTGGGTCATCTAAATCCAAACTATGTAAGGCAGAAAGAATAAAAGACATCACTTTTTCAATTATGAGAAATGCTTATTACAATCTAGGGATTGCAGTTGCATCTTGTCATTTAGCAATTTTCTCTGCCCAGCAGTACTTGCTTTCATGATATATATGATTGTTGAGTAGATCCACGTGGTGAATGAAAGAGAGAGAGATAAGGGGACCACTTGGTAGCTAGGAATAAATGTATACATACTGTGTATATATTGTATATTTCACTTCCAAAATAAATTTTATTTATGTATCATATATATATATTTAATTCATCTCTAGATATACGTACAGTATATTTCATTTGTACAAAATGAGTCCTACATCTTCCTTCCCTCACGTATGATATCAATCAGATGCAATGATGCTCAGCTAACATATAATGGGAACATGGACCAATAGAAGGGATCGATTGTATAAGATGACATGACACAATGCCGTACAATCCCTAGGTTATAGAAAGTGTTTCTCTCGGTTCATGTTTTAATTCCAATCTATATGGCTCTACTTAATATTTTTAACGTATTTGTTATAACTGTTTGATTATTTACTTAGACAACTGTAGCTGACATGTAAGTTGAAGAGAAAGATACGTCTAAAATATGTTTAATCAAATCCATTGCAATCAATTGCACAATTCCTAAGAGGGTGTTTAATTAGCTGTTGTATCAAACACTTGTATCAATAATATTTTAATAAACTGTTATGTAAAAGATGTTCGGTGATGCTCTATATATCAATTCAACACTCTTATGTTAAAATATTTTAATATTACATCAAATTTAACAGACATCTCAACCTATATTAAAATTGATATGCATAGATTGTGAGACTTCAGAGAAACAACACATCTTCTCTCTCTCATTCACCTTTAATTTTGTTCTTCCTTTGTCAACCTCTATACCCTTTATATCAATCAATATTAATACGAACATTAATCTATACTCTAAAGCCTAATGTATGTGGCTCTATATTCTATATTCTGTTATGTTAGAACAATTGGTCCCGTCATACTCTCTCTCTCTCTCTCTCTCTCTCTCTCTCTCTCTCTCTCTCTCACACACACACACACACACACACACACACACACACACGAAGCCCTAGGTGGGCAACCCCCTCTAGCATACGTGGGCAGGTTGACCTCTGCCACCATGCAAAGGGAAGAGCTCTGCCCGGCACCATACAACTCTCTCTCTCTCTCTCTCTCTCTCTCTCTCTCTCTCTCTCTCACACACACACACACACACACACACACACACACACACACAAAGCCCTAGGTGGGCAACCCCCTCTATTATTACGTGGGCGGGTTGACCTGTGGCACCATGCCAAGGGAAGAGCTCTCCCCGGCACAATACAAACTCAAACAATATGTGGAATGAGCCAATCTGTAGACGACAGCTGCTGCCACACTATTTCTCAGCCATGGAGTATAGGTTTCTTTGAACTTGATGGCCACCGCCGCACTGTGGCCGCAGGGGAGGCAGGCTCATGTGGCACGGGTATCAACTTCGGTGGTCAGGTTCATCTTTTCAGAGAAGTACATGCTGGGGGCCATGCATAGTCCCATGGGTTGTAGATGAAGTAAGACTCCATCCCAGTAGGCCTAATTTGTAGTGTGCATTAGCCTAATACAGGGAGAGAGAGAGAGAGAGAGAGAGAGAGAGAGAGAGAGAGAGAGAGAGAGAGAGGGAAATCTATACTCCCATTAAGAAAAGGGTCAGAATGTAAGTTTGAAGGATCCGGAGACCCAAAAGTTTGTTTGTCTTATAAAGATCTTCACACTTATATCTGTCTCCATCTTTCTCCATCCCAGTCCCAGCTGAACAGTACAAGGCAAATGATGAGAAGGAATGTGAAAAAGAAGGAAATCCTCCCACTTCAGGAAGTGGGGAAACATGGGAATGGCTGATCCAATCACCGCCCGGCTTCCCGGCCGGCGCGCCCTGCTCGGTCCACTACCGGACGAGGTCGATGTTGGAGCACTGAGCATTCCCCCATCTGCATGCTCCGGTTCACATTCCATGATTACCCACCCCATTCGTGTTGCTGGGTCAAAATCCTACATATGGATAACTACCATCCTGCTGCACCAATCACGGGTTGCCACCCCTCCCAAACAAATTGAAGAGAAACTATTTGTGGTTTTGACCAAAAGGGAACTCGTTACTTTGTCTGGCTTTTTCATCCGTCAATGTGAGACCTGATCACCTCGCCCTTTTTAGGCGAGCTCTCCGGATAAACCACACCCACGGCTGTGCCGGCGGGACTTATCCTAGGATCACCCCTTTTGACCGAGAGAAAATGGCACACTGTGAAACAGCACATTCGACTGAGTGCCGTCTCCGGAGGTGCATGGTTGCTCGCAGTGGCTATAGATATATTATTTACTAGAGAAATGTTACCACTCTACACTTTCTATCACTTAATTTCTTTATTATATATATATATATACTTTTTCAAAACGATGGGAAAAAAAGTGTAGTTAATTTGATGGTTATGAATTTAGATAAAGGTTTGCAGAGCCGTTCGTATCGACCGTACTAATTTTTTATCGGTATAGTATGGTACGATGTGGTACAATAGTGTATCATTAGGTGACAATAAGACTTTACTACTTCATAAATATTATTATAATAAAAAGTGTTAAATGTTTATCTATGGCTTAGTTGGTTTAAGTCTTTTTTAATTGAGGCGGAGGTCAGCGGTTCGAATCTCATGTGTTTCATCATTTTGGGCGTTCATGGGATTTGAACCTAGAACCACCCCATCCACTCAACCAACTCGCCTAATAAAATCTTTTGTATTTAAAATAAAATATTAAATATATAAAGTATACCAATTGCGTACCATAGATCGGTCATACCAGTTTGTGACTAGTACCATCCGGTACGGACGGTTCACCCCGTACCGAACCGGTTTGTAAAACCCTGATTTAGATTGCTTACTACGATTGTCCAATCTCATGATTAAACAATTAGAGATTTTTAGTTTTTATCCCCTTACAAAATTTAAAAATTAGAAAAGGGCCTCCCTAATCCACCTATTTAGTCAAAAATCCCCATAATCTTTAAACTCTTAGTAAAAAAACTCCTCCCATTAACAATCGTATATTGAGAAATATTTCCTCCCCTACCCTGTTAGTTTTTTCCTTTCCCATTTTACTCCTATCTCTCTCTCTCTCCCTCCATTCTCTCTCTCGATGGGCACCTCACCTCACCGAATGAGGGTGTCGGCGTTGGAGGGGAAGACCCGACTGGCGCTCTCCCTCTCCATCTCCCTCTCGCCATCTTATTCCCTCTCTCTCTCTCTCCACCCAAAAGCCACGCCATCCGTCGGCCACATCCCCTCCCCTCCTTGTTCCTCACCTTCCTCAGTCTCACACTCTCACAGTCCAATCGCAGAGGTAGGAAACGGATGAGAGAGAGATTCCCCACCTCCATTGATCCGTATGCAAAGAAGAAACACTCAATGGTTCACATCAGATGCACACAATACAAAAAAAAAAGAATATATAAGAAGGTAAAATTTTTGGGTGGAACTCTCTCTCCTTAAATCTTTATGAGAGGCTAACTTCTCTTCTTAGTTTTATTTCTTCCTTCTTTTTTTCTCTTTCGTACTAAGGCTCTCAAGGCCTTTTTATAATACCTTGAGATACCTAAAATAGGTAACCACCAAAATGGGGAATGGAAAAAGAAATGGCCATACTTTGTCGATGCACAATAGCCCCATGTTAAAAATAGTAACACACACACACCACCTGTCCATACGTGAGTGGTCATACATGGAATGGGTCTTGAGATCCTCCTAGATCATGACTCCCTCTATTAGTGGGATCCAACTCCTGTTGGATCTAAAATTGGAGATGAGGGAACTCAGTTTCTCCAATTTCCCTCGTGAACCATCTTGTTGTAGTAGGTCGCTGACATTTCCGTCCAATACAGAAAGATTCCTTTGTCTTGCATCTAGTTGTTGTAGTCTTTTTCTCCAAGATAGTATCATCCACCAATGTTGTTTGGTCCACCGACGACAAAGTTTCTCCTGGCTCATCATCTAACATCGATGGCACGAAAGACTTCAAGTTCTCGACGTTGACAACCGAGTACATTTTCATGTATGTAGGCAACTCCCACTAACAAGCAGTGTCGCCGATCTTCCACAAGATCTTGAAAGGTCCATGTCGAATGGGTTTAAGCGTTTTACCTTCATCCTTCGGCCGCTCTTTCCCAAGATGCAACCAAACAAGGTCACCAACTTGGAAGTCACTATTGACCCGATGCAGATCATGCTGCTCCTTGTACTTCTACTGAATTTTTTGCAGTTGTTGTTCCACCTCAATATGCACGTGTTGGATGCCCTCTAGGAACTATTGTGCCTTAGCCATGTCACCTTCCTCCTTGGCAGTCTGGGGTGTGGGTCCAACCGTGAACTCCAAATCGAACGGGCTTTGAAGTCTAGGCACACCTCAATAGGTGATTTGTTAGTGGAACTATGCACTGCCCGATGGAAAGCAAACTTCAAGTAAGGCAGATCTCATCCCAAGTCTTGGGACGACAAGCATTGTAGCCCCACAGAAGATGCATCATGGTCTGATTGACCACCTCGGTCTATCCATCGATTTGTGGATGTAAGGTCATACTTCGTTGTAACTTGGTGTCCATCATGCACCACAAGGATCTCAAAAAATAGCTAAGGAAATGACTATCATGGTCGGACATGATCGAGCTTGGCAGCCCAAAATGAGTCCAAACGTGTTCGAAGAATAGTTGCATTGTCTCCTCGCTAGTGATCATCTTCTTGCAGGGCACGAGCACCACACGTGACCCACACGAAGAGTTGCTTGGCTTGATGATGTCATTCTCGAGCAACTCGATCAATTGGCATTTTATCTCCTTATTCTCCATTACCGAATTTTGGTACATGTCGAGGTTGGATAGGGATACATCATAGATGTGTTGAATCTCATGCTCCACCGCACGATTAGGTGGCAATCTCTGAACCTCTCCAAAGAGGCCAGAGTGCTCCGCATCAAGTTTCTCCCAATCGCCGAATCTCTCCCTGCACGATAATATTAATTAGTAGGAGCCTGAATTTTTGGCATGCATTCACTATTCTTTTGGCATGGTTGGCAATCACCGGGTCCACCTTGTGGTTCACCTTCTTACCCTTAATGAGATACCTCTTGCTATCTTTCACCAATTGACATTTTTGGGCTCGCCGAGAGTAAATACCATCGCGATCCCAAAGATAAGGACTGTCAAATATCACCTGACAAGCGATAAGGGGAACCACCTCGCATGTCACTTCGTCGTTGTACTAGATAGTGATGGTGAAACGGAATGTGTATTGGCAGTCGATCTTGAGCTCTACATCCCTTTGGATCTACCCAAGTGGATACAATTGTAGATGTGATGTTATTTCCAAGCCTAGCTTTTGCACTAAGCTAGCAGAGATCAATTTCTTTTGACTACCAATGTCGATGATGCCACCGATCACCTATTGCTTCACCTGAATTTGGAGAGAAAATAATTCATCCCTCTCATCACGCTCGATCGTTGGGCCCAAGGCTTTCTCCTTAATGAGATACCTTTTGCTATGTTTCACCAATTGACATTTTTGAGTTCGCCGATAGTAAATACCATCATGATCCCAAAGATAAGGACTGTCAAATATCACCTAACAAGCAACAAGGGGAACCACGTCGCATGTCACTTCGTCGTTGTACTAGATAGTGATGGTTAAACGGAATGTGTATTGGTAGTCGATCTTGAGCTCTACATCCCTTTGGATCCACCCAAGTGGATACAGTTGTAGATGTGATGTTGTTTCCAAGCCTAGCTTTTGCACTAAGCTAGTAGAGATCAAGTTATTTTGACTACCAATGTCGATGATGCCACCGATCACCTATTGCTTCACCTGAATTTGGAGAGAAAATAATTCCTCCCTCTCATTACGCTCGATCGTTGGGGCCAAAGCTCTCTCCTTCTGACTTGCCATCAAAGATAGGCTCGAGTTCATTGTATCGACTCAGTCAATCTTGATGGTGTCAGTGCTGATCGCGGCTGCTATCATTCGTTTCTCTTTCTCATCCCTCTTTCATTTGTTTGGAAACAACTCCGAATGGAGTTTCCAACACTTCTCCTTCGCATGTCCCGTGATCTTACAATGATCACAAAACTTATTGGAGTTGGAAGACGAGGATGAAAAGTTACGTTTCTTTATATTTTTCTTCTTCTTGGGCTTGGAGGACCCTTCCTTATTTTTTTTCAAATGACCTTCGCCATGTTGTTTGTTCTTCTTCTCAATTGCCATCATGGTGCTGCTAGCCCTTGACATGTCGTGGACCTTGAAGAGGGCCAACTCGACACCAATCTTTTCCTACAAACTAGATGTATACTTCATGAAAGTTAATTTGGTATTCGTTGAAGGCAATGCCCAACGCCACCGCATAGCATCGAAACTCGATGGTATAGTCTTGCACTGAGTACCCCAACTTTTGTCAAAGTTGTTCCACCACTTCCATCGCTCCTCCAAGTACCCCAACGGGTAGAACTCCTCACATATCAGTCACTTGAAGTGATGCCATGTGAGGTCCTCATCGCCGTAGCTCTTCACGTGGACATTTCACCATGCCAAAGCATGGCCAGTTAACTTAAGGCGAGTGTAGCGACCCAAGATCCGGATACTAGAAAAGGAACCCGATACCATTCGAATCTCGGCCCGCCGCCCACGAGTCGGGGCTCGGAAAGGCTAAAAAGGAGTGTGGAGGTACAAAGAAATAGGAAATAAAGCAGAACAATTCAATAATGAACAGAAATAAATAATCTAACTACAACAGAGTCCAGAACAATAGAAAATATAGTTTAAGGCAGAAGAGCGTACCCAACACCGAGTGAACACTCGGCCCGATGAGCTGACAACTATGAACCTCCGCACAGCACCCTCAAATCTCGAGGAAGAACTGCCGCACCTGAAAAGCAGGGGTGAGCCTCCTGTCACTGGCTCAGTAGGGCTCCTGCGGAACCCTAACTGTAAACAACGACGGTAACAGAAAGCAGTAACTACAGTAGGAATAGCAAACCGGTGGCCAGTAAAAACTCGGCGCTACAGCTACTCCTACTGTACACGGAACACTCCCCGATCTCACAGTCGGGAGACCACCGAACTACCTAACACCACAGCTACCAAGGGAAAGCACACGGCAACTCTGCCGTATAGGCCTGTCACAAAGACGGGGCCTGACCTAGACAACCTGATCCACGGGTACCATCACGACCTCGCTGTCGTGAGCCCGACCTAGCCAAGCGGGTGAAGACTCGGTAATCCAACTGAGCGTCCCTGGCGACAACCTCGGAAAACACATGGAAACGGTGCGGGAAACCACGCCTCGTGGACAGAAAATGGACTCTAGGTACTCACGTCCAGTGACTGGGGCACCTGCCCACTAGAAGTAAGGCCGGATGCGTCCACTGACAACTTACACCGCACCTCAGGTGTCTCTCTACAACGCCCCAGGCAGAGACAGAGACGCAGCAGTAACTAGTACCATGAACAAGGACTAGCTGGGGTCGCGCTCGTTAGCGCGGGTCCGACAGCCCCCAACCATGTGTGCACACACAAACTATGCACCCTAGGCCTGACCCTCTAGATGATTCTTCCCCCGAAGCCCGGACTTAAGCTGCGCGTGAGGGTCCTACGGTAACCAGCCTAAAAATCGTCTCTCTCGGGTGTAGCTCTCCACCTACCCCCAATGTGGGTCAGCACACGCGTGCCCAGGCAAGCCACTATAGCTCTCCACCTAACTCTAGGTGGGTCGGCACAAGCGTGCCCAGGAAGCTACGACCAACGGGGGTCACCACAGAAATGACTCTCGGCGGAAACCACCGAAACACGGACAGGCTACTCACAAGCCCTGTCACGTCCTGCTCGGAAAATAGGTGGCTCTGTGCCACCGGACTCTAGGCAGTCCACTAAAATCTATTAAACCAACGGTCCTTGAGTCGCAGGACTCAGGGTCAGGACCGTTGTACAGGACAACTCCAGGCCGTCAATCTGGCCTATCCCTAGGTCAGAAACCACGGTAATATACTGCTCAAGGCGGCTCGTGACCGCCGAGCTCAATCCCTTCCAAAGGGAAGCAAAGAAAACCCTCCAGCCCCAGGCTGGGCAATTGGACTCACAATCCACAGGCCACATGCACAGCCCACACGGAAACCACATTCCAAGGACGTTACCGACGTACGGGAATAACCCACCGCACACATGCCAATACACAGCGACTCAACCTAACTGATGCACCGAAGCCGAGAACACACGGGGGAAAAAAACCCTCTACAGACACAAATTCCCACACAGGAATAGCTTGTGATGACCCACACAAGAAGCCCAGATTGCAAAAAGTCACGCGGCACCTCTCCCGCGGAACCGTACCACATACGGACACCTCGGGGCAAGAAATTCAGAATACGGCGGCCCCGGGGCAGACTAGGCTGGGCGGCCAACCCCTTCGCTGCCCATAGGCCTGGGCGGCCACACCTTGGGCCGCCCAGCACCTGGGCACCCCAAAGCCTGGGCGGCCACAAGCCTGGCCACCCAGAGGGCTGGGCGGCCATTGGCTTGGCCGCCCAGTCAAGGGCCTTAATGGGTCAGGGCGGCCAGGGTCCTGGCCGCCCAGCACCCCTGGGAGGCCAGACCTGTGGCCGCCCAGTGACCAGGGCGGCCAGACCCTGGCCTCCCAGACCAGGGCTCAGACAGCCACAAAGGTGGCCGCCTCCTGCGTCATCCGACAGACGGGCCGAGCTCCGCCGTGAGCTCGGTTCCACACCCCATTCACTCCCAATCGAAGGGGAAAACATAGAGGATCATTCCCCTGACCCCAAAACCCAAAAATGGAGGAAGAAGAAGCGAGAAACCTCGCTCGATTCGACGAATCCATCGCACGCCCCAAAAATATGATTTTTCCCCAAAACGAGCAATACACCCCGCTCGACTCACTACGGCCTACAAAACTCGTGGGAAACAAAGTACTTGAGCTAAGGAACCATCCCCCTACCTCCACCGAAGATTTCACGCACCGTGGACGTCGTTCCGTAGCGAAACGCCCCGCGAACCACCACTGACGCCCCGAGCTCGCCAACGACGAATGTCGCGCCTCCACCTCGATCCTCGCTCCATCCTCGCCGCTCCACACCCCACGAACCTCGCCGCCTCAGCCCCTTCCACCTCCGTTGGCCACCGAAGAAGAGAGGGAGAGAGGAGAGAGCGTGAGAAGAGAGAGGGAGAGAAGAGAGAAATGAGAGTGAGGGAGAGAGAGAAAAAGGGGTTTATATATATAGAAAATTCAAAAATTATAAAAAATACCAAAAATAGGGAAAAATACTCTCCACGATCCTCAGAAAATGCACAATGCAGTGGTAGCATCCCGGAGTCGGAGAATACAACGGTTCACCCTACACGGGGTTCCGAAGGTCCGATAGGCAAAAACATGCGTGAACCGCGAAACTCAATCCGGAACCCACAAAAGTGATCCGAAACTCACGGATCCTGATCCGAACAATAATCTGAAAAACCCGGGACGTTACAGCCCTCCCCCCTTAAACAAATTTTATCATCAAATTTTAGGACTAGCACCAAGCCACAGGGGAAGAACACCTTAACCAACTGACAACACTGTCAGAGCCCCAGCACAGAAAACCTCGTTTCTCGTAAAAACACAGATCCTGAGGGATACGGCCAGACTTTAATCACGAACAACACCTCACTCTGCACACCGCACACACCGATCATCAGAACAGGCATGACACAAAAGCATAAGTCTGGCATCACCTCAGTCACAACGAAAAGCCATTCACGGCACCGCTGCCACAATCTCGCTCACCGATGAAACACAATCCTCGTTACGCGAAACAGCCATCAGCTTCACCCCCAACTGACCAACCTCACGCCCCACACCAAGGACAACCATCGCTGAGCTTCCAACTAGCTCACGCAGTCCTTCCAACCGACTGCCGCACAACCGTCAGCTCCACGCCAAGGACTATCTCATACCTGGCAAGCTGAACGCCAACAACAGCACGGGACCAACTCTATCAGAACTCAACTTCGACAAAGCCTAGATCCCATCCAGAAAAGCACATCATGGAAACGGCCACCAAAGGCCTCACTTGCACACGGCTCTTGCCATTCCCGAGCCACAACAACCAGCATCTTCTGTCTGTGAAAGACCATACACCGGTCACCAGACACTCATCAACGGGAAACCCTTGACTCACGCAGCTTCTTCCTTCTTTCCTGGTCCTTCACCAGATCTGGAGGGCACCTTCCAAATCTCGACAAGCCATCTGTTGACTCACGCACGTACCAACACCACATCCGATCTTGAGTCTCACGCCAACTCCACCCTCTCAGGGGAGCATGGCGAAACCACATGGCAAGGTCTCTCCTCGTTCCTCATGTCACTCGACTCATACTTACAGGGGAATCCTTCCATGCTGGTCACGGACCAGTGACCACCATTCCACGTCAACCTCTCTTCAAGGACACACAACCTGAGCAATTCACGGCACGCAACTCCAAAATAGGAAAGTGCCACCTGCCACCACAGCATCCTGGTCGACGACGCCACGACCAAAGCACATGGGTGTGGAGGCACTTATTATTAGAATCGTTGGTTATTTGTTTGTTGGGTTCTTTTATTGGTTTATTAAGTGCGTGGGCGTGCCAGTCACAAAGTGACGATTTATTCGGGCTTCACGGAAGTCCATGGTGCGCTCGACCTGACTTGGTCAGATGATTGTGTGGTTCGGGTCGGGACTGAGACCCGCCGTGCCATAAAGGTCACAGCGTCATTTACATCCCCTCGGAGAGGGGAACACCCTTGATTAATTGCTGGAAATAAGGGCCCCACGGCCGAAGGGATTAATAGTTAATGCAGGAGGAGAGGAGCAGTCAAACTATACTGAAAACCCATATCGGAGGTATGAACACTCGGGCTATGTCGGTCACTGGTGGACCATTTCTATATTTGGACAAAAGTTCGTACGGAAAACAAGACGGTGACGGGGATAAATCTGTGCAAATGTCTGCCAGGAGATGGCAATTTTGATACAAAGATGGGATCAGATCCCGGTGGAAAGGGGGACTTCGATGAGATATTGGCCCAAAATGAGAATGGACGATAACCATAGTGGGGAGAGGTGACTCCCGAAGGTGAGGTCTGACTTACGAGGGCATCATTAATATTCCCGGATCCGAAGTCCGAGGGAGACGAAGGCCGTAGCATTCTATTCTTTGTTATTGTTATTGTCTCACTATCATCATTTATTTATTATTATTATTATCTCTTTGTTGATCGTCTTTCATCACCCATGGATCCTGAACTCTCTTCCTATTTATTATTATTTTTTATTATTACCACTTTCCCTTCTTTATTATTATATTTTTTATTATTGTCCTCAATTAAAGTCACCCCTTTTTTATCATTATTATTCTATAAACTTCCCATTTTTTGTCATACCTCCCCTTTTGGGTGTGATCTTTTTCGAATGCAGAGTGTGCCGGAATGGGTGCATATGGGAGAGTGTACCGCTGGAGAGGTGAACTGAGGGTGTACCGGGTGAGGGTTGGAGAGAGAGTGCACCACTGGGGGAAATACGCGTGTATCGGGCTGAGGGGGCTGAAGGTGTGCCGGACTGGAGTCAGCTGGAGTGTACCGGGTCAAAGCTGGATGAGGTCGGTGCAGACTTGGGCTTGGGTCGGTGCAAATCTGCCAAGGCTGGAAGCAAGTCAGTGCAATGTTTGAGATAAGGTCAGTGCAGGTTTGAGTTCAAGACTTGGACAGGGTCTGTGCAGCTCTGGGTCTGGGTTGGTGCAAGTCTGGCATAAGGGGCCCAGCAAAGTCAATGCACCCCTGAGGGCAAGGTCAGTGCACAAGAAGACCAGGGTCGGTGCAGCTCTGGGCTGATGAGACGGTGGTGGGTGAGACGCTCGGAGAGAGGGAGTGAGACGCTCGGGAAAGGTGAGACGCTGGGAGAGAGAGATGAGACGGCGAGACACTGGGGTGAGACGCTGAGGGGTGAGACGCTTGGAGAGAGGGATGAGATGGTGGGGGAGCGTAAGCGTGAGACGCTGGGAGAGAGAGATGAGACGGTGGGGGAGCGTGCCGACAGGGAGACGTTGGAGGAAGGTATGAGTGCATTGGGTGGATGGGCTGAGGTTGCACTGGGTGAAAGGGGTGGCCAAGGCTGTGCCGGGGAAAGGAAGGCACGAGTGTGCCAAGGAAATTGGCAGGGTTGGTGTAGCGGGAGTGTGCCGTCCGAGGGAGAGAGGACTAGTGTGCCGCTGAAGGAGTGTGCCGGGCAAGACGTTGGAAGGATAGGGGGGCACGAGTGTGCCAGGCTACGTAGGCTGAAAAGTGTGCCGGGCTGGAGCCAATTGGAGTGTGCCGCTCAAGGCTGGCCAAGGAAAGCTCAGACTGAGGTGGTTTGAAAGGCCAATGCCATTGGGGCAAAATCCACATGAATGGGGTGAGGTCTGAAGGGAGGTTTCTGGCTTGTAGAGTTCGGATTGAGGGTTTTAAACGGCAAGCTTCCAATTCTCTGTTATGTAATTAAGTCCAAAGCCATGCTTAATAGTCCAATTCTCTGAGTCTCGCATGGTTCCCTTGTCTTGGTTAAAGTGTTTTATTGTTGTTTATTTCATTTGTTTGTTGCTTTCTTTTGTCTTTTAACATGTTGTTATTCCTGACAAAAATTCGGCAGCATCTCCCCTTGACCCGGATGGTAAGGGGGTAAGGGGAACACGCCCACAAGGAGTGGCATGACCCAACAATTTGAGGTGCGTGCCGAGGCAGCAACACCTTTGATGAAACTTCGGAAAACTTGGAGAAAACATCGAACGAGAAGCCACTAGGCTGACACAAGTTATAGATGCACCGGGGGAGCAATGGCTAGAGTGTGCCAGGCTAGACTGGCCAGGGGTGTGCCGGACAGGGTATGGCCAAGGTGTGACGGACGAGAGTTAACTAGGGTGTGCCGGCAGGGCACAGCCAGGGAGTGTGTCGGCTGAGAGGGTCAAGGGGGAGTGTGTCGACCAGAGAAAGCACCAAGGAGTGTGTCGGGCAGGAAGACAGGGAAGTGTGCCGGCCAAGGCACGCAGGGTGTACCAATGGAAGCCTGGGCAGTGTGCCGGGCTGGATGCCTCAGGAGTGCACTGGGCAACGGCAGATGGGGTGCACCGGTGGGAGACTCAGGCAGGTATATATGCACCAATGACTTTGAAAAAAAAAAGCAAAGGGGGAGGGTTTCCAACAAACCCATATGGAGGAGAAAGGGATTATTGTGTTAGAGGGAACCACTAGAAAGAAGAGGAGACCAGACGTACACTACCAAGCCAGAGACACTGATTACCAATCTAGACAGATCAGTGACATGGGAGGACCGGTAAAATAGAGAGTTAGGAGGTTGAAGGAGTATGTAAATTACAGACCAATGGCGAAGAGGAAACAACAAGCACAATGAGAGGTAGAAACAAAAGACATTTCATTCATGGAGAACTCAAAATGACAAAGATCATGGCCCGAAGGCCAAACATAATACAATGCATCCAAACAAAAGGAGGGGAGAAACGAGGAAGAGGAAAGAAAAGAAAAAAGTTGGGGAGAGGGTTGGAACGAGGAAGGGTAGCCATTCCCTCCACTACGTTCCCCCCCCCTCCGCTACACATAATACACTCTCTTTTTCTCTGGGCTTATCCTCTACCTTCTTCTTCTCCCCTTCTTCTTCGTGTTGTTGCCTCTCTTTGTGTGTTCACCTCTTCTCTCAGTGGTGCTTCCTTCGTATCTCTCACTCTATTCGCATGCCTCGTTCTTCTCTTGGCAGGGCTTTTATATGTGTGTCATTGATGGGGGAGGCTCATGATGGCATCTCCATCTGAGGTTGACTCTGGTCCCATCCTCGTCAGGTGGGGATCTTCCTCGTCCAACCAGAGGGGGACACCGAGGCAGGGCGCTAGCTGACATTGAGGTGGCCAAGCTACACGCTAAGGGTCCCACCTAATGACCGTTGTGCATTCTACCGGCCTGTGCCGTTCTGGAGGTTGCAACGCTGTGCCGTTGGAGGGTTCGTTTGGGTGTGCTGCTGAAGGTTTGTACACCGATGTTCCGTTGGAGGGCTCATTTAATGTGCTGCTGAATGGCGTTGTGACTGTGTCGTTGACAGGGCACGACCATTGTGCCGTTGGAAGGGCCTCGAGGTGTTGTGCCATTGAAGGGGCCTCTGAGGGGTGTGCCGCTGGAAGGGCTGGCAGGGTGTGCCGTTGGAAGGGCCCCAAGGCTAGTGTGCCATTAGAGGGCCTGCTTGGTGTGTTGCTGGAGGGCACGAATTGGGTGTGCCGGTGGAGGGTATCGAGCGAGTGTGCCGCTGAGGAACACTAGGAGTGTGCCGCTGGGGAGGCACCAGGGGTGTGCCGCTGGAGGCACCTCAGGGGTGTGCCGCTAGGGCTTTCCAAGCAGTGTGCCGCTGAAAGGGCACAAGGTGTGCCGTTTGGAAGGGGCCTCTGTCTCTGCTTCAGGGACTTACAATTATGTACTTCTTTGGGACATTCTTCACCACTAGGGACCCGAGGGTGGGCCCATAGCCGTGTGTAAATTCAGGAGGGTTTCCTGTGTTCTCTTTGCCATTTAATGTGCCCGTGCAAACGTGAGGATTTGCCAGATGGTAATATTCTCCGGAGCCCTGGATGGCCAGTTTCCCGGGTCTTCTCTCTTTAACTCTGACATCAGTGCGGGAGCTTGGTAGGACATATGGACGTACAATTTTATATGTCCACAATGGGTCCCCAAACAATACGCATCTCATCATGGTCGACCACTCGGTCAACTTGACTAGCCGCTCGCAGCAACCAACTGGGACCCATAATCTCTCAGAGATCACTTCTCAAGGACCACGATCTCATCCAAAAACACAACTTCCAATAAATGAACAGGGTACTTGATCATGCGGCGCACTTGCCAACATATTTTCCCAATTCTCCACCTGCCAGTGCCACGAGCCACAATATCTCAAGCTGCAGCACGGCAACAACACGTCTCACACCGCCGGAGACAATATCATATCGAGGAACCAATCCTCCAATGCCCAACACATCCTCTGAATCCACCCGTACCAACCAACGCTACGTTCCGCGCACTCTGATACACACATATAGCCAACCACAACGACTTGGGATCCACCATCTCGACAATCCACTGCAACACCGTAGGCTCCGATCCTCCACACATCGGGAACCCCAACACCAACCCCAAATTATCACAAACACCACCCAACCGACACTCGTCCTCCCGGAACAACGCCAACACCCTTACACATCAGGGGACGGGTAACGCTTCTCACAGGCAACCACCTTGCCAAAACATAGGACGCGTCTCGCACGGACTTCATGGCACACGAAGGCCAACCGATCCAGACACACGACGCAAGACAACGAACCTTAGCCAAACACGGTCTCCTCCAACCAAGGGAAAAACTCAATACACCTCCGACCAATGGAAGGTCTCCACGCTGGACCTAACCTCGAATCTTACACATGCTGGGAACAGCACCTTCCAACACCAAGAAAACCATCACTTCCGTCAGCCCAGCAATTCTGACAACACTTGCCCAGTGTCTCGTGGGACCACGATCACATCATCTCTCGATGCACCACCACTGCAATTCCTCGAATTGCAACACACCATGTCTCGAGTCACAACACAAGACATAATCGGCAACCGCCAATGCTCATCCTCGAGTCCCGAACTCACCGCGGAACCTTCACATCTCACGCCAAATCTAGGACGAACACAACACATTCACACGCAAAAGCGCAGGAGCAAGAACTTACTGGGACAACTCCGTCCAATCCTACCTCGAAATTCATAAAAATAATAGGGACCAACACACCATTTCTGATGCCAGAGAGCACAACAAGAACATCGGGCTCATCAAATCAGCAGCTCAATAGAAGATCCTCCGCTCATCCGAGCATAATTCTCGACCAGAACACCCGCTCTGCCACCTCAAACCACAATCTCAACGCCTCAGGGGCCGAACAAAACCTCAAATTGGAGTGGCCAACACAATAACAGCTCCCTCGGAGCACGCTCATGGCCACTTAATCACAAGCAATCCTCGCCAGCCACCTGACCTCACTGCAGATTCCTCGACCGCAGTGCCATAGCAACGCTCCTGCCGGCAACCTCTGCCCAATGGAGCACAACCGGGGCCATCGCCTATCGGGAAGAAATCTCTCGATCACATCCCTCGGGCCCCACACCGGCATTCCAACAAAACAGCAACCACCTTCACAGCGCCAACGTCGCACCCTCAAGCTCTTACATGAGAAACCAAGAGAAAAACATGCACAAAACCCCATGCCAACTACCGACTGTACTGGAACTTACGGACTCTGATCACTGCAATATCTCGAATTTCCATGTACGTCCACAACCACGCTCTGATACCAATTGTAGCGACCCAATATCTGGATATTGGGAAAGGAACCTGATACCAGTCGAATCCTGGCCCGCCGCCCACGAGCCGGGGCTCGGAGGGGCTAAAAAGGAGTGTGGAGGTACAAAGAAATAGGAAATAAAGCAAGACAATTTAACAATTAACAGAAATAAATAATCTAACTACAACATAGTCCAGTCCAACAAAAAGTACAGTCTAAGATAGAAGAGCGTACCCAACACCGAGTGAACACTCGGCCTGGCGAGTTGGCAACTAAGAACCTCCGCACAGCACCCTCAAATCTCGAGGAAGAACTACTGCACCTGAAAAGCAGGGGTGAGCCTCCTATCACTGGCTCAGTAGGGGTCCCGCGGAACCCCAACCGTAAATAACGGCGGTAACGGAAAGTAGTAACTACAGCAGGAATAGTAAACTGGTGGCCGGTAAAAACTCGGCACTACAGGTACTACTATACACGGAACATTCCCCGATCTCACAGTCGGGGGACCACCGAACTACTGTAGGCACTGAAGATATTCCTAATATTTCCTGACTTCTACTTCTGCAGGTCTTAAGTTCAGATCGGGTGCTCCTGTACCGACAGAGAAGAAAAGAAAGAAAGAAAGAATGGCGGAAGCCGAACAGGAGATGAGACCAAAGGAAAGAAGAAAAGAAAAGATGCTCAGCTCACGGACAGCAGCTAAAGCAAGACCCGAGAGCTCGAAAGAGTATTCGGGACCATCCCCGAAGGAGCAACCAGAAAGCTGCAAATACAAGTGAAGCCGGCCCGGCATCATAAATTACGGTGTCAAAGACCATGTGAGCGGAAAACCCGCATGCTCGAGCCGAACGCACACGAAGTTCCGATTAAGGCCAGTCATCATGCCGAGAACTTCGTCAACGCCCCGTCAAGGTTTTCCAAGGACCAGGGCGAGAGGAACAGTCAACGGGAACTTCCGGAACCATCCCCGGACCCATCGGTTGACCCGCGCCGAGCAAATAAGTTAAAACGGCGCGTGAAGGGTCATCGGCGCCGCTTAATACGGCACCACCAAATCCGGCGCGCTAATTCAATCGGGGACTCGTTCCCCGGCGCCGTTAAATCCGGTGCGCCCCTTTCCAGGGCGCCGGATTAACAAAGGCTATATATAGCCTGCCTTCGAAACAAAGAAAGGGAGGAGAAGAGAAATTAAAAAAAAGGAGGGGGAGAGAGAGGTCCTGATTTGCCGAAGAGCCTCCACCAATTAGAGCTTCGATGGGGAGGGTTTCTTGAGAGAAAAGCTTCCTCTGAGGGTTCTCTTGCCGCGGCCGTCCTCCGCCTTGCACGAACCTCCCGGTGCCGGAGAAGAAGATCGTTTGCTTCCTTGTTTATTTAGGTGGGTCATCGTGATTTCTCGGTCGATCCCCCTCCGTTTGGGTTTCCTCTCCGATACAATGTAAGTGAGAAGGGGGTGAGGGTGATGATATGAGCCATCCCCCCCTCACCATCTCTGTGATCCTCTGTCTCTACCTCTGTAACTTCTTTCTTCTTTATTAACGTAAACGGTGATCGCGCGACAACGCCGACGCCGGAATAAACTTTGTATGTCTTTCTTCCATGGAATGAATGAATATATATCAATGGTCAAGGGGTTCAACGCTGTCTTCTTCCTCTGCATCCCATTTCCTTCGTCCCTGTGATTGCTTCTTTGGGCCAGTGGGACGGCGCCGTGCAACAGTGCCGGCGCCGTGATGAGATGTCAATATATGCACACTCCCCCGTCTACTGTGCCTAAGGTGGTGAATGTAAGGTGTTCGAACGCGGCGCCGTTCTCACTTTCCTCGGCCCAATCATCTTCTCCTTGTTCGTGCGTTTACCCTGCGTGAATGGTTTCTTCCGTCTTGTCTTTCTCGATGCCGACACGCCCTGGTATACCATGGGCTACAGTAATTTCCCCTCTCCCTGGGGTTCTTTCTTTTATGGAGTGTCGAAGGCTTCTCCGTCAGAGATGTGCGCATGTACGTCTTACTGGTCGACCCTGGGCCTGCCCTCTTGCCCCTCCCTCCTGTTTATAATCATAAACAGGAGGAGATAAGGTTGCCCCTATAAGCTTGATGTTTGGTTTCTCCGCATCATTGTTCTCCGAGCGTCAGCTCGGTGATCGCTCTGTTAGCCTACTAATCCCTCTATACATATATACATATATATATCTATAGATATCATGATCAGTTTGCCGACTGAGTATGAGTTGCATCCGCGCCGCGTTACCGTTCTTTTAAGGAGATTTGGTGACCGGGGAGAGGGGAACATCCCCCATTGTTCCATTGTGATAACACTCTGTCCACAGGGGACCGTCCAGTAGTGACGAATCTCCTATGGATTAATGAGTGAACAGTAAATGGGTTAATCCCGACATCTTAAATCCACAGTCCCTAATGGACTTTGTGGTGGCCGTGAGATGCGTGCCCCTCGTAGGCTGGCCCTCGGGGTTTCCTTCTCTAACCGGTCGTCCCGCCTTGAGCGTTGAGTCGACTCAGGTCGCGTACCCCTCGTAGGCTAGTCCTCGGGGTTTTCGCTCCCATAATGAGTCGTCTCATCCGCCCACTCTCACCCACGGACTTGGTGCCCCTAGCAGGCTGGACCTCGGGGTTTTCCTTTCCGTTCGGGTTTCGCCGGCCGCCGTTGCGCCATCCGGCCTTCAGGGGTTGCTCCGCTACGTGAGTACTCCCCGCTTCTCCCTGACAAATCCTCCGGGATGGGGAGATGCTGCTGAAATTTTGGCTCGAATGAGTTAAGTAAACCATTTAATAAACTAACCGGCCTGACTCGGAACAATCGCCGCGCTCGAGTGCGAACCTCGCGCGAGCCTATGATTGACTTCCGGATGGCCCGTGGCCGATCCGATGAATAATTAACTCAATTAACTTTCAAAATCCTCCAAAATATTTTAATAAGTCTAAAAATAAACCAATAAAACTTCAGTTTCCGTGAAACATGGCTAAACCAGCGCCACTGGCAACTGGCGCGCCTTAAAACGGCGCGCCTTAAAACGGCACGCCCTCAAAGGGGCGCGCCGTTTTAAGGCCTCCCCTCTCTACTTTTTGTGGCGCCGTTTTAAGGCCTCCTCTTCACCTTCCGTGGTGCGGTTTTAACCTCCTTTTCACCTTTTTGTGGTGCCGTTTTAAGCCTTTTTCCTAAGCGTTCCACGCCGGTTTAACCGCAACCATGCCGTTTCAAGGCCTCCCCCTACACCTACGTCGCGCGCCGTTTTAACCTATTCCTACGGTTCCCGTGCCGTTTTAAGCCCTTTTCCGAAGCGTTCCACGCCGGTTCAACCCTGCCGTTTTAACGCTTTGTTCCGTTTTAAATGATCACTCTTCGAGTGAATATTAAACCGCCTTAATGGCGAACACTGCCCCGATTCGGATAACCCATGGGCACATCGGTATCCCCCGTAGGCTCGCTCTCAGGGTCTCTGTCCACTCGGGTCCGCCAGTCACCGTGTCTGGCCTCCCGGCCTTTAAGGAACTTACCCCATTCCGTGGGTATGCCTCCACTTTTCCCTAAACACTCCGGGTTTAGGGGAGGTGCTGTCAGATTAACCATTTGTAAAATCGAGAATAAAAATAATAATAAAAAATTTGAAATAAAAAATAATAAAATAAATAAACAACAACTAAAAATAATAATAATAAATAATAAAATAAATAAAACAAAACAAAATAAATAAAACAAAAAGAATAACACCGTTATCCGGTGCACTCACACATTTGCACGCCGTTTTAACCACGAAACCACCACGCCGTTTTAACATCTTATAAGAGCGCGCCGTTTTACCCATTTTACATCTCCCGCCGTTTCACGTAACAAATGCTAACACACTAATATACTCATTCGCAGTTAAGCCACCCGCGTAACACACTCCATTAGCATTTAAGGATAAGCCTCACACTAATTAACACACTAACTCACTCATGTTTAACACCCGTAAACACATTCCAATAAATGTTCATGTGCATATCTATCCACTCTCCCATCCCATATGTGGATATCTACAAAAAAAAATTAAACAAACAAACAAGAAGGAAATAAAGAAACAACACAAATAAGATCATGTCAATCAAGAATCAGGAAATAAAAAGGGGGAGGGTTGAAACAAAAAGAGAAAACATAATAAATAAATAATGGATAAATAAATGACAACAAAAAAACATGATAAATGAATAAATGCCAAATAAATATTAATAAAGGGAATAAATATGCATGTACCCAATAAAAAATAATAAAATAAAAATAAAATAAACAAATAAGTAAATAAATAATGAACAAAGTGCATTCATGCATTCAAAATAATAACAAGAATAAATAAAGAATAATAAACATGACCGTGTCCACTCTGGAGCTCTCACCTCCCCTAGACCCTGGGCATGGGAATATTGATGACCCCCTGACAGGTCATGCCTGGATCTCGGGGTTAACCCCATTATGGCCACGACATGACCTTGTCCTGGGCCGATAAGCCGTTGAACTCAATTCGTCTCGACCGGATTTTAACCACATCCCCTTTACTTTCAAATATCAAATTTGCCATACTATGGCATACATTGTCCCGATGATACACGAGTCTGCCCGAATACGGTCATACTCGGCCCACCTCACGGGCCCATGTGTATGCACCGTAACTCGATGTGCAGTCTCAAAAAAAAAAAAAAAGGCAATGACTAATCGACAACCTTGCGAGTGACGTGGATTGCCAAAGTCTTCCCTAAATATATAAATAAAAGACCAAATAAACAATAAACAATAAAACTAAATGCTACCACCTTGCATGCCTGCATGATCTGATTCTCTGGTATATCGAATGGTGATTAGCGGAAAGTCGGGTTACGCCCGACCGGAGGCTCTCACTATGCGTAATGATGGTCCTCGGATCTAAGTTCTCCGCCCTGTACCGGGAGCCGACCTAATAAACAAATACTACCATATTGTGTGCTTACATGCAATCAAATCTTTACATATTCTACAGGCCCCATGGCCTCTCTATTTTGGCGATTAATCAAGGGTTTTCTCTCTTCTGGAGAGATGTAATTAACGCCGTAACCTTTATTGTACGGTGGGTTTTGGGTCCCGACACGATCACCTATAATTGTCTGGTTAGTCAGACGGTGCGCATAATAAATTTGTCACTCAGTGACTGGCACGCCCCACGCAAATAAACCTTTACTAAATAAACCAAATAAATCCATAATAAAATATTAATAATAAAAATCTCATCTCCCACAGTCTGGCACGCCCGGTGGGACTCAACCTCCCTTCATCTTTTCGCCAAAATAGAGGGACCATGGGGCCCCCACCCCACTACCTCAAATGTTAATTATTCATTCGTCTTGTTTCTCCTCTTTGTAGGTTGAAGTGATGGCGAGCGGACTGTCTGGAGTTGTTTTCGGTCCCCAAATCGTGGCCGACCATGCTGCATACGGCTACCTTGCCGTACCCACTCCCTTCGGCAACGTTTCCCCGGTCGTTGGCTTCCCCAACTTCTTGGGAGTTGCGTTCGCGGATCTCTTGGACGTGGAGAGTTCTGAACTTGCGAAGCTGAAGAACGACAAAATTGCGGCTCGCCGAAGTGAGGGCCATGTCGAGGAAGCTTTGCTGAAGAGCTCGGTGGTCGTGAGCTGCCACGTCTACCATCTTGTTTGCCCAACTACGGCCCATGAGAAGAAGTCTGCTGGAAGCAACAAGAAGAGCTCCAGAAGAAGAATTGCTGCTGATCCTTGGAGCCAACCTTCAGCCTCTGGGAAGTCCATGTTGATCGGGGGCATCCGAGTCTACTTCAACGGCCGCGACGCCGAAGTTCTGCCAAACCGGATCATCCCGACTGTGTCCACTCACAACTCCTTCCAAGTGCTAGCAGGCCGAAGGGTGAATTTTGACGATAACAAGCAAGGGAGGCCAACCCCAAACTTGCCAAAGTTCAAGCGGATCTGGGTTCTCAAGAGGATCCGAGGCCCTGCACCAGCCTCACAAGGCTTCAAAGATTCTATGGATGTCCCTGATAGAGGGGGCAAAGAGAATATGCATGCGGAGGAAGTCATGATTGCAACTCCTCCACCCGCTGCCAGGGCCTGGGTGAGGCAGGCTGATATTTCCAAATATTCAAGAAACTTCAATCAAGCTGCCAAGCTGATGCGGCTTTCACATATACCGTCTGCCCGAACCCAAGTGCTACCTTCTGCCATCTCTACAGAATACAGCCGGGAAGACATGACAAAGAGGGTCCGAGAATATTTCTGTAACTTCAAGAATTCCTCCCTGGGCCAGCAAAGATTGCTTCGTGTCGTCAGGGCCGAAGAAGAAGAAAAAGATAAAATGTCACCCATGGTGGCGAATGAAAAAGAGAAGCAAGGTGGGGCTAGAAGCTTTGAAAGGCCTTCACAAAATGAAAAGATGAAAAGAATTTCAACAAATGAAGGGCCAACTCTCCCTAGTCAGGCCCAAAGGGGAGTCAGAAAGTACAGTAGAAGAATGTAGATCCTCACCTGTAATATGACAGGGGTGATGAGCGGGCATGGTGCCCTGCTAAATGAACCAGAACGGCTGGCCGAGGTTGCCGAAAGAGAAGACCCGGTGACAGGACGGGGCAAAATTGAGGCTGAGTTACTGCAAGTCTCTAAGGACAAGTGGGTTGCTGATGAAAATAACACTACTCTCAATACCAAGACAATGGCATCTGAAGAAGAAGGGGTACCCCTGTCGGGTAAAGGTCCTTTGGGCAACGCGCTCGAGGGCATCAGCAATAAGCCAACAATAGACCTTGCCGTCCTGATGCTGCTGCAAGGATATCAGCGGGAGATAAAGTTGTTGAAGAGTAAATTAAATGAAAAGACTGAGCATGTTGTAACGCCCGAGCAACTGGGGGCACAAAATGGGCCATCACAGCAAGGTTTTAACCCCGGGGGCGCTCCTTCACCAGTGGTTCTACAAACTGCTGATCAAAACTGGGCCACTCCCCAGCATTATTCTCAATTGCTTCAGCCAGCACGGCTAATGCCTCCCCAAATGCAACGGCAGGCTCCCCTGTTAGAGCCTTTTCCATCCAATGCTATGACTTCGGCCGCATTATCGATGCAGCCCGCCCACCTCTACCCTCAACTAGAAGGGGCAGCTATGGTGAACAAGTTGATGGTTGAACAGGTGATCGAAGCAAGGCTGGCAAAGAGGGGTGGCGATGATTACGCCCCCTTCGACATATATGAACTGCCATATCCAGCCTACCATGCTGCCAAAAGATTGCCACCCGGCGTCAATAAACTCCCAAAATTTGACAAATACAACGGGCAGGGCTCCCCGAAAGAGCATGTTGCACAATATATAGCCGTCATGGGTGACTTGGCGGCAGACGAGTCGTACCTGCTCAAGTTGTTTGGGTCTTCATTGACAGGACCTGCCTTTGAATGGTACTCTGACCTGCCGGCCGGGTCTATCCACGACTGGCCAGACATGCAGCAAAAATTCAGTGAAAGATTCCACGTCATCGAGGCAGAGGTGACCGTGGCTGAGCGGTTGGCAGCCAAGCAAAAAGATGATGAAATAGCTACAGAATATATCAAGAGATGGGAGGATCTCTGCATGAGGTGTCGGTGCCCTCCCCATCCAGAAGATGCAATACAAATATGCAAACAAAATCTGAAGAATGAGATTCTGGAAAAGATGATTGGAATAGAAATCCGTTCTTTTGACCGATTAAGTGATATTGCCACGGAGGTTGAAGATTTCTTCACAAGATATCCCTCCATTTCTGCTGACTCAAGTCATGAAGCCAGGCAAGTTAATAAACGACCGATGCTAAAAGCGATCCATACTATCAGCCTTATGGCGAAAAGGCACAAATGGGTGCACAGTCCTCCTCCCGATGAACTTGCTAAATGTCGAGAGAGTCATCATCCACAGAACAAAGCAAAGAAGCTCTATGCCTTTCCCCGGGATCAGACTCGAGCATTGTTCGAGTGGGCTGTCAAACATAGCAAAATCAGGCTTCCGAAGCCAAAGAGACCTAATGACGTCAGAAGAAGGGATGATCCTCATTTCTGCCCCTACCATCAAATCTTGGGGCATCCTATTGAAGATTGTCAAATATTTAAAGACATTGCCCAAGGCTTAATAAAAAGAGGAGAGCTACAAGTGGGGGAGTACAGTGTCGATCCCCCATGCCCTCATGAAATGTCTACTCTGCAGGCATCAATTAATATGATATCCATATATCGGCAACTACCCAAGGAAGTGCCCGAGACTTGCAGCCAACACACCGATGAAGACTTTGCCCTAGCACCTGAAGAAAAGCAAAGAAATTGGCAAGCATCATCAATGAAGAAAAGAACAAGATCAACATCCCTTCCGACTCCAAGAGTCCATGTGAGTGGAGCCATAGGCCGGCCCGCTCCGCCCCCTA
This sequence comes from Amorphophallus konjac, assembly GCA_022559845.1. Lineage (NCBI taxonomy): Eukaryota > Viridiplantae > Streptophyta > Magnoliopsida > Alismatales > Araceae > Amorphophallus > Amorphophallus konjac. Next base: position 606,449 of record JAHNEJ010003003.1, on the reverse strand, counting down.
TAGCTCCTGCTTGGCATCAAATAGCCCCTCCTGCGGCTATCAGAAGGCCAGTGGATAACACAAAGAAACAAGCCCCGGCGCGGGCGCATGAAGAAATCAACTTAGCCGTGGAATGGTTACAAACTGTTACAGACAGGCTAGACGAGCAGGAGCAGCTCAAGAGCCAGCCTATGCAGGTCAAGAAGCATGCCCCTCAAGGACATAATAAGTCTCATGGGCTAACAAAAAGAATTAAAGAAAAGGCAAGGTTGTTCAATGCACCGAATGACCCACTGCGGGGGTAAATGCCAACCGTATGGGAGAAGGAAAATGAGAATACAAAAGCTAAAATAAGACATGTTGCTCTCTCCTGCAACATGCTGTCAGCACCGTCCAGTGTGGCTCAAGCTGCTGGTGAAGAAGATGAAGAAATTTTCTTTATGCCAAAAGGAGCAAATCAAGCTAAAGCTTCTGCCTCCCACCATGCTGCCGGATCCGGGAGAATACCAAGACGCCCGCCATCCAACAAGGGAGGGCAATACCATGTTCCTCCTCCATCCGAAGGTATAAAACCCAGGAAGTTCATCTCGAAGAAACCGGGCGTGTCCAGCAACAATGACGGGATGCCACTCACCCTAGTCAGATCGGAGGCGCAAGATAGCACTCCCGGCCCCTCTTGGCAAGGCCCCGCTGTGATGGCACTGCTAAACCAGAAGCAGCAGGAAATTGAAATGCTACAAAGGCAGCTGAATGAAATGAATCTAAGTCCACCTATGCCACAACTGGCAGGACATCTACATGAGGCGACACGAGGTAGTGCTGGCTCACCTGAAGCTTCAGCGCGGCCAGTCATACCCCGAATAGCACATAATCATACAAGGGGTATCCTCCCTCAGCCACTCAAGCATACAGTCTCTCAAGCATGTCAGGGGGCAGCTAAAGCATCTCCAAAGATGGTGCCAATGAGACTACGCATGCAGCCAAACAAGCTGAAGGCGAAACAAACAATGAATACGAAGACGGTCGAAGAGGAAGTCACCGAGGCCGAATTACAAGCAGCCAAGCAAAAAGATAATGAGTCTGTCATGGACTACATAAGAAGGTGGAGGAATCTCGTGAAAGATGCAGACATCCACCGAGCTATGGTGACTCTGTTCAAATCTGCAAAGAAAATTTGAGAATAGAAATTCTACGATGGGTCATTGACATTGAAGTCACGACCTTCGAACAACTGGGCGACATTGCAGCCAATGCCGAAGCAGTTCTGGCAAGGCTTTGCTCATCCTCTACAGCCTCGAGCCAAAAGAATAAACCAATCAACAAGCCTCGGCACAAGAAGAAGCTTTCACCTCAAATTTTGAAGCCTTCGAGCAACAGAAGAAGAAGATGAAAGAGGCATCTTCCGCCGATCGGCAAAACAAGGGCCCTTGTTAAGGGGCAAAACGACGAAACTGTATTCCTTTCCAAAGGACAAGACTAGGGCACTTTTTGAGTGGGCCCGTGAATACGGCAAAGTAGCGCTTCCGGAGCCAAAGAAGCCAGGCGATGCCGAAAGAAAAGATGATCCACGATTCTGTCCTTATCACCAAATGTTGGGGCATCCCATTGAGGATTGCTATGTGTTCAAGGACATTATTGAAGGCCTGATCAAGAAAGGCGAACTACAGATGGGCGAGTATAAGGTGGACCCACCGTGCCCTCATCAAATATCTATCCTTAACAGAGCAGCCACGTGCGGCACTACCACCTCAACTGCTCCTCACAAATCTGGCTGAAGCCGATGTCTAGCAGGCCCGCATAGCTTGAATGCGGATGCTTGCCAATAAAAAGAAAAATGGCAAATGAAGCAAAAAAAAAAGAGAAAGAAAGGAAAGGTCTTGTTCTGGGGGCAGACACTAAAAAAAAATAAAAAAAAGGAGGGCAAATGAAATTTGCATATATAGACATAAGGCTCCACCTATTGAATCTGAGATGTCGTCTCTCAGGAGGTCGGGTCTTCCAAAAAAAAGAGAAAAAAAATTCTTTTGAAGGAGGCCTTGATGGCTGCATCTGTAGAGGAGATACCACTTCCCCCCTGTCTTGGTCTGTGCCAAATAAGAAACTACCATCGTGGGGTTGGCGTGGTGGAGCAAACCACTTATCCCCTCTCTGAGGGGGTGAGCGCTCTCCTATGCACCCACCTTGATCTGTTTAAAAAAAAATAAATGGAGGAAGGGTAGTGGCTTTACACTACACTGCACTATCAGCGTCATTTGAGCTGTCCGTTCAAAAAAAAAAGAAAAGAAAAAGAAACATGAATGCAAAAAAGTGGGGGAAGGAACTTATAAGGTCAGCAAGGCCTCCCCATCCTCCCCATGGGCAGAAAACTCCTTAGTAGCATTGCATGGTGAATGCCCAAGGAGTAATGAAATGACTACATCCTCTGTAAAGGTGGGAGGACCCTGTAACTATAGCTTCTCAGAATGAGCGTCAAGAGGAGGACACTTGGCGTAAGCACCGAAGGCCCGAACCGAAACTATTTGGAGCATCTACTAAAGAAGTCAATGACAAAAGAAGATAGCTATTGATCTGATGTATAGCTGTCACTGAATACTCCCAGGGGGATCATGTTGATCAACAGTCCCACCGATGCTACAGAGCTTTCATTGGCCACTAGGCCCCCCATTTCAAATACGGGTCCAAACCCTGTGGAGGAATGAAAAGAACAAGTCCTCCCGAGTTGTCTGCACTCTCGGCTCCTTTATCCTCATCAAGCCAAAAAAATAAGCGCCTTTCGACTTCTAGTGGCCTATCTCAGCACCCCTGGTCCCACCAGAATTCATGGTGCCTTGCTGCCCTCCTATCACATGGGGATACTCCCCACTCATCCCACCAAGACTAACCCTCCACACTTGATCTGGGACCTATGCTCCCAGCCAATGCACTCTCATGGCCTTTCGGCATTCAGCCACAACAATGCCATATTTGTCCCATGGGACTCTCCTATCAATGCCGGTTTGGATTCCTTGTCCAATGTCGGCCCAATAAAATCTCCTATTTCCTTGGCATAAGGCACCCTGCCCTTGTCAAGCTCAAAATTTGCCCATCAGCCCCGTCGGGCCGAGCCCACAAAAGCTTTCCCTTGGTCGGAGGCGCTCTGCCCTAGCCGAACTTGAAAATTACCTTCTGTCCCATCGGGCTGGGTCCACAAAGTCTTTTCCTTAGCCTGAGGTGCTCCGCCCTCGCCAAGCTCGAAAACAAGCTTCGTCCCACTGGGTAGGATTCATAAAGCCCTCTTCCTTGGCCTGAGGCACTCCGCCCTCGCCGAGCCCCAAAATTACCCTTTGTCCTACTGGACATGATTCATAAAATCCTTTCCTTGATCTAGTGGCACTCTGCCATGACCAAGCTACCTTTACCTTGGTCTAGTGGCACTCTGCCCTGACCGAGCTACCCTTTCCTTGGTCTAATGGCACTCCGCCCTGACCGAGTTAACTTTACCTTGGTCTAGTGGCACTCCGCCCTGACCGAGCTACCCTTTCCTCGGTCTAATGGCACTCCGCCCTGACCGAGTTACCTTTACCTTGGTCTAGTGGCACTCCGCCCTGACCGAGATACCCTTTCCTCAGTCTAATGGCACTCCGCCCTGACCGAGTTACCTTTACCTTAGTCTAGTGGCACTCCGCCCTAACCGAGCTACCCTTTCCTCGGTCTAATGACACTCCGCCCTGACCGAGCTACCCTTTCTTTGGCCTAGTGGCACTCCGCCCTCGCCAGGCCCGCCGGGCTCTTGGACATCAATCCTTAGCCCCACCAGCATAATAAACAGTCAAATTCATCAATAGTCCCACCAAATAAAATATCCCGCATCGCAAACGAGACTACATCAGGGAGCCCAACAAAAATAAACGAAAATAATGTTAACAAAAAGGGGAAATGAAAAGAAGAAATAAATGAATAAAAAAATGAATGATGAAAATGAATAAACAAAGGAAAATGATGATTTAAAATAAATTTAATAAACCCAACACAATTCAATAAATCCAATAAACTAAGCAAAATCAATCAGCTTAATAAATCAATAAGCTCAATAAAGCCAATAAATCCAATAAACTCAATAAACCTAACAGAATTCAATAAACTTAACCAATTCAAACTAATAAACCAATAAAAGATTCCTTCACTTTGTCTCAGATCTTCTATCTGAGCAAGGTTCGTTGATCCCGACATCTCCACGGGTCAACGTTCATATTCTGTTCTGGCTTAGACCTCACGTCTTCGCCAAGTTGGTCAGCTTCGACATGACATCGGGTTGACATCTTCATCTACACATTCTACCCTTGCTTCAGATCTTCCGTCTGAGTGAGGTTGGTTGACTCCGACACTTCGTCAGGGTTGACATTGATATTTAGCCCTGGGTCTGGGCCTCTCATATGTCTACGTTCTGGTCAACCCTCGCCACGAACCTTCTATCGGGGCAGGGCCCGTTGGCTTCAACATTCCGTTGAGTCAACACTTATTCTACATGCTGCCCTTGGCTTAAACATCACGTCTCTGTCAATTTTGTTGGCTCCGACAGGACGTCGAGTCAACACATATCCCATATTCTTCCCTTGGCTTAGGCCTTACGCCTCTGCCAAGTTCGTTGGCCTCGACAGGGCGTTGAGTCAACATTTATACCCTATATCCTACCCTTGGCCTAGGCCCCACGCCTTCGCCGAGTTCGTTGACTTCGACATTCCATCGGGTCAACACCTATCCTACATGATGCTCTTGGTTTAGGCCACTTGCCTTCGCCAACTTTGTTGACTTTGACAGAACGTTAAGTCAACACCTATATTGTGTTCTGCATTTGGTTCAGGCCTCACGCCTTTTCCAAGTTGGTTCACTTTGGCAAGTCTGTCAAGTCAATGACTATATTCTGCCCTGGCCCAGACCCTTCGTCTCTTCCAAGTTGGTCGTGTTCGACATGACGTCGAGACGAGAACAATGCTTTATCTCTGCCCTTTCCTAGATAAATCGCCTAGGCAAGGTTTGTTAAGTCTGACATCCCGTCAGGTTAACGTTCATATTCTACCTCTGGCTCAGACCTTTCTTCTGGACAGTCAATAAAATGACCCTTTCACCTTTGGCTTGGATCATTTTGTCCAGCCAGGCAACAAAAGACCTTTCTACCTCTGGCTTGGACCTTTCGTCCAGTCAGTCAACAAAAAGACCCTTTCACCTTTGGCTCGGGCCTTTCGCCTAGCCAGGAAACAAAAGATCCTTTCTACTTGTGGCTCTACCCTTCCATCCAGTTGAAGAACAAAAAGACTCCTTCTATCTACGGCGTCATGACTTTACGTCTAAGCCATTAAATATCCCTGTCTGGCGTTATGGCTTTTCACCTAAGCCGATAAATATTCTACCTTGGCGTCATGGCCTTCTGCCTAAGCCAAGTTGTACGGCGTCATGACTTTTCATCTAAGCCGTTAAATATCCTTGTCTAGCGTCATGACTTTCCGCCTAAGCCGGTAAATATTCTGTCTTGGCGTCATGGCCTTCCACCTAAGCCAAGTTGTCTGGCATCATGGCTTTTTCGCCTAAGCCGGTAAATATTCTGCCTTGGCGCCATGGCCTTCCGCCTAAGCCAAGTTGTACGGCGTCATGACTTTACGTCTACGCCGTTAAATACCCTTGTCCGGCGTCATGACTTTCCGCCTAAGCCGGTAAATATTCTGCCTTGGCGTCATGGCCTTCCGCCTAAGTCAAGTTGTACGGCGTCATGACTTTACGTCTAAGCCGTTAAATACCCTTGTCCGGCGTCATGGCTTTCCGCCTAAGCCGGTAAATATTCTACCTTGGCGTCATGGCCTCCCGCCTAAGTCAAGCTGTACGGCGTCATGACTTCACGTCTGAGCCGTTAAATATCCTTGTCCGGTGTCATGGCTTTATGCCTAAGCCGGTAAATATTCTACCTTGGCGTCATGGCCTTCCGCCTAAGCCAAGCTGTACGGCATCATGACTTTACGTATAAGCCATTAAATATTCTTGTCCGGCGTCATGGCTTTCCGCCTAAGCCGGTAAATATTCTACCTTAGCGTCATGGCCTTCCGCCTAAGCCAAGCTGTACAGCGTCATGACTTTACGTCTAAGTCGTTAAATATTCTTGTCCGGCGTCATGGCTTTCCGCCTAAGCCGGTAAATATTCTATCTTGGCGTCATGGCATTCCGCCTAAGCCAAGCTGTACGGCGTCATGACTTTACGTCTAAGCTGTTAAATATTCTTGTCTGGCGTCATGGCTTTCCGCCTAAGCCGATAAATATTCTTCTTTGACATCATGGCCTTCCGCCTAAGCCAAGTTGTACGGCGTCATGAATTTACGTGTAAGCCGTTAAATATCTTTGTCCGGCGTCATGGCTTTTCGCCTAAGTCGATAAATACTCTGCCTTGGCGTCATGGCCTTCTGCCTAAGCCAAGTTGCACGTCATCATGACTCTATGTCTAGGCC